>JAFBJR010000180.1:5934128-6353594 GCA_016785285.1 Brachirus orientalis | reverse complement strand
ATTTTGTTACCAGTTTCACAAAACGCCCACAAATATCCCCTGCTATATGATGGCTCCCTATGGCAGGAGGCATTGCTGATGGGTATGCACTATACATGTAGACTACATTAGTTCAACTGTGGCTCACTGTGTTTTAGAGTGCTGTGTTGTTTTTTTGTTTTTGTTTTTTTGTCAGAAAAATAACAGAGCTGCTGAGGGAGAGAAAGATACAAAGGGAGGGGGAGATAAAGAGAATAAAAGAGGAATCAGAGAGAGAGAGAGTGATAGAGGCAGGAGAGAGATACAGAGGGAAGGAGAGAGAAAACGCTGAAGAGAAATGGGAAAGAGGTACCAGGGGACAGAAGAGAGGAAAGATTGAAGGTTTTTTTTTTTTTTTAAAGATGAAGGAAAGACAGAGAGAGATAGTAATGTGTTTTGTGTTTGGGGGGTGTGAAATGAAAAGAAAGAAAGATAGAGTGAAAGAGAGAGACTGAGAGAGTGAGAGAGAGAGGGTGCATGCACAGACACGTAAATAATGTGAAGCAACAACGGACTGGCTGCACCCACAGAGGAGATAACCCAGAAGGCTATATTTAGCTCGTTAGTCCTGTCATCCATACTGAGGCCTGTTTCCGCAGGCTGGGGCTCTGCTCACCACCACGCTGCACTGCTCCTGCCTTTACTATTCATCAGTTGTAAGCTCTCTGAATACTAGGGTGGAGGGGAAGTAGCGAGATGGTTATGCAGGGTTCAGGCTGATGCATACTGAATTTTTTTTGGGGTTGAATCTAAAAGTAGGCAGATATTTTTCATGCTGTTGTTTTTGTTTGTTTTTTTGTTTTTTTTGTTTGTTTTTAACAGTGTGACCTGCTCTGGAAAAAGGAGAGCAGCATCAGCTGTTTGGTCACATGCCTAACAAACTAGGGAGGTTCCCAACAGGCCTGCGATCCCAACCAGATCTTTTTTGCTATTGTATACCAAGTCACTATAAAATGCTTGTGTTTGCATAGACCAGGGGTGCCCAAGTTCTTCCCTATAATGAACCAAGAAATGAATTCTGTGGGTGGGCTGTGGGCCAACAACAAATGATCGCATTATGTGAATTTACAGTTTATTGTATTTTATTGAAATGCGTCATATTTTTATGTAACTCAAATGTAAAAGTTTAAAGCAGTTAAACACTTCAGTTGGATATGGTCCAGCGTGTGTAACAAGTAGGAATGTACTTAAGACTAAATATAAAATTAGATTAAGCATAAAATTAACAAAACATGTGAACACATGTGAACACTGGAAGGAACACTGTGCCTTTTTAAGCAATTTGAAAACAGTTGGATGGTCCAACTTGTGAAACCAGAGGGAATTTAACTTAAGACTGAATATGAAATTAGATTCATGAGTCATGAGTAGAGAATTGGACAATGAAAAACTGAGATAAATGTTTGGTTTTGTAATGACGACAAATATTGTATTCCTTTTAAAGTGCTACTCTCTAATCTATTTTTTTTTTTTTTAATTCTTTAATCCATGTGCCACTGCCTGACACTACACTACAGCGCTCCATCATAACCTGTGATACTCACTGGTGTCATGAGCCTGCTGACAGGCAGAGCCAGGAAATTAATATGGCCCCTTTGCCCCCCCCCAAATCTAAAACTGGTGGTCAGAAAGTGAAATACAGCTAACCCTTGGGAGCTGTTGGGACAGAAGTTCCCAGCGGCTGGCATAGATGGGAAAAATCAGACGGGCCAAAAAAAAAAGGAGCCCCGGCCAAATGTGGCCCGCGGGCCCCAAATTGGGCACCCCTGGCATAGATACCGGAGATTTAACATTTTAATTCTGAGGGCCGCACGGTTGGCGTACTGGTTAACACTCTTGCCTTTGCAGCAACAAGACCTGGGTTCTCAACCTGGTGTGCATGGGTTTTCTTCAGGTTCAGGTTTTTTCTCCCACAGTTCAGGGTGTCCTTTGCCTTTTACCCTGTGGAGGATAAAGTGACAGAAGATGTGCGAGTTAGTGAATGAGGTAACACTGATGAATGAAGTAAACTCTTGCTACAGCTCAAAATATGGCGTTGAGTATTGTTGCGTGCACACAGCACATTGTAGTCATTGTATCCATTGTGTTAAAATTTGAACAATTAGATCAAACACAGGCACAGGCTACAGCTAAGCTACTAGAAGAACCTTACCATTACTTTACTTTTAACCTTACTATTTATAAAGTAGCTGACAGCCAGAGCATGTGGAAAGTTCTTCAGCTGGTGTAGAGGATCATGGAGAGGTGACGTGGGGGATAAAAAATAAATAAATAAAATAAAATAAAAGCCCCGATCGGCTCTGATAGATACATAGGATCGGGATCGAGACATCCTGATATTTTTACATTAAACAGTGTTCTCTAGCTGTCACTGGTCTGTTTTACAATGACAACAAATATGTCATTTATTTATTTGTCCAACCCACATTCTTTCCCCAACCCCAACCATGTCATTTATATGCCATAGCCTAATATATAACTGTCAGACTAGTTTTGTTATTATTCGTTTGGTTTATTGTTTGAAGTTTTGCCAGGTGCTGACACAGAATGACATTCTGCCAGTGTTGGCATTAGATTCAAAAGCTGTTTTAATAACACTCTGAAAAGCAGTAGCAAGCAATTTTGTAATTTAGCTTTGAGAACTTGTTGCATTTGGCACTATCGTGTCTGAACATTCTTAAAATACAGTGACCCTGTCATGTGGTCATGAGCTGAATGTAATCTGACTTTGTTTTCAGCTTTTATTCTTCTGCTTTGTATTTTTAGTCACTATGTGTCTGAGAAAGCACATTTTTCTTCATATCAGTTTCCAGTGTTAATGATTGAGTAGAGTTGATAGTATTGAAATAGCATTGTTTTTTTTACCCAGTTTAAGCAGACAAAAAAAAAACTAACTAAAAACTTAAAAAAACTGACTAAAGTAGTCAGTCAATAATTGCACTTATATATTTTTGAACAGAAGGTGATAGTTTACCTCTGCTGTGAGAAATCTCCTTATGGCATTAAACTTTTCAGAGTTGGAAACTTTATTTTTCCTCACATTCTCTGTTTAAATTGTAAAGCTGGCAAAGAGTATGTTTTCCTAATTTCACACTTGCTGAAATGATGCCATAACCCTCTCAAATTGCAGTGTTGCTGCAGTTAAGTGGCACAGCAAGGTTTTGGATATACAGCACAGTAGTGTATGTTGGTATGCTTGGCAGACCCACTGTCTCAAACTTTTCGGGTATGTTATAAGTTGGCTGTTCTACTAGACTGGCTCATATTTGTGTAGAGAGACACTGGCAGTGTGTAATGTTAGTGGTTTCTGCAAACACACGCATACAGTCCATCAAGTCACACACATTGAGAGTGTCTGTTGGCGTCTTGCTTTTGTCTGGCTTTTGTATTTATAATTCATGGCTCTCAGATTTCACTGCTCTCATCTGTCCTGGAATCCCTCTGTGTATTTTTAAATAAGCTTGCATTGTAGCCCAGACTAATCAGGGGGCGTAGATGTGTCCGTCACATCCTTACACAGTGTATTCACCTCCACTGGCCTGCTTTTGCAAAATGCTTTTTCCTTAAAAAAATGACAAGAAAATCAGAAGTTACCGATTCTCATCTCATTTTACTGTTAAATTAAATACATCAGAGATATGAGCTGTGGTTTTGAGATTTGGAAATTCAAAGTTAGACAGGTTCACTTACTCATATTGTGCATAGATGATATTTGATGTTTGCACAACTTTCATTCAGCACCTGCTGGTTTTTACTCATCTGTGTTGTGCATTAAGCTGATCTATAAATGTGAAGGTGGGTAAGTTTAGTTAATAACTAGCAAATTATTCTGACTTTCAGTGACAATAAAGTGACTCTACGCTGTTGCCTCATTAGTTTTTGATTCATTGGCTGATTTTTTTGTTTTTAATAAACATCTTAATTTCTTTGTTTTGAAGGGAAAATGTCACAGCTATAAAAGCCCAAGGTGGTGGATTACGGAAACAAATATTGTCACGCATCTTTGTTGGGAATATACAGTCAAATATATTTGCTTTATTTTGTGGGAGTAGTGTATTTTAATGTCTCATTAGAACTATATTACAGCCTTATATTACAGTTTTGTCTCAAGCCTGCCATGGAGTCATTTGTTGTGTGCGTGCGTATGAACATACAGTATATCTGAATCCATTCAGTCCATCCCCTCAAGCAGAGAAGTGAGTGCATTTGTTTCTGTGTGTGTGTGTGTGTGTGTAGATTAATGTTGTGCTCTCAGCCTCTTATTCCACTCGTAGCTCATCTGTCTGATTCAGGCTGACACCCTGTGTTCTCTTTAGCAACATTACAGTCACAGACTGCTTGAGAAAGTGAGAAAGAGAGACACAGAAGAGGGATAGAAAAAGGGAAGGAGAGGACAAAAAATGGAGAGCGGGAGCAGGAGTAATGCGGGACGTGAAGAGACAGAGATAGGGACAGTGAGGGAGGGAGCAAGGACATTGGTAGAGGCAAGGAAAAAAAATAGAAACACAAAAAAATAAAGCAGATCAAGTGCAATAGTAAATGAATGGTATCTTATAATAGAGCAAAGGGTATGATGGAGGGATTAAATAGACAGATGAGCTGAAGAAAAAAAATGTAAGAATTACAAAAAAAAGAAGAACAAATTACAGTGATGTAAGACAGATGAGAGCAGAATCTGAAGGCGGCCTCCTCACTAAGCTAAGTGTTGCTGCCAGATGGGCCAGATGAATGGAAGGATTGAATCTGCTTTAAGAGTCTTAAACCTGTCTGAACTGTCTGGAACCGGAGAAACAAACAAGGCAGGAGCAGACATAAAGATAGACGACGTCTCCCCCAGTGTTCATACTGTACTGTACACACGTGTTTATGGATAGAAACCCCTTCTGTTGGAGGTCGGTACTATCCAGTTCTTCTGTCTCACCCTCTGTTTGAACAGACTGAAAGAGAAGCTGCAGTAAAGGCTGAATGTGTCTGCCGTGACTGGTTTAGTCGTCACCCACTGACAGGGCACAACAGAGAAGTGAGAGCCTGCTTACCTAACCTAGTAGTAATGCTAGTGAATGTTTTAACATCACATGTGTGGTATATGTGTGTGTTGGGGGGGGGGACACTGATGAACAATTGCTCCGGCTTTGGTTTTTACATCTGCTCCTGTGTGACACATACACGAGCATGCACGTGACACTGTCGTCTGACATTCTCTCAGCACCGTAGCGGTGGTGGGTGGGGGGGGGGGGGGGGGGGGGGTGAAAGAGCAAACACTCCCCAAAGATTGGATGAGTGGAATGCAGGAGGGATACAGAGTGAGGGAGGAAAGAGGGAAAGAGGGAGGGCAGCATGATGAGAGAAATGCAGGAATGCATTATGCCCTTCTTGCCCTGATGATGACAGTGCAGTGCGCATGTTATTAGTGGGAGATGCATGTCAGATGTCAGATGTGTGTGTTCAGAGGAGTGGAACATTACAGTGGCATCAGATAAAGAGGAACTGCACAGCAACCTCATTTATCTGAACCGAGCTGTCTGCTGAAATGACATAACATGCCAAAGAACAGGTAGAAATGATAATGCATAGATAATAAAGCATAGGTTCACAATTGTATGCATTACATAACAATATCTGTCTTTACATTTCTCACAGACCAGAAATGAAAACCATTTAAACCTTTGGAGATTTTATTCCCCTTAACTACATAAAGTATATGCTCAGCCAGTAGAGTTGCACATGTTTATTTGGATGGTTTTCCATCCAAATAAACATGTTTTATAAAGATACAAATTCAATTTGGTGTTTAAAGTGCAGACACATTTTTAAACGTTTGTTTTGGAAGATTTAGAAGCATTCAAATGACCAACCAGAAACAATAAGATTTTTTTTTTAAATGGTAATTTTTAAATTTTATGAATAAGACAGTAACACAATGTAGTTACTATTTAGTTTGATATATTATGAAATACGTATACTGTAGTATATTAAGACACATTTACTCGGTTCATACCCAAGAGGAAAACACCATCTAGCTATTTACTTTACAGTGAAGTAAATAATGTGTTTGTGGTCATAAATAAAGAAGAAGAATAACAGAAGAATAAAGTCTGTCTCTTCATACTCTTAATTTTCTGGCTTTGTATCATTACAGTCTCTTTGATAAAAAAAAAGCAATAATATTGAATTATCACAACATTGTGGTCACATTAACTATTAGTGAGAATATTTCTGATAACGGCATGAGCATACTCAAAGCAAATGGATACAACACGAATAGAAATAATTATTCATTATCCTGTGTCCTTGCTGTTCTCATCATAACGTACTGAAATGTTTTGTAGTATCACTTGGCTGATAATTTTTATCTATAGACTGAACTAGAAATAGGTGTACAGTATGTACAGTACATGCACGGGACATTTACGTCCTTCTAAAGCTTACTCGACAGTAAAACTTGTTGCACTTGGTCAACGACGTCACCCAGTTTAGAGTCCCTCTGTCAGGCTTAATACGTTACTTAACAAACTTAACACATACACACACACACACACCACAAGTGATTTGCACTCTGTCACTCACACATGAACACAACCCACATAGAGCAGAGATTTCACACATGGCGTTGAATGACTATACAATGTCACCACAGAGGAATTATATAAATCAAAACTGCTGGCATATGAGGGCGTGGGTTAATTAGAGCCATGTGTGTGTAAATGATCCATACAATAGTGAAGTGTGTTCTATATATTTGCATATTTGGGTGTACGGGCTTTAAAGGGATGGATCTAATTTGTGGTCGCGTGAAATATTAACATATGGTCAGCACTGACTCTGCTGAACACCCCTGCCCTCTCCAAGAACCAGCCCTGAATATGGATGCACTTCTCATTTACAACAAGGCTGCCAGCAGAGACGCAAGGAAAGAAACTGAATGTACCCACTGAACAAAAGTCTCATCTAATAAAGTCTGCTAGTTTGCTGCCTTGTCTTGCTGTTAGATAACCCTTTTCTGCCTGGAAACTGAAGTTAGTGTCACTTTGTGTACTGAGATCAGCAGCTCGTGTGTCCCCTCTGAGCAAAAAATGCCTTTTCTTGAATTGGATTTTATCTATGAATTTTGGTGCTGCAAGTGGTTTACAGGCTTCAGTATCTAGTTGGAACAGGCTGCCTAATGCAGAGAAAAACAGCAAATAAAAGGACAATGTGTAAGAATTATTGAGACGGCAAATTTTAAGTCACACCTCCCCTTCAGTGTACCGGGCTACTACAGTGACTTTTGTGTACCAGAAAGGATGTTGCTCTTCTTTGTCACCTAATGAGCTTCAGCTTCAAACACAAAATGCATCCTCTCTGGTTATTAAATACACTAATTCTAAGGCCAGAAATCCAAACCCACCAGAAAAACAGTAACAATGGTAGACAACAGCCACCAGGTTCAAATGTAATTTATGTGTTACAAAACTGTGATGTAACATTAATGTTGACTGTTACCACACCAAAGAAACACAGTTACAAACTGCTGAGCACAGCTGTGACTGGTGTACAGTCCAGACTTGACTCCCACAGAGCAATGTCACTGCCGTAGTGCTGTACAGACTGCAAAATAGTACAATGGTCTTTTCACTGTTGTCTGGCGTACACCCACGGAACAACTGTTATTACATTTCACTCAGTTAGTCTATATTTTTCTGCTTCTTCCAAAAGAAGCTTTAACTGGATTTAACTGAATTTACTCAGCTTTTAGAATTTTAGAATTTAGTCAGCTTTAAGCATCTCATCACAAGATGATATTTCAAATCCTGATTATTGTTTCTGCGTAGCTGTTTTGTCCTCTTCACACTGTGTCTGACCTTACTGTAAAGGGGAAAATTGCTCTGCCAATAGTTTTCTGTGATAGTGCTGCAGGTCTCAAGAGGAAGTACAGCATTTAACATTTACATATAACACAAACCTGTTGCTTTGAGAATTAAAAGTTGAGATTCGAACCACAACCTTCTGGTTGCCAAGTTCTCTTTCCAGTTGGTCATCAGTTGCCATTATTATTATTATTATTAGTGGTAGCAGTATCTAGTTCTAACTGTAACTTGATTTTCATGCTATTACTTCCATGGCAATGAATTTATTTTGCCTCTGCTACTTTCCTATGGCTTGTATCCAAGGTCAGAGACAAACGACCTATGTGTTTGTCTTAGTTGGAGGAGTTGTTGACAAACCATGGTTGGCAAGACATGCGGAATGTTAGAATGTAATTAACGGTTTCTTGTAGGATTTTTTTTTCTTTCTATTGCATTGGATTTTCTTTATCCTGAGAGATACGTGGCTAAAGAAACGTGTTCTTCTATAACCGCTCAATGCACTGAAGTGAATAGCATTTAATTAAACAATCAGTGGAACTTGGTGGAAGCCAACCAAACAATTCTCCACTCAGTCCACTGACTCTCAGAAATGCAGAGTGGCAGCATCAAGGCTCCTTTACTTATATTGTCGCCGATTTGAACATGTTTTTTTCCCCTCCGGCCTTACAGAGCAGTGTTCCCGTCATACTTTTATTAAATTCCTGTCATGCTGGTTAAACGCAGTCAGCTGCTTCATTTTAGTCCATAGTGGGGAGCTGCTGAAATGAGCTTTGTTCATAGGAGGTTGTGTTTAAAAGCTAGGGCTCCAGTTTTAGTGCTATAGCTGCTTCTGTAGTGGCCCAAAGCAAGACACTAAATGGAAAGAGGATGTCGGAGGGAAGGGAATGAATGAGGAGCGAGCGAATACAAGAAACAAAGTAATGACCGGGAGATGGAGAGGCTGATGCGAGAGATGGAGGGAGAATTAATGAGAGACAGGACTTGAGTGAAAAAGAAGAAAGAAGGTCCGAGGAGAGGTGTAATGAAAGAGAGGTGAAGAGAGGGGCTGATGAATGATGGAGACAGAGGGAGAGAAAGCTGGAGAACAAAGAGAGATGCCACATGTCTTTGATATTGAGAGGGCTGTATAAGAGGAAAATGTGGGAACAGAGCTGTAGCTTAATCCTGTTTGGTGCCTTTATGTGAGTTTTCAGGTGCTGTATTTGAGCATTTTTACATGAGAGATTCCAAACTTTGTGCATGTTGTTTTCTTCATGTAAACATTTCTTCATGTTAAAAAAACAAGTAAAGGAAAAATGGAAAGAAAAGAAAAAAAAACATGGGGGGGCATGAGGTTGAGTGGGAGAAAAAAAGGAGAAAATATAGATGTAGTACTTGACAAGGACGAGAGAGGACACATATACAAAGTGAATCAGCCAAGTACAAAATGAGAGAGCATGAAATAGAGAGAGAGAACAATGAAGGAGAAGGATGATTGAAATGTCGGGAGAAGGAGTAAGAGAAAAGAGAATAAAGGACAGAGATGAAAATATACGAGGAGGGGAGGAGAATGAGCTCAAGTAATATGCAGCGTAGAGGAGGGAAAATGGAAAGAAAGGTGAAAGAGAGACAGCTGGCAACAAAGACAAGTGTTGACATTGGAGTGCAAGGGAGAATGTGAAGGTGGCACAGATGAGATGGAAGGAAACAATGGAGATATGGATGGAGGGAGCGCTGAATGAAAGGACGAGACAGGTAAAAAAACATTTAAAAGTATTTAAAGTACAATTGAACAAATTTATGTTTGGTGTGGATCGAAGGTAGCGGAACATAGTTTTGGTTTTCTTAACTAAAACTCAATGTACCAACAATATGACACATTCTCATTCTTAAATACCTGGGGGGAAAAACACCAACATCACTTGTGAAACAGCAGAAATGTTACCATGTTGCAATGTGATGGACGACCAGTAAAACCACACAATGTAATCATATTGTCTTTTGTTTCATTTATTATATGCAGTGTATTACAGAATAGATATGAAAACTGATTTTCTTTATTCTAAATTATTGTGCCTATATTTCAGACATTTATCAGTATGATTCAACACCTAATGTTCACACAGTCAACTGAATTAGAATTAGATAAATGGGTCCATACATGGATCAAGACAAAGATAGCAAGTGAGTAAAAGGAGACAGAAAATAGACTGAGGAGATGGACTGCAATGGAGAGTGAAAGAACATGTGACAGTGGGGAAAAGGGAGAAGGGAATTAACCAGAGAGAAGGAGGGCAGAGAGAAAAGGCAGAGTGACAGCCCTTGAAAGATAGACAGGAGGAAGAGGGACAGACTGAAAAAGGTGGGGAATAAATGATGGGGGAGACGAGAGAGAGAGAGAGAGAGAGATTGGGTGAAAATGAGCAAGAGACCACAGAGAGGAAGTGAGAGAGTTGTGTCTCACTTTCATCATTCAGAGCGTTGCTCATCTGGTGGCAGAGGCTGCCTTTGTCACCATGAAGGATCCTCACTGTCTCACACACACACACACACACACACACACACACACACACACACACACACTGGTTTCTGTGACTTCAGAGTACACTGCATTGACTTACATTCATTTCCTGAAGACGTACTCCAACCTTAACCATAATTACTAGTGCCCTAACCCTAACCTTAACCTTAACCTTAACCTAACCCTAACCTCAGCCTAACTTTAAAATATGTCTTCATCAATGTAGTAATTTATTGTACATTATAGGGACTTTATTTTTGTCCCCATAAGGAAGAAGTCCCCATATTTTGACTGTGTAAACAGATTTGGGTCGCCAGAAATCCACATTTCCAGCTGTTAACTTCACAGTCTTCTGGCACACTGGTTACACTCTTAGTAAATTATTACAGAGATGGTGAATGTATATAATTATTTAATAAAATAATAAACTAGACCCTCTCTCTTCCTCCACTTCCTCCATTAGTATATACTGTATGTAAATAATATCTCCCCATCATTATCTATGCTTTACATTTGAGGCTGATCCTGCCAGTGAGTCATTATTTTCCTTCCTTCGTTTATTTATTCTTCATTTTGTAATTTCCAAAACATACCAGTTGCTTGTGGGACAGTTTGGCTGCTCCTCACAACTTTAAAGGGCTTTTTGAAGATTGGTTTAAGGGTTAATATTAGATTAGTATGAGGTTAAGTGTAAGCCTAGGTATTTAGTTATGATGGTTAAGGTTAGGGAAAGGGGTTAAGGAATGCATTATGTCTGTCTATGCGTGTCCTCATGAAGAAAGCTGTACAGCAAAGCTCCACATTTATTTTAGTATTTTGTGTTCCTTCCTTTTGTTGTGAGGGAACGCAAACATTTACTCTAAAAATGTTCCCTCACTGACCCTATGGGAAGCAATACTTGACATGTGTTTATTTATACACTATTACTTGTGTGTGACACTGACAGTAAAAGCATATGGAATTGTGTTGGCCTAATTGATTCATTGATTGATTGTTTCAACTATAATCTCAATAATGGCATGTGGTCACAGGAGCTCTGGTGCAATTACAGTTTCATTTGGTTGAATTCATTTCTCTTTTACCAGTAAAGGGTTAGATTTTGACACCTGTATGGAGCTGAAGTGACTTATTCAATTCAATTCAACTCTCTCACACTCAGGGTAGGAAGATGACTTTATTACATGTCATTAACCTTGTTCTCTCTCCATCCCAAGAGTGTGCCTTTCCTTCCTCCATCTCTCTCTCTCTGCCCTCATATTGCAGGCTGCAGGATCCAGATCCAGTTTTGCTGCTATTATTATTATCACAAGTAGTATTATTGTCATTATTATTATGTTTTATTTAAAAGTTGATATCAGTATAATTTCTTATCAACAATCTCTGCTGCTGCTTGTATATATCCGCTCCTGGTCTCTCTCTTATGTCTCTATCTTGCTTACCTCTTAGACACACACAAACACACACTGGTTTTGCATTCTTTGTGTTTCCTAGCCCCTTAACCCTCACCATAGCCATCAAGATTAAAGGCCTAACCCTAATTCTAACCGTAACCCTAAAACTAGGTAGTAATCCTCAAAAAAGCCTGTTAACGTTGTGTGACAAAGCCAAAATGTCCTCACAAAGATAGGTTTGCTTGACAATTGTCCCCCCCCACTCACACAATCAGTGGTGTTTCTTTGACTGAAGCCACAGTCACAAACAGCAGCACATGCAGCTACACTGAGCAACGGACGCTGAATGGGAGAATGGAATGTGTTAGACTGACTTTAATGTGTGCCATGTGTAAAATGCTTACAAACCTCTGTCATTTGTGTTTGTCTTCACAGTACTATGAAATGTCCTACGGGCTCAACATTGAGATGCACAAGCAGGTAAGACACTGAGCTGATAACTGTCTGTCTCTCTTCTTGTTGTAGAATGGTGGTTTGTACTGTTTAGGTGGAGATTACATCTCATTTTCTGTGTAGATGTTGCATTTATTGAGTTGCGAATTGGAGGTAAATTTGCTATTTACTGCACACAAACCTCGTTTGCAAGTGCGTCTGTGTGTAGGTGGGTGTGGAGTGCATTTCTTGTTGCTGTCTTTTATGTTTTGTTTGTATATATACTGCTCGAAAAATAAAGGGAACACTTAAACAACACAGTGTAACTCCAAGTCAGTCACATTTCTGTGAAATCAAACTGTCCACTTAGGAAGCAACACTGATTGACAATCAACTTCACATGTTGTGCACATTCAACTATGTAAAGAACAAAGTATTTAATAAGAATATTTCATTCATTCATTCAGATCTTTATTTTTTTGATATTTTTTCATAATACACACAATACTGATAGGATAAACAGGATTACTTTCAGCTATAAATGTATGTTAAGATGATGAGAAGAGGGAAGTGGTTTCAACTCTCAGAAATAGATGGCTGATTTTATTACTGTCTGTGAGCTTGAGTAGTGAAAAAGTAGCAGTAAAAAAGTAGTAATACTATTGATACTGTTGAAGTGGCTGGTTAAGATGTTTGCATCAAATTGGTAAATATTTTGCTGGGTATTACAGAAGCGGTTAGTAAAATATGACAGATTTAGTATAGATAAAAACACAATTTTAACTTGAGTGGGGAGAAGAAAAAACATTTTCAGCGCCGTAGTCTGCATAAGCAATGTCTTTGTTATGATTTGCCAGACACAGTGACACCTTTTGTGGAAGGGCTGTGTTCTTGCTTACAGGTCAGCTGGCATGAACAGATTGACAATTTGTTGCTGAGGTTGTTCGTCTTGTGTCATGTGATACCCTTGTTGGCTATAATTAACTGGAGGAACTGATGGTGAGTGTGTTGCTGTTGAGGCTCGTAAAGAAAAGGACTCCACTGTGTTCATTTTGCAACTTTTTTATGATAAAAGTTGTAAAAATAAAACATTTAAAATAGAACTTTTTCAAAATAACATAAAACTTTACTAAAACTGATATGCCACACACACACACACACACACACACACACACACACACACACACACACACACAGATGTTCTGGGACTGGGCTTGTCCATTTCTGCACAGGCTACCAAAATGCTGTCTGGGTCGCACTTTAGACAGGAAAACAGTCACCCAGTCAGATCAACACACAGTTGAATGGCATCTTCCTTTGAGGTGACTCACCTCCTGTCTTGTATATACAATATACAATATATTTGTAATGCTGATAATCTCTGCAGCTGACTGTGACACTGTCACGGAAGACAGGGTAGGATTTTCATTTTTCACATTATACAATGAGCTCCCAGCATGCACGAGCTAGACAATAAGAAAGCAGGTCATTGTTTGGAACAACCTCTAAAAACGCCTACAAATGAAAGCCTCTTTACTCTGCACTTTAACCTGATAATCATTATGTCATTTAGCTGTCAAGGTAATTATAGCACAAAAACATCAAACAGTGGGGCTCTGTCCAAATACAGAGAACAGTGTATACATACTTACTCCTGGAAGAAGTTGTCCAATTAAATTGTCCAATTACTGGAGCTTCTTTGAAAGTTCCAGGCTAACGCAATTGTCATTTACTTGATAAGCACCTAGTTTTGAGACAGTAAACATAATGCCTATGTGAGCGCCCATGGGTGTGTTGGTTTCATGTTGAAGTGTTGTCAGGTGCATTGTTGATGGTGGTGCAGTGTTTTCACTGCATGTTATTAATCCCTGAGTGTGTTACACTCTGCTTGACACGCACAGAGATATGCAGCAGTAGTGATGAATGAAATTGCCTGAGAAGCGTTGGCATCTTGATGCTAGCCAGCATTTAATGTAAAGAGAACAAATGTCTAGGTTTCAAAGCTCTGCCTCCATGTTCATTTTTCTCTCTAAAACAGGGTTTGAAATGTTATGTTTGAAACTGAAATTATGTGAAATTGTTCTCTTAATCCAAATTCTAGTGTGCACAAGATGTGAACTGCTTTGAAAGGCAGGGAACGTCAAAGGAATTTAAGTTGGAGTTGTTACATTAAACAAGCACAACAACTTCACAGATGTGATAATGTTTCTCCTTAATGCCACAACAGATACCACTAGCAGAGCTGTATTTGGAAAGCAAGGGTTACGGACAGACAGAAGAGTGTTGGGATTAATAAGGTGCAGTTTACTCTGTGTTTTGTTTGACTTTTTTTGTGAACTAGTGTTATTTTTTTTTAGTTGTAATGTGCTACTGCAGTTTTTTTCTTATTCTGTTAGACCAAATCAACAAGTACCATCAAGTAAAATTTGGGGCAAATTGTACTTTAATTCTTAGAAAAGAAACTTTAACCCAGCAGTGAAGAAAGAGAATGAGAACAGAGATAAAGAGGAAAAAAAATACATGAAGAAAAAAGTGCAGGAAGTAAGAGAGGAAGATATCTGGCAGCAAAGACTAGTAGAACTGGACTGTCAGCTCTTGTCGCCAAAAGAAGAAATGGACTGGGGTGCTGGCTGCAGCTCTGAGAGATGGAAAGAGGAGGGGGGTGAGAGAGGGAAGCCAAGGAGGGGAAAGTGTGGAAAATAAGAAGAGGAGGAAGGAGGTGGTGAAGATGACAGGAGACCAAACATGTACAGTCAAGCCAGTGAGGAAAAAAAAGAAAAAGGTGAGGTCTGGTGTCAGGAACCAGTGAATGAGGTCGAGAAGAGCGAGTGGTGGGGGGATGAGAAAAAGGAAAGGTGGGAAAATGTTTGAGTAACAGGGAGGAAAGGGAAGAAAAATCAAAATATGGATGAAAGAAGAGGTGGTATTGGGAATATTTTTGAGAGAAACATATGGTCGTAGTGAAAAAGAGCTTACAGTATCACAGATAGAGAAAAGGGAATGAAATTGTCAGAAAGAATAAAAAGAAAAAAGAGATGGTGTGACTGAATATAAAATGAAAAAAAAAAAGCTGGCATCAAAGAGGATAGTTACATGTCGCTATCATAAAAAAAGAGGTTGTAGGAGAAAGGATGTAACAATGGAGGATGGCCTCAAAAAGTAGGCGAGATGGTTTGAAAAAAGAGAGACTGAAATGACTGAAGATAAGAGACTGCAAGTAAAAGCATGGTAGAGAAGAAAAAACAACAACAAAGAGATGGTTGAGAGAGAGAAAGTGTGAGAGCTGGGATGAGAGGAAAAGAGGGGAGAGAGATTAATTGAATGGATGAAAGAGGGTAAACAGGAAGGATGGAGCATTAGAAGAGAGATGGAATGAGAGAACAGATGAGGGGGGGGAAGGGATGGTGATGAAAATAGGCGCCAAGAAAAAAAAAGCAATGGAAGGAAAAGGAAAAAAGGGAGGGGGGGGGCAGCTCGCAATAGAGGGCGTTAGGATAGAGTGGTGATGTTGGGGGGGCATCAAGGGAGGGAGGGGAGCTTTGAGTTGCAGTCAGAAATAATGAATCATGAATAGAGTTAACAGTATCTGTTCTCCTCCTCCTTCACTCCCCCCCCCCCCCCCCCCCCCCCCCCCCCCCCCCACTCATAACATCCTGTCTAGATCACTGCTAGTTATTAGGCCATCTCATGTCCCAGCATTATTTGAGCTCTAAGAGTCATCTTATGTCATCCTACCCTTCCTCCAAGCCTTTTTTTTTTTTTTTTTACATCTTTCTTTTCATCACCTCTCTTCTTTTCAGGCAATTTCATAGTGACTCTTAACTTCTTGATCTTGTGATGATCGTAGAAATCTCAACTAAAGTGAGCCCAAAAAAGCAGAAATTCATATCGTTTAATTTATTTACAAAAAAGCAGGACAGGGAAAGAAGAAAGAGAAGAAACAAAAAAAAAGGTTGCAAGGTTGAGCTCTGAGTCCATGATTCTACAAAAAAAAGGAGAAACAAAACAAGCAATTAGAAAATGCACAACGGTGATACAAAAAAAAACTAGATGGGAGAAGCTAAGCTGTTTTCACTGTTACCTGAAGGGACGAGACACACTGTGGGTCCAAGAACCAGAGTCTAAATAGGAGCAGGCAATGAGGAAATGAGTTGCAGGTGCGTGATTCAAGAGACTCCACCTCACTGACCAGCCAACCTCCTGAAACACAAAACAGAACAGACTACACAGGAAACGAAAGGTTTAACAAAATAAAAGACAGGAACTGCGACCATCTCCCTGGCTTCCCTCGAGGGCTGCACACTTAGGAAATCATGCAATATGCAATATGCTGAGTATGAGACAACAATATCGCTTGTGATAAGTAAATATAGTCTACATAAAACTAAATTAAATTAAAAGTAAAAAGAATTTCACAAGTCTACACTTTTGGACAACATAATTACTGTCATAAAAATGAGAACATAAATATTTTACAAATCTTTCAAAAACTTTAAAAATAAAAATATTTTAAAAATATTTATTTTTATTATTCAGTTTGCAAATAACAAACTGAATTCACCTTTTATATAGCCAAATTTGAGTGGGCTCACTGGGCTTCTCTGTCAGAAATTAATCAAGTGTAACATTCAACCACTAAAAGTAATGTTTCTGTTCAGGAATGCAAGTAAATAACTATAATTGACATCTTAATCAAGAAATAATAATGTGCTTTACTATTTTTTTCAGTTTTTTGTAAAATAATAAATTGGAAAATTAATTAATTAACTAATATTATATTTTAGCCTTACAAATATATATATTTTGTATTTTGCATTAGCAGTGTCTGGGTTGTAGAATCGAGGAGGACACAGAGACAAGAAACACTTATATATATGTTATATGTGCTATATATTCCCCATATTGATAAGTTGCAATACATTGTGCAGCTCTACTTACTTCTTATTTCTCTCTTTTTTCCTCTCTCCATGTACAGTATGTCTCTTTCCCATTCGCAGCAGATTTTATCTGAACTATATACAAAGACAGAAAAAAGACATCTTCCCCATCCTCCTCTAAGCTGTATAGATACACTGAAACGCATGCACATGCATTCATGTTCCACATTATCTCACTGGGTTCATGTCCATTATCATATAATATCATATATATAGCTGTATCCCCAGGAGCAGCGAGGGAAGCCATACAGCGAAGGACTTTACATTGCTCTCGGTGGTTGTTCTGTATTCATTTATACAGCACGTCTGGGGGTTGGGACAGTTAATTTCTTTATCCCCCACTATGTGCAGAGACACAGCATGTACTGCATATCAGTGACATTGTAATGCAGACGTATGTTGTGGTTGGTTGAGGAGGATTATGGTCTGTGTGCACTGTCAGGAGTGTGGTAAATAGACTGAATCAACCATATATTGACAGCTTATATTTGCAGAAGGATAACAGGATGATGGTGGGAGGTGAATAGTAGCTTTGTAGATTCCTGTACAGCAAGACGCAGTGGCAGACCCAAATCTTGTGACCAGAGTGCCGCCTGGAGAAAAAAAAAAAATGAAAGGCTGGAAGTGAATGAGATATGATTTTCCTTCCATCTGCATTTCAACTTCAAAGGTCTGTTTTTTGCAGAACACAGAGTCCACAGCTGGTCACTGTGAGTGAAAGGACCAGCACGGCAGTAATGAACAGCAGCTAAACATTAGGGTGTCACACTGACAGCTCGACTAAAAAGGACCTGAGGACAGTCAGAACCCATTCATTTTATTAAGGGTACCACACAGACCACATGACATTAACCAGCGTCAACACAACTAATCAATAATTTAAAAACTCCACTGCCTGTAGGAATATCCCAATCAAAACAACAAGGAAGCAGCATGGGATCTTAGGAATTGATGTCTTGTCACCTTAAGTTCCCTCATGCACTTTCACTTTACAGGGGAAGCCCTTTGATGAGAGAACATGCAGCAAACAGCAGTCAATTGTGATGATCCATTTGATGAGAAATAAACACAGTGGGGAAAAAAAAGAAAAGCCAGCACACTGGCCAAACACTCACTCTCATTTTCTACCGCTTTCTCCTCCACTGAGGGTCACGGGGGGCGTTGGTGCCTAACTCCAGCTGACATGGCGAGAGGCGGGGTACATTCCGGACAGAAAAACCAAATATTTCTTTTCTCACTCTGAAGTTTCGTGAGGGGTTTGACCAGAAAGATATCGCAGGGACAGTACAACAGATAATGACATTAAGAGGCAACAAAAATTAAATGGCTGTTGCTTTGAAAGGAAATAGAGATTTACTGTATATGGATTTAAAGACTGTTGGAAATGTATTGGCTAGTATAAGTGTTCTGCCCGACAAAATTCATTCGCACAAAGTCTTATTTTTAGATATTTTAATGCAGAAACATGTTATAAGTAGACCTTGTTTTAATATGCAGACACTATACAGCAGGCCAATATGTTTTTATCACAAAACAAAATTTATAATGACAGATGAATTTCAGTTGGCCAGGGCTGTTTGGAAGGAAAAAAAAACAGCTTTCCACAAGGACTGCAAGTTTTGCAGTGACACTGAATAATGTTATGCAGAGTTTGTCTACATGGTTTGAATATACAGGTATGAAGCATGCGATTTTACTTGCTGGCCCAGCAAACCAAAATGACCTTGGAGTTGCTATCTTGCAGTAAAGTTTTTATTTTTGAATGTATACACCTTCTTTCCATGGTCACAGTTTTAGAGGTAATGTGGTGTGTTCAGCAGTAGGGTCCATTATTTCTGTGCTGGGACAGTGTCCCGAGTATAAACCCTGGGGGCCAGCGAGGAATCTACTGTGGCAGCATTTCAATAAATGCCTAGCCAAGTGTTTCTCGAAGAGTGGGGCCTGACAGTGCATTACAAAAATGGTCAGATGCCTGTAAGTCTTCTTCTGTCCACTGCTGCAGTTAAACACTACACATCTCTGTCTTAATTTTACCTAAAAAGGAAGCAGCAGTGCTTGAAAAATGCATGTCGCATTATAGCGTTACACTCCTCCTCAACAGTAATTACACAATCTTATCAGTGGAAACAGGAACAGTTAATTCAATATGAATGAATGGTTAGTGCTTTTCAGTGTCACACTGATTTACTTTAGAAATTGATATCCCAAAAGTTTAAACATTTATTTTGGCACCTGTCACAACTTTTGATAGCTGAAATGCAAATAAGTGGATGCTGTGTAGTTGGAAGGCGGGTCAAAGTTGAATTGTAGCTCCTATAAGATGCTATTTTTCTAAAATTGCAGGACATTTTTAAGGTAAACAAAAAAAAATACAACACACTGTAGCGACAAAAAGCGGATATTGAGCTCTGTAATATAAAAAAAAAAGTACAGCACTAATATACTTAATATACACATGACAACATCTCTGACAGAGTGTTATCTTTGTTACACATTCCCTTTGTTTCTGCCTATTCAAATTTGTTAGATTATTACAAGCATGGATATAATCCCTTGTTTTACATCATTTTGATACAGTGAATTAAATAGTCACTCCTTGAAATTAAAAATCACATTTCAGATTATGCCTTAATTGTTTCAGACAAGAATCTAATAATTGTGAGTGGTTTGTTCAACATATGACCAGCTCAGAAGTGAAATTCTTTTGTGTATCTAATAGTTTTAAAAATATCCTCCATATTTCTTTAACAGGCTTAAAGCAGCTGAGACATAACACCCCATACTTGAAAGGTGACAATGTGTCACCGTGTCCTTATGATGCACAGTGGACCCCCTGCTGCTCACTAATTTTAAGCAATTTGTAGGACAACAAATTTTTGTGACGTAATGTGATAAAAGCTTGAAAATGTGCAGCTGCATATTTTGTAAAACCAAACATAGAACTCTAACATTGGAGTTGAATGATACACTTTATGTATCAGAATCATTGATTGACATGATTGATACTGAAAGAACTGATTATTCACCTTGCAAAGACTTGGGTTAAGTAAAACCCGACAGAAACCAGTTGTCTGGATATCAAGGATGTGTGAAGATTTCAGGTTTGAACTAATTGGTCCTACAAAGAAACACAAGCTAAGAATGTCAGGTTCTTCTGATATTATAGACAAAATACATAAAGGTCAGTCTTACTTTATAGCATATAGCCTTAATATACTGTATCAGAATGCTGACTGTGGTTCATAGACCAGGCAGGACATTATAGGATGCAGTGTTTGATAGTCAGGATGCTCAGCAGCCAGACTGTGTCCCCTGTGGACTCCTGAGGACAGATGAAGCAGCTGGCTGCCCTTCCTTCCTGCTCGCTCCTTTCATTTCACCACCACACACACACACACGATGCTGACAGTGTGGGGGAACATGTGTGTGCGTTTGCGTGACAGAAAAGAAAGGTCCTTCTTTTGCATTCTTTTATTGCAAACAATGTTGGCATTTCTTTGCAGTCATAACAATAAAAAGAAGGAGTAGAAAGTGAAAACTGAAAGACAAAAACGATGGGGTAAGAATGAGCAGAGTGAAGAAATTAACTGTGAAAAGGAGAGAAACTGAAACGGAGACTGAGGAAGATTAAGACCGGAGAGGGAGATCTCATATTTATCTGTTGGCATTGCATGAAAAAACGGAGTGTATGTGCATGAGCGTATCTTTCTGCCTAATTGCCCCGAGCTGTCTCGCCTTTTTTATGCATGTGTTCTTGCACATGTGTGCAGTGTGTGTGAGTGTGCATATGTTGGTATATTTGGCAGATGTTGTGACCTGAATCCCCATCTCATTTGGGAGAGGGTACGGAGCTAACGAGAAAGAGACAGATAGGGAGAGGTAGAGAGTGCCTTCATTTTCTATACTCACTGCTTTGGTTCTTAATAGGATTGGGCTTTTCTCTCCCTTTTTCTTTCTCAATCTCTCTCTTTTCATCCGCTCTGTCTCATTTTTTCCTCTCCCCCTCTCTCTCTCTCTGCCATTTCCACCACCCAGTCTGCCCATAATTCTCTTCCATGGTCCGTGTGCCATTTTTTAATTTTTTTCTAACTGGTTTCATTTAAAGGAATGGATCAGGACTTACTTGTGTATGTGGGTCAACTAGAACAGGCTCTGGAGAGGTTAAATGACTTTGTGTGTATTTTTGCACTCTCCCTGACAAGTGGCATGTGCAGACCCTCTTTGCATAGCACCTGCGCTTTGGATGCAGCTTGGATGTCTCTCCCTGTTTCCTTCTATTTCCTCCCTTTGCGCCATGTGTGTATGCCTGTGCATACATGTGTAACACAGCTCATTTGTGAATAATGAGGCATGTGTAATGGGGGGATAGACGAATGACAGAAAGAAGGACAAATATTGAAAGATGAGTTGACAAAACTTAAAATAAAAAATTCCCATGGAGTCTTGTCACCCTAGCTCTGTATAGCTGTGTGCACTGTATTTGATTATCTGTGGTTAATGATTGTGATGACTGTTTGGAAAACTGTGGCGAAAAGACATTTTGGCTGGTCCTTCCTTTCTTACATGTTTTCATGTTCTGACTGTTTCGACTTGGTTTTAGCTGTAGGGTTATAATTAGGTTGAGGTCAGGGGCAGGGTAAAAGCCTTGCAGCTTGGTATATATACTGATTTTATCATGGAATGTTATCATCATTAGGACCAAAGCCCAGTCCTAATGAGACAAAAACAAAAGTCCCTTGTTTGGAAGCCCCCTTAAATCAAAATCAACATTATAGTGCATTAATAGCACTTATTATGCTTGAAATGTTGCTTTGACGCCCCTAACACAGCCTAACGTTATCATATGCATACAATTTTTGTTGTGCCTTTGAGTCCACTTTGAGATTCTGGTTGTAAAAGAAGCATACAGATGCATCAACTTCAATGCAGGATGAGCCCTTTTAGACTAACACCACAGATATAGGCCATGGTGGTTGCAAAAAGTCATCCACAACAGAGAGTAACTATGTCATCATCCTGTGCCGTAGCTGAAATGCCAATTCACCAATTTTGGCTCCTTTTATCCTTTTAACAGAATAGAGACCCTTCCCAGCAGCTTGTTTCAACCAGATATACAAATAAGCAGAAGCGCCCCATGAGGAATGTCATGAGGACTCTGAGGTCAGGGTTAAAATGTGGACTTTGGCCTTCTCTGCCCTAACACCTGTCACAAACAAAAAAAACACAGATGTGTAATGTGCACATTTTTGTTTTTACACGCATGTATAGAGTGCAGCCAAATTTGCTACTTTGTGTCTGTTTGCATTGTGGATGACATGACTTTGAAGCAAGCTGGAGAGCTGGCATAGTGTGAGTATGACTAATGACTTAGTGAATAATGTAGCCAGAGAGACAGAGAGAGTGGCATTTGCTTGAATGTAAAACTACATAGAACTACAACCCCAACTGAAGCATGAATCTTGCCTCAGTTACATGCGTATATACCGTACGAATACAGGTGTTAATATAATATTGCAGACCATGCATCTTTGTCCTTCCACACAAGTGTGCATTTGTCTGTGTAAAGTCATTCCAGATCTATAACTGTTCTGGTAATCAATCACTCTTTCTTTCTGTGTGTGTATACATATCTGTGTTTGCTGAAGAAACAAGCTTTCTCTCTTTATTTTTCATTCGGGTTGTTTTTGCTGTCTGCTTTGCTGCCTATCTTGTATGGGTGCTGCACTGAAGGTTGAATCTATGTCTTTAAGAGTGTGTGTGTATGTGTCTAAGGAAATGTGTGTTTCTCGGCATGTGTGTGCGTGTGTGCATGCCCATGTGTAATGTGTGCACGTTGGTCTCATGCTGGGAGGCTCTGCTTGCTCTGTACACAGCTCATTGTTTGAGCGCTCTCTGCTCTGTTTGGCTTGGTTTTCTGTGTGTGCCCTTGTTGCATTTGTGTGAATGTATTGAGTGTCTGTGTGCATGTGTGTTTGTGTATTTGTGTGCACAGTTGTCAGGCACGTGTACCCTATAGTGTTTTTTGTATGCAAGCGTCCCCCCCCCATTTCTCTCTCTCTCTCGCTCTCTCTCTCTCTCTCTCTCTCTTTCTCTCCCTCTCTCCCTATTCCCCTTCCTTTTCTACCAGAATAGAGGGGCCATCAATCAGAGGCAAGGGGGGGATGGAGGAAAGAAGGGAGGGGAGGAGGAAGTGAAGAGGAGGAGAGGAGATGGCTTAGTGCCAGGGAAGAGGAGTTGGCACTCTGCCCAGTGGAGAGGGAGAGAGAGTGGAAAAAACAAGACTGAGCAAGAAAAGAAAAGGGGGGAGCAGGGCAGAGAGATCGAGCAAGAAAGTGAGAGACATGAGAGAGAGGGGGGGGGGGGGGGGGGGGGGGGGGGGGGGGGGGAGAGGGGGAGAGAGAGAGAGAGAGAGCAAAAGAGCAAGGCCAAGTGTATTGAGGGAAAACAGAGGGGGGAGTGAGACAGTGGAAAAATGAGCCAACAGAATAGAGAAAGAAGAAGGGTGATTGTTGTGCGTGTGTGTGTGTGTGTGTCCACTGAATAGCTCTGTGCCTCCAACCCCAATCAGTGGGTGATTAGGACATCACAAGCTGCAAATATTTACCTTAAACTGCTCACAGAGGGACGAGCAGTCCAATTAGAAAGCAAGGGACGGAGATGAGCTTGTGCGTCTCTGTGTGTATGAATTTTGCAGCCATACACACTTGAGCACAAAGGCTGTGGGGCAGTTTCACACACAGTGCCCCCTCACTTACAGGTTCACAGTGTTTTGCACGATAAGAGACAAACCAGAGAACTAACAACACGCGTCAGCGATGCTGCAAAGTGATCACTTCATTCTGTTCACAGAAACTACGCTCACAGTGGTCCTGATCTAATGTGGGTCGTGCTGCTTCCGTTAGACAAATGTGATGTTGTGTGGTGTCAAAGTGCTTGTACTCTCCACACCGCAACCCAAAATTGCAGAATAATAAAAGTATTAAGAAAAGCATCAGATACTCACATTTAAGAGGCCAAAATTATGAAGTGTAGATATTTGGCCGACGTTTATGTGATTGGATCACATGCATCTGTCTGTGCTCATCTTATCAGAGGTGCGCGGGACAAAGAGCTATGATCCTGCACTGAAGAAACTTAACAGCCAACAGTTTTATTGTGATCCTGCCTGCTGCAGCTTTAATTAGCTACTCATTTTGGCTCGTACTGAACATTATGCTGAAAACTGGACTGAGTTTTAGCATTGTGACTGTGTCATGCATTCAGTGAGGCTGATACAGCAGGAGTCTTCTGCAGCTGGACTTAAAATATGTTGCTTTCCCTTTTGTTCGTTGTGTTATCTCAAGGATTCAAACCAGCAACTCTTAACTAGTGGTTTTACCCGACCTATATGTGAAGCAGCTAAAAAAAAAAGAGGCTACAACACCATTCTCATACCCAGTGGTTGGTCTGGCCTGTGGTGTTTTTCACCCCTGCATTACCTGCGCATGAATCACATACTGCTGAAAACAGAACGAGGTGGACAAAGAAAAAAACAACATGACGAAGCTCAATGACAGTGTTAGGGTGGTTAGATATACTTATATAGATATTTATTACAGTCAGCAAAGGAGTATCAAACGCACACACATACACCACAGAGCTCCCCCATAAAGCTGGCTCACTCGGTCATTGTGGGCCTCAGAGGCTGGCACAGCTGGCAGAGCCCGAGCACACTGGGCACCGTCTCCCTCCTCCTGAGCCAGTCTCAACCCACGCTCATCACATTCAAATTCACCAAGCTTTATTGGCAAGATGAACGCAGTCAGTGTTGCTTGCTGTCATGCTGCGAGAGCAAATACAATGCTGATCTTTCACAGGGAAGTGGCTTCTCCCCCCGTAGTTCCACTCTTAAGTTCATGTTTGTGTCACGAGCGAAATGTACAGGGACACTGTGAGGTTACTCTCAGTTCATCTCACCTTTTGAGTTTGGCTGAATGTCTGGTCGTCATTAGAAGACATTGCACAGTAAGTCTCAATATATCACCCCTGTCCTCTCATACGCCTGCCAACAGGCTACAGTTCTTAAACACAAGCACCAGAAGGAAAACAGACCCTCCCCGATTAAGACCTCCTCCTCTAAATCAGTCTTTTTCTTTATCAGAGCTATCACATGCTGGCTTGTTAGTTGAGGAAAGTTCCACATGCAGAGACAGTGTGACACGATCAGTCTGTGATGGCTTATTCTGTGAGCCTGTTTGGACTTTATACCCCCACCTTTGTGTTTTGGGTTAAACAAGTAGGTGGAAACACAACACCTGAAACCGTTATAGCATTTGCAGGAGGGGAAGCACGGAGTTCATGGTGTTGCACCATTTATGGTCGTATGAAACAATACAATTTATGCCATATACTGACTTTGCAGTAAATTGACAGACACATTAAAGTATTCATGGAGAAAAGAGAGTCTCGAGCCAAAGTAACATTTCTTACTTTTCATTTGGTTGAAAAGGGCAGGAGCTGAAATAAACATGTTTTACCATTGAGCAACAAAAATTGAAATATAATGTTTACCAAGTTGCTGTTGGTAAAATTTGACCTCTGCTTAGTTTGGTACGTCTGCCAATTTGTACAGATCAGATTTTTATTTAATTTTTGGGAAGATGATATGACCATACAAAATATTCACACATTTGTATGTATGTATGTTTGTTTTTGTATTGTGGATACACTGTGTGGTGGGGGTAGTGTGTGTGTACTTGTATTCCTTATGTCGTGTGAACCTACATCTGTTTACACGGTTACATTATGGGGAATTGTCTTTCTTATGGGGACAAAAATCAAGTCCCCATAACATAAATTACTACATTTTAAGGTGAAGACATGTTTTAGTTCGGCTGAGATTAGGGTTAGGTTATGGTTAGGGCCAGGGTTAAGGCACAAGTAATTAGGGTTAAGGTTAGAGTAAGTCTCCAGGAAATGAATGTAAGTCAATGCAATGTCCTCTGAAGTCATGGAAACCTGTTTGTGTGTGTCACAGAGCTCAGGTTGCATCATTATGCAGCAATGGTACTCTGATCGTATAAGCGATTGTTTGATTGAAATTATCATCCTGCCAATGATCTGACAAGATGACAGGCCTGAACGTTCTGCCAGTCTGTGTGTTTCTGTGTGTGTGCGTCTGTCACATATACTTCTCCTTTTTACTTAATTTTCTCCTCTCCCACTGTCACTTCTTTTTCAAAAATCCTTTTTTTAAAACAATATTAGGGCTTTATGTTGTATTTGTATGCTTTTCCTGTTTTCTCATCTACCTTTTATCCCTGTTTTACATGTAGACTCTCTCTCTTTCCCTGCTTCTTTCTGTCTGTTTGCCAACTGGCAGCAATACTACCCTCAAGTGTTTATTGACCAGCCCCTTCTCCTCCTTTGTATCCATCCATCCTTTCATCCCTCCATCTCTCCATCCGGCCAGTGTTTGGCAGTGCTCCTTTGTGGCTGGGCTTCGACTCTGCTGCAATACGAGACTGTGCTGTGTTGTTTTTTGACACCTGGCCCAGCTTGGACCGCCTTAGCTCAGCTCACCTCACTTTCACTGTATTGTAAAGCATGCCAGTTACTGTGCAGCCACAACCTGATGTAGCTATTTTGCAAACTTACCAACAGCATTATGGTTGTATAAAGATATTAATTACATCTTTAATTCAACTTGCATTACTTGATTATAACAAATAATTGATGTAATGTGATTTTTTTCTCTCTCTCGATAAATTAATAATTATAAATGGTTTTGTGATATATTAATAAATGTCTAAATTATACTACTATTTTTTTTTTTGTCTAATTTTACCTGACAATACTGTGCTAAAGCACTTTTTTGTCAGTTGTAGACCTAATCTGTAGTTTATTCTGAATGCTTTCAATACATCACACTTTTCAAACAAATGGTCCTTTTTCTTTGAACTCTTCATTTTATCTGTTGCTGTTCAGTTTAAGTAATAAATGGAAGCAGCTTAATCGACCGGACGTGTTGAGGTCAGGTCTTTCAGTCTGCTGAGTTCCGACATATGCTGCAGCAACCACTCCTCTCCTGTCACACTGTTTTATTATGCAGCCAAATCTGAGTCAGGTCATCTCAGTTGATCTGTGATTTAAAATGGATAATACAGTGTTATGAATCAAGGTTATGTGTCCTGTAGCTATACAGTTTTTTTTATGTATCCATTTTACTAAATTGCAATGAATTCTGATGGATAAATGCTGAATTTCCCAATTCAGCATTGAAGCTCAGGTTATTTCTAAGAAGGAAACATCTATTTGTAAATGGATCCTGGATCCTGATTGTCTCATACACTGTCATCACTCTGCTGTGTGGCAATCAGATTTCTTTGGAAGAGTCTGCCGCCCTCCTGACAGTGTGTGGGGCAAACTGTGGCGTTTATATGTTTGAGCTGTATTTTGTCTCTTTGAAAAAAGATTATAGTATGTTTGCTGTAAACAAAGGCAACATGGCTACTGTGCCATCTCTGTCATGGTCTGTTTCAGACTGCCCACCATGTATTAATTTCCAGCTGTAATTTAAAGGCTGCTTCATACTTTCTGTGTTCCATGTCCACAGAGAGTCGTTATGCATTTCCACTTGCATGTGCGTGGCCACGCTTGCCACACACGTATATGACCATGTGTATGAAAATGAGAATCTGCGTCAGCCGAGCGGTCCACACATGCACACTCGATCTTACGTTCCACTCTAGCAGGAGATACAGTATTTCGTCTTGCTCAGGTAGTTGAAAAGGAAAATAAAATAGACCAGTCTGGATGATATAACTGCATGAATGATTTATTCCAGCTCATTGTGATAAAAAAGAGTTTCCTCACAGGGATAGATGACCAAGGTTTCAAAAAAAAAGGTAACTCTGAATAATTATGACAATGACGACAATATTGCAGGCACAGTAACCTATTTCCACTTGTTAGAATATTTTGCAAACATGAGAATGGATCCATGTCTCTTGGGCTCTTGCTTCTCTCCATGGACAGCACACACACATAAAGGTGAACATCACATGCCCTGTTTATGACCTAATAAGGCTGCATTTGCCCTTGAAAACAGTAGTGTGTGTCTGGTGATAGCTGGTTTATTAATTCATCGTGTGATTGGCTGTAACTTACAGCTACACACACGAACACAATCTGTGTTCGTGTGTTTGTGTGTGCAGCTCTGTCAGCTACTGCGTTGCTCTCCATCACATCCTTTGCTGTCCTCTTCAGTATCTTCAAGTGCCAGGAACATGTGTTAGTGAGGATAGAGGGATACAGAGGGAAAGAATGGGAGTACGCCAGAGTAGCAGAGAGAGAAAAATGGAACAAATATGAGTGTACCTGTGGTAATGTGTGACTGCAATGTTACCTAGGGGGGAAAAAAGTGCAGAAAGTGACTGAATTTGGAAGAATTGAAAGGTCTGCTGAGAGGAAAAATGAGGCTAGATTAAAGCAGGGAGAAAAAGAATTATTCGGAAAAATAGAAAGATGGGAGAAAACGATACAAAGCGAATAAGGGAGGGGAGGGAGACGGTGGAGAGGGATGGGAGGAAGAGGATGAATAGGGTAATAATGGCTCAGTGTGAGAGCTGTTGTAGAAAAAGGGAGAACGGCTGAGTGAAGAAGAGAACAAAATGAGGCTGAGGGCACTTAGACAGATAGAATTAGACACACTGCAGAGGTTCAGTGTGTGCGCGTGTATGCGGGGATGAGAAACCTGCAAGCAAGATGTATTTTTTTTATCATTTCCTGTCAGAGATAAAGCTTTTTTTTTTTTTTTACAGATTTTCGGGAGCTTTGAAATGGACAAATGTAATGGCACTGAATAAGTGACTGTGACAGGTAGAGAGCTTGAGAGGGAAATCCTCTGAGGTCTTTTGCTCTCGTTGTAAATGTGTGTTTGTGCGTTCATATGTTTTGTGTAAGAGGACGACTGTAGTATTGAAATAGTGCCGGGCCATGCTAAATGAGAGTGTGATGGTTCTAAAAGATCAGACGATGGTGATGGGACTCTAATCTCTTCCGTCTCTGCTGCTTTTCCCCCTCCCACATTTCTCTCCTCAGTCTTATTGAGTGGTCACTGACAAAACTCCTCGCTCATTAGGAATGCGTTTTAATCCACTGGAGGTCTAATACGCTGTAAAGGTGCATCATACGCTCTGCGTTCATTTTGTTCTTGTTATCTTACAGTGTGTGCGACTTGATCATGTATCCAAAGCTCTTTCCTTCTGTTTCACCCTCCCGTCTCTCCCTCCTTCCATCACAGGCGGAGATTGTCAAGCGTCTCAGTGCCATATGTGCTCAGATCATCCCTTTCCTCTCTCAAGAGGTAAGCGTCGCAACTGCCAGACACTCATACACGTGTACACAAAACACTCACACCAAGTCAGGAGAGGGCTATTCACACGTTCAGCCTAAATCATACTTTCTTGCCTTCCCTGTATTAAATAAACATGCAGACTAAAGAATTTAGTGTATAACTTTTAAATGTATTCAAATTCGCATACTGCTCATTCAGCCTATCAACTCCGCATGACTCTCTCTCTCTGTGTTTCTCAGTAAAGTGGTGTTTTAGATCTCGTGTCGCCTGGAGAGAACATCATAGAATTAAGGGGTCTATACAAAGGTATGATAGCTTAGTATAGACCCCTTTGTATAGACTGAGATAATTATTTTCTCTGCACAATAAAGTTAATGAAAACTCATAAACAACACCATGTTATGACCATGACATGCTCATATGCTGTATTTCATAGTTTGAGTGTGGTAATTACAATTTCCACTGTGGCAGCCTTTCTGCCTTGGGAGGGCGAAAACATAAGCAGGCCATCAACTGATCTTTGTACAAATATCGTTTCAAGTCTTAGGGTGTTTTCATTCCAAGACATGCTGCACACAGGCAAACAGGAAATCATGCCCAAAAGCATTCTTAGTGAAGGTAATTAGAGCGCACTCCTATATAAAAACACTCCACAAATAGGGCTCCCAGACTTTGACAGTAATAAACTGTATTTTTTTCAGAACATGAAGATGTCATACTCTTCAAATTAAACTGAGCCACTTCTTTAAATTAATTTGTGGCCCTACATTCCACACATTATCATAATTTCTGCATTTGGATCCCTCTTAAAGTTTTATATGCTCAATACATCCTAAAAAGTGAGCGAAGCTGGATTATTGATGTTTAATCCATGTATTAAATACATGATGTTTAGTAGCTAAGTAGGCAGATTAAATAAGGTTGAACACTTACATTTTGCTCTAATATTATTCCATTGTGTATGTGTGTGTGAATATGTACCGTGTCTACAAATCTACAGACACAGTTCTTTATGGCTGTGAATGTGAGTGTGCTCTGATGAATGCGCTCCATGGAGACAGGAAGGTCAGAGCTCTGTCTCTTTGATCAACATTGACTCAGTGTGTGTGTGTCTGTGTGTGTGTGCATATTTGTGTTGGTGTGACTGATTACATTGAGATTTTGTGTAAACAGCACTGAGATTTCAGTTTGTATGGCACTGAGTGTGTGTGTGTGTGTGTGTGTGTGTGTGTTTGCGTGTTCTTGTGTGTGTCTTTGTGAGGACCAAAAGACGTATAAACCATAGGGAGTGAGGACATTTTGGTTGGTCCTCACATCTTTAAAGGGCTTTTGGTGGGTTAAGATCTGGTTTTAGTGTTAGGGTTAGAATTGGGTTTAGGTTAAGTGTTAGGGTTAGGCATTAAGTTGTGATGTTAAGGTTAGGGTAAGGTCCTCAATACTACTAATGCTGCACAAACGTGCATGTGTGTGTGTGTTTGTGTGAGAGAGAGCAGTAGACAGAGAGAGAGAGTGAACATATTCTGTGTTTTATGAGTGTTTAAGTACATTTATGGTTGCCAAATGCCCAGTGCGAGTGTTTTAATTGTCAAGTATTCTTCAGTTAAAGGCATTTTTGTGTGTGTGTAGCACCAACAACAGGTGGTCCAAGCAGTGGAGAGAGCGAAGCAGGTCACCATGGCAGAACTCAACGCCATTATTGGGGTGAGTCACCACTATTCGTCATGACAGCACAAACACACGTATACCTACACACATTAAATTTAAAAAAATAGATTTATTTATTCAAGCAGGTTAAGTTAAAAATTATTATTAAAATTGTTATTTCTTATGTATTCATACCTTATGTGTTTATGGTCCCATCAGTGCATCATTCAGAAGCACCTCATCCAGAGTGTTGGTGATGTTGCTGTTTTATGAAGACAATTGAGGCAATAACAGTGTAGTTATACAGTCTGTTTGAAATTTGACTGGCTGTTGTTAAGAACTTTTGACAATGTAATTGAACATACAATCTTGCCAGTAAAACAGCTTCAGAGCATTTCCTGGTGCCAGTAGAAATAAGTAAATGTTAGTAAAGAGAAACATATTAACACATTAAAGTAAGGGGTTAGGTGTGATATTGATGGGTGTCTTTCATGAGCGCTTGAAATTAGTGACGGTTGTCTGAATGATTCTAAAAAAAATATTAGAACTTTTCACATCGCTGTTGACAACAATATGCTGTAAACTAAAATTACAAATTAAAAGTCGGGGTGGACTTTAAAAAAATCCATACAGCATTTGGTGATATTCTGCTTTGTGACTCTGTATTTACCGAGAAAGTATCATTAGCTCATTAATTTTATATAAATCATGTGTTTCTTTTACCTTCATTCAGCATTGGTGACTTCTGCACACACACGCGTGCGTGCGCGCACGCACGTACGCACACACACACACACACACACACAGCGATGCTACTGAATGCTGTGGTAGACTGTCAGAGCACTGATCACATTACTGTCTACTCAAAGCCCTTTTTTCGTTCCAGCATTAAAAATATTCCTGCCACTAATGTCCGTGTGTGTGTGTGTGTGTGTCAACTACACCTAAACACAGACACTGTCAGCTGAGATGTGTGTATTTGTGTGTGTGTGTGTGTGTAACACACTAGCGTGAAAGAACAACACATGAAAACAAACCATAATGCTCCCCTCAGGATAATAGCCTCTCTTTATCTGTAGCTGCTGCTTTGCTCTCCACTCTCTCTATCCTCATCCATCTCTTTTTCCGTTCTGCTTTTTTCCCCCCTCTCTGTTTTCATTTTTTTTCCCTGCCTGAATTTCCACACCCCCTCTTTTTTGTAATCTTTGATCATTTCCTACCACTTTTTGTGTCTCTGTCCTCATTTTTCCTCTCCCATTGTCTCTGATATGTCTTATCTTCTGCTGTCTATGCGCACTTTCCCTCCATCTTCTTGCTTTCTCTTAACCCCCCTCCTTTTCCTTCTGCCCCCTCCATCATTTACCCTGTGACTCATACATTTTCTTCCCTCCTTTTTTTTTTCACCCTGTCTGCGCTTTCCTGTGACCTGTTCTCTCCTTTTACCTCCTGCCTGTACTTCACACTCAGTCTCATTCATTGTCTCACTTTCTTTACTATCTCTGCTTCTTTTTCCCACTTCTTTGTTTCCCTCTTAACCTTTATTATTTTCCCCTTGCATCCCCCCCAAACATTTACTTTTTCTTCTTTCTCACTTTCTCATTGTCAGTGTTCATCTTCCTCACCCCTTCAATCCACTAATCTTTTTTCGCATCCTTTCTTTCTCTCACTGCTGAGCTCTCCATGAGGATTTTATGATGTTGACTTCCTCTGTTCCCCCCCGTCTCTCTCACCTCCACTTTTCCAAGCACGATCCCTACCTCCCCCAGTTTTCGCTTTCTTCATACTCCTTTGTTCTTTGTTACCTTTTTCTGCTCATTTGCTCTCGTTTTTACCCTCTCTTCTCTAACCACCCACCCTCCTTGTATGACACCATCCCTCCCCTTCCCTCCTGCCCCATTCCCTCCGTCCCCTGTGGCCACAGCAGCAGCAGCTCCAGCACCTGTCTCACCATGCTCCTGGCATCCCCCTGACGCCGCACCCATCAGGCCTGTCCCTGGGTGCAGGGGGCTCAGGGCTTCTGGCGCTAACTGGGGCTTTGGGAGTGTCAGCCCACCTTGCATCCAAAGATGAGCGCAACCACCTTGACCCTGAACATCTTCGCGGTAAGAGACTGTATATTTATAACCCTTAATTTTATTTTTCTGGCATTGCAGGTTCTGAATGAGCAAGAGGATGAAAAACTCATGCCTGCTAATAAAATCAGAGTAATGAAAACATTTAATATTGAGTCTGGCTTGTTTGTCATAAAATGGATAAAAGATTTGGGGGGATTAAAGAAGTTCATACGATAAACTACAAAACTTTGGCAGTGTGTTTCAGGTCATTCCGGTCAGATTTATCATCAAACATTTCAAAAGGTTGTTAAGTAAGTTAAAAATATAAGTGAGGTAGTGCGACAAACGCTGATGGAAGAAAGATATGACACAAATAATGTATTTGTTGCATGTACATGTTTGCACCTGTATTTTTTTTCCCAACAGAATTATTTCATACTGAAATGGCAAAGCAGTGGTAATGGAAAATCTGACAAAACTCATTTTATGATTTTTAGATCAAACAAATTCAGACTGGTGCAGTAAATTACCTTTGGCAGGTAACTTTTTTTCTGTAATTTGTACAGCAAATAACTGCTCCAACTTCCTTTCTTAGCTTGGTGCCATAATATGGACAGACATATTCATGGCACTTGTGCAAAAGTAGGAGCAAGTCGTTCTCCCAATGAACTTTTGTTCACCCTGATTGAATATCTTATCTTTGCGCTCGGTTTTAGGCATTAAGCCAAAAGAGACTTTCTCATGAATAAACTGAAAGCTAGAGAGAAAAAGATAGGGGTGAGAGAGAGAGAGAGAGAGAGAGAGAGAGAGAGAAATACATGAGAGTAGAAAGGGGGAGAGACAGGGAGATCACTGTGTTTCATATTGTCGGCTAAGCATCTGTGTGAGAGCTTATGCATGTCTGCAGCTGTGTGTATTTCTGTACCTACATAGAGGATGAAGAATGAGTGAAAAGATAGTAAGTGCTGAAGGAGGCAGCAGGGAAGACAGTGAGCTTTGTCGGGTCAGAGAACAGAGAGAGGGATAGATGGAGAGAGAGAGGAATGAAATCAAGCACAATAGTGGGTCTGTGTTTTTATTAGAGAAGAGCAGAGGGAGTTCAGCCCAACCTTGGCTTATTGAGTGGCTGTTGTTATCGTTATTATTTTTATCATTATGACATCAAACTTTTTCTTTTGCCCTTTCTCCTCTCTCTTATTCTTTCTTTTCTGTTCTCTTCTGTTTCATGTCCTTCCCTTTCTCTGGCCCATCACAGAGGGAGCACCCAGCAGGGTGAGTAGTTGTGTATGTGTACACTGATGTAGGTGTTTTGTACACCGTGTTTTTGTGTGTCTTTGTCTGTGTGTGTGTTTGTGTGACAGTGATAAACAGAGGGAAATTGAGATGTGCCGTTAAAATGGCCTCTAAAAAGGGCTGTACTTTGCTGGAGCCAAGTCAGGAGCACCAACAACCTTGAGGTTCTCGAAGTTTCCTACATTGCTACAACATCTGATCTCATAGCACTTAAAGTGCAAACTGAGTTAATGTGAGTTAACAAGTGTTTATTTATCATCAGGATAAATGTTTTATTGATCTACTGTACAAGACTTTATCAAAAATTAAATGATTAAAACTCAATTTAAGTCCAGCACCTCCCAAAAATTTGTTTCTGGAAAAAAAAACCTTTTCAAAATAAGAAATGTATATTTTCCAGAGAAAATGTAAACAATAGTAGTATCTGAAGTCAATACAATAAGCTGTATAGTAAAAAAAATGTTGCAGTAAAAAAAAAATATTAAAATTATTTAAATTGTGGATCTTCTCTGAGACAAAACCAGAATATTGTGAATGCTTACTGAATGAACATTTGGTATTGTCCTTACATTACTTATCTAGAAGAACATGTGCTTGCAGAACAATGTTTTTCCATACCTCCATTCCAATAAAAACGCACTCCATGCAGTTTTAAGTTCCATATTCAGGAAAAGGAGAAACAAGAGGCAGTGATTTTCTTTTAAAAAAAATAACAACTGCAGTTCATTATATCACAGCTCTGGGTCTTTTCAGGAACAACCTTAATATTCTTGTCTTGATATATTGATTTAGTCAGTGTGCAATAATACTGGCTTACATTCCTTAAATCAGGTGTAAAGGTGAGATGTGTGTTTCAGGTTACTACCGCTGAGGGATTTAAAACAAAACAAAAAAATAAGCTTCCTCCTGAGACAAACTGAATAAATTCAACCTTTAGTAAAACATTAAATGTATACAAGTCTCATCTCACAGGTTTGTCCCATATTTTATGTCCCTGTAGTTAAAAGTCCTCCATAATCACCATGAGAATTATTGCAGTACCAGAGGGCTGAGTGAAAGTCAGTAGACATTTTTCCCCCTTGAAAACGAGATTCAAAGTTATGACTTTGGGGTGCACGGTGGTGCAGTGGCAGGCATTGTTGCCCTTTACTGCAAAGATCTGAACTGGAGACCTTTGCATGTTCTCCCTGTGTGCGTGTGGGCCCCCCCCCCCGGGGGGGCCCCCCCCCCCCCCCCCATTAGCTATGAGTGTGAAAGTGAATGGTTGTTCCGCCCTGTGTGTTGCCCTGTGATGGACTGATGAACCTAGTGTGGAGGATAAAGTGATGGAAAATGAATGTAAAGCTCATCCCATTCCCGTTGACTGCAGATTGCTTTGCTTTGTGGAAGCTGTGTGCACACTTTCCTCACTGAAATTGTGGCAGTGTGGATCTTCTGTGATCCATTCATCATTGATGAAGCTGGCATTCATCAGTGCAATTGTTGATAACAGTGAGCAAGAGTGAGTGGGGGAGGGGTGGGGGGGGTTGAGTGAAATTAGAAAAGGAATGGAAGATGAAATAGAGGGGAAGTGTGGATCTTCTGTGATCCATTCATCATTGATGAAGCTGGCATTCATCAGTGCAATTGTTGATAACAGTGAGCAAGAGTGAGTGGGGGAGGGGTGGGGGGGGTTGAGTGAAATTAGAAAAGGAATGGAAGATGAAATAGAGGGGAAAATAGGGAGGAAAAGGTTGGGCTTTTTTTTTTTTTTCAAAATGAAAATTATGTAAGAGTGCTGCTGACTTAACTTTCACTCCTTTCCTTGCCCTCTGCAACGAAAGCCTTTGCATAATTTAATTGCCAAAACACAATACTGATTGTTAAGCAACAGGAAAATAGTTGCCGCATGGGCTGAGGTTTATGCTGAATGTAGCTGAGCATTATGGTGTTTGGGAGGGAGGAAAAGGCCAGCGAGAGATGCATATCAATTTGGATTTTGTTGGAGAGCACCACACTAGTAAAACATGTTGGAATTTTAAATGGAGGAGGAAAAAAGGACAACTAGAGGAAGTCAGGAGAAGCGAGAAGAAGGCGAAGGAGGAGGAGAACAAGAAGAAAGAAGACAAGGAAGTTTGTTGAGCTGCACTGAGGGCCATTGTGTGTGTCTCTCCTCTCCTCTGTCAGCACTCCTTCCTGTCAGCCTTGTGGGCTCCTTCCTGTGTGACTCATTGGCGTGTTAAACCCTCACTGTTCTTGTCCTCCCATGTGGGGACAGAGAATGACAAGTGGTCCTTGCCAAAACTCCTGGCCTCTACCCCAATGTAAAAAAACAACACAATGCTTTGAGCGGCTTTTTTGAGTGCTGAGCACTGGGCCAAGCTGTGTTGTAAATATGCCTGCACAGCTTTATTGCATTATAATGAGAGTCATATTTTACAAGAGGACTGGTGTGTCGAGGGGAGAGCACTAATTAGCTTTGTATTCTGTCCTGTGTGCTTCTGTGGCGATGTCTTTACCTGTGCTTACGTCTGCTGTACTTGCTGTGTGTGTGTGTGTGTGTGTGTGTGTTTGTCATAATTAATGTGTGAACTTGAGTTTATGTCTGCAGAGTCTTTGTGACCTGTATAGTGGCAGAAGTGCTTCTTAAATTTGCCTGTGTTTGCTGTGATGGCTTGAGAACTGTGCTTTCATATCTTTGATTTGTGTCCCCATCTTTCTTTAGAGTAAGTCAGTGTCATCAACAGACAGTCAGCCCACTGAGGAGCGGCAGGGCCCATCAGGAGGCTACTCCTCATCACAGGGAGGGGCCGAGGCCAAGAGGAGGCGCTGTGATGATAAGGAGTCTCTCCCACCACACTCCTATGTATGTGTTTGTGCTTTAACACTTGCTAACGTCTAGCTTTTGTCTGCAATGAGAATAGATACAATCAGCATTCAGTGCCCAGTTAAATTACTCTGCAACAGATGCATGATTTTTACTAGTTCCAAAAATGACTTACACTAATACAATCATGATATTTTAATAAATGCAGTCGAGCTGCAAAGTCTGCACCAGTCTGCACCTTTTTCTGGCATGACGTCTAAGGCAGATAGCTGTAATGAACTAGAAAGCTGTGTGACTCAGGTCTAGAAGACTAATTGACAGTGGGAGTGTAGCTATATGATAGGGCTTCCAGCTAAATCAGTTACAGCAACAGTTCACAGCAAGAACAAGATATCTCCTAGTTCCTAAATGTTTTCCCTGTCTTTCTGTTGAGCCACATAACAGCTCCCACCTCTTCTCCTTTTCCTTTAGCTCTTATATAATTTTTTGTCTTTTTCTCACAATCACTTAGTCTCTCTCTCCCTCTCTCTCTCTCTCTCTCTCTCTCTCTCTCTCTTTCTCTCTCTCTCTCTCTCTGCTCCTTCGTCTCACTCTTGGTCTTTGTTTTACTCACATTCTACTCCTCTCTCACTGCTTTTCTGTATTTCTCTTCAGGGAATAGGCTGTAGACATAGCCCTGTTTTGGTTCTGTATAATTAGGTACTGATGTCACTCCACACTCTTGTCAATAGAAATATCAGGCCATGATCACATCAAAGCGCTGTTGCCATGGTGACTAAGTGCCACCATTCTCACCCCGGAAAAAAGAGAGACAGAGAGAATGAGAGAGATGGCTAGATGAAAAGCTAAAAAGCTATGGAAGGAGAAAGAGCAACAGCGTTTATGTGTGTGTGTGTGTTTGGGGGGTGTGTGTGGGGGGGGGGGGGGGGGGGGGGGGGGGGGGGGGGGTTATTCCAATGCCCTGAGAATAATAGCTGCACCAACCTGAAACAACCTAGAAACAGGCCGAAGTAGTTTTGCAGTGAAGGAGATGTTTGGTAAGAATATATGGTGCACGGTCAGTGTCTGTGTTAAATGTTGCACGACACTCAGACAGCAAAAGGAAACAAAGAGAAGCCAGTGATATTGACGTTTCGACCGGTCAGTGCACGTTTTCTTTTTTCTTGTTCTTTTTTTTTAAATGAAAGCTCTCTATGTAAACATTCATAATACTCTATGGGTGATGGAAAGATCTTGTTTTAATAAATGAATTCATGAATAAAGTCAGATGCAACAGCCTATATATGCTCCCTGTTTTTCTCAGGACAGTGATGGAGACAAAAGTGAAGACAATCTTGTGGTGGACGTTTCCAACGAGGTAAGCTTCATGTCTTGACATCTCTGTAATGGGTAGAGACTATATCAGCGCTATTAGGAGAGTATGTAGTAGGGTTCTACTAATCATCAGGTAAAAGACACGACAAATTAAGATTCTGTTACTCCATGTGTTTAAATGAGCAATGAAGCACACCCCAGTGAGGTGTATTTGGTGAGCACGTTAATTTCAGATGTATTACTTTATCTAAATAGAATATAATTGTAAAGACTAAAATGGATGATGACTAAAGTAATTAGAATATTTAATTATTAAAATGTAATTTTTAATATCTGGTAGAAAATGGCTCATTGCTTGAACGAAATACTTCCCAAAACAAATCCAGTATATAATACTTAATTATTTAAAATCTTAATTGGACGTTAAATTAAAATTGTGACTTTTCAGTCATTTTTTTTTTGTTATAATGTTGGTTTCCCACAGTCAACAAAGTGGAGAAACAGAGGCAGTTATTTTCTGTCTAGTTGTTACCTAACAGTGACATTTATTAATGGGCCAGTTTCCCAGAAACATCACACACTGGTGAACACTCTCACTCTCACTGAAGTCATAAATCTCACCGAGAGAAATTTCTCCATCATTAAATAGTTTCTTCTGACCTCTTCAAAATATTCCACCTTCTCTAACAGTGTTTACTCGTCGCCTCCACCATGGAAAATTTCTACCTTTACTCACTTTACTTTACTCCCCACGCACACACGTACACACACACACACACACACACCTGTGTCCTTGTGCAAGAGCTAAACGTGTTGATGCAAAAATATCTTTGATTTTCTTATGAAGTTACATGCAGTCTTTATCCAATATTAGTTTACCGACCACTCTGCTGCAGCTCTCAATCAAGCAACGCGTGAATCTAACATTGAGGGCGAGTGCTCGTGGGAATGACTAAAATGTACTTGGCTTGTAACCACCGTCCGTCCTCTGTATAACTGTGACCCTCCAAAGTTCAAATTTACGTTGTGTGCAAGTGTCTGGAGTTTTTAATTCAATTTTGTTGAATTTTTTCCTTCAGAAATTTAAGTGTATTTTTTAAGGACTTTGGTCTTTTTTGCCACTTTATTTTGATGTTGGACATAAAAGAAAGACCAGGTATTTAGTATGATTTGGAAAAAGCAGAAAGAAAAACTATAAATAAAGAGAGGAGGTAGCCATGTTCTCAAATACCTTGAGGAATATGCGTAGTCTTTCAGTCATAGGCTCATTACGATAATATCAATATATGATCCTTGATTATTTATTTATTTGTTTGTTTCGTAACTTCATTTAGCTTGAAAATAGCTTAAAAAAGTAATGAATTTCCAAATCAGATGAATCGGATTAGTCGAACAAATATGGACGAGCTCTACAGTCATATACAGCACTGTGTAGACCTTTTTGTTGAGCTTGCTTGTTTTAATATCCGTCACCGATAGTAACCTTGGCTTGTTTATGTGGATGTGTGAGATGTGAAATGAGTCAGCAGGTACTTTATGTAGCTGGTTTAGCTTGCTGCAGCAGTTTCCTTGTAAATGGTAAGCACTGCCGCCGCTGCCTGTGTTGGCTTCTTGTGAAATGTCAGCTGGGGCAATGTCGACTGAACTGGCACATGCCCGAGGTTTAAAAGAAAATATCACAATGGACGAGGGATGTTTTAACACGCTGAAATCTTAAAGCCAAAAAAAAAAAAAAAAAGTAATCTGTCTTCAGTGCTTTTTTTCCAAGACATTCCACGAATGAGCTTTACTTTTTCCTCTTGTTTTTATGCCCATCAGGAAAAGCAATGAAGCGCTCTTCAGTTTTGTCAAAATTATACATGTTAATTGATGACTTTACATAGTTATGGTGAAATTCTTTCTCCTCTCTGATGGAAAATTGTACAATAGATCAATGTTGCTTTACCTGAACATATACAGTATCTATATGCAGATTCTTGACTGAATAATTTTCATCAGGTTGTGTTAAAAGCTGTTGCTCTATAACATGTGAACCTGCAATTTCTGTGTGTGGTGTGTGTGTGTGTTTGTGTGTGTGTAAACCCAAACCCATGATTTCCACACTGTCTGTTCTAATTTCCATGTCACTTGTGTATTTTCTCCTTCTCTTGTCAACCTCCTGATGTATCTGCTCCTCCATCTCTCCACCTCCTTCTTTTCTCCTCTCTTCTCTCATTAGATAACTGCAGTCTGTTTCATTTAATATCTACAAAGCAGTTAATGGCCCTGGAATATTTTAGTTCTGTATATACTTCACATAGTGTACCAAAGAGCCTTATCTGTACTTTGATATTATGCACAGCATTAGAATTGGTCTCTTGTGTGTGGAAAATTGCACAAAAGCAAAAAGCAAAAAAAATAAATAAATAAAGTTGCAAATTTTGATAATCGCAGAAAAAGAGGATGAATGTTCTCTGGTGAGTGTGTGTGTGTGTTAGCTGAGCACCGTGACCCAGTGAGATGTGCTGACTTCAGCACTGTGTGTGTCAGAGGGTGGCAGCTTGCGCTCGACAGTGGAGGCTGGGGCTCCAGTGATGAAAGCAGCAGAAACAGCAACATTATCTTCCAATCCACACACCACTGTTGCTGCAACAGTGACAATCCTTCATATAAATTCTCTGAGCTCTGAGCTATAAATCCTTTTATGAATTGCAGTGCATATGGTGACTTTTTTTGCCCATTAAGTACAATTCTGCACAGTTTACCTTTAAATAAGTGTACTTTCAAACTCTGTAGGCAACAGTTTTCACTTGACAAACTCTGCATATAGCTCATTAAAGCCTTCACACATGCTTGCACACAGGAAAATATGTAATGTTTTTACCTAAATCAGATAAAAGACAAAATACAGAAAGAGAAAGCCACAAAGCCCCTCCACTAAAACACGTACAAAGCTTCACTGGCCATTTCTACCAAATGTTTGTTTGTGTGCATTTAAATAGTTACCACAGTACAACATCACAAAAACAGACTACAGCTTTATGGATGAGGTTCACTTTTTAAGGAGACATCATGGAGATAAAATGTCATAAAATGGACACTATCAGAATCTGATAGACCTGAATTCGGCACCTTGAAGGCCATAGCTGACACAGAGGACCTTTACAGGTTAAAACCTTTTTGTCTTTGTCATGCAGGAGCCCAACTCTCCTGCAGGCAGCCCTCCTCACTCCCCCCACGGGAATGGTTTAGACCGGGCTCCTGCTTTAAGGAAAGAGCTCCCAGGATCTTCGAGCACAGGAGAGGCCCCCTCCACTCCAAACCCCCGCAGCCCCACTCCAGGCAAGACCAAGGACCCTGCTCAGGTAAGAATAATAGATCATATTTTTACAGTCCCATTACTGCTTCATGCCGTCTTTTGTTCAGATTATTTTCTCTAATATCTGTATTTCTTACTTTGTTTGACTGCTCTACAGGTGGATAAGTCCCTTTCTCCACTGTCTAAGTCTGGAACCCCATCTCCTGCCCACCGTGAGGCCCTGACCCCTGGAGTACCAGGAGCTCCTGGAGGCCCTGGACCCAGCACCTCCTGCCTTCGCCTGGTCAGCAAAGCAGCAACCAGTGCAGATCCCCTTGGTGAGACAAAGAACATGAGTTTTTGATCTTAAAAATGGTTCTTGCTTCTTGGTGTTATTTAGATAAGGGTTCATATAAAGCCAGGTATAGATTTTGGGCTGTCCCAGGCAAAAATGTCCAACCAATCATGTCAATTTCTTTGATTGTGCCTCCTAGACAGTGGTCTTGTATGTCTCACTGTGAGAAAGGTTCAAAGACTGCCTTAGGGAAATTTTATGAACTTGTCAAAAATTTGGGATGGCCATCTAAATCTGTGCTGCAACAATCATTATAACTGGCTAGTCTACCAACTAGCCAATTATAATGCAATATGAAATGAAATGTCTTAATCAGCACAACACATAGTGTATTTATTTGCATGTTAAAAGTCGGATTTTAGTCGGACTAAGACAATAATTAGGTTTTCTTAATTTCATGTAAACAAGTTAGTCTGACTAATATCGAACTAGTCTTAGTCAGACTAACATAACTGGATAATGTGATTCATAGTCCGATAACTTAGTCCTACTGTAGTCAGACTTCTGTACAGGTGTTCTGTACATGCCCCACAACTTGGAAGGAGACAGCGTATAAACATATGGTGGCAGTGTCTTTCTTCAGACAGCACGGCAATCACAAGAGCCATGCTCGATCTAACTTCTGTATCTGTATTAACATATACAGCAGGAACGAAGCATACAGAACCACAGCGTGATCCATCTTGCTGTTCTCTGCTTGTTTTTCTGTGATGTAAAAGTCAACAGAAAACTTACTGAATACTGCTCCACATGCATACGTGTTCCCGGCAAGTTGCTCAATTACCTTTTTTAGTCAGACTATGGCCTTAGCTTAATTAAACTGAACATGCAAACATACTGACAGTCAAATACAGTGGAGGCAAACCGTAACAGAGTGCTGGTACTGTATGTGTGTATGTGGCATCAACTACCTCTGCTTTGAATTACACATGTACAGAATGATTGCCAGAGCGCGATTGTTAAAACCATGAGCAGTGAGTGGACTATTTCTCGTTCCTCTACTCTCCTTTGTCTGTCTCCATAGTAACTATCAAATTAAGACTTTAAGTGCTCCAAAAATACTCCTCTATCTAGTTTCTATCTATGTAACTTTTTTATTGTACACCTGAATACTCACACCAAATAGCTACTTAAATTAGACTGTCGTGATTTTGTGGGATTTGCACCTGCTTGCCCCTGAATCATACTATACTGTATGTCCTATTTTCTTTTCCTGATTTGTTTACCAAAAAAACATGGTTTGCTTGTAACAAATTTAAACAACAACAAAAAAAAGATAGATGTGACATTTATAATCTTTAAAACCCTATAGGAAAAAGTTAGATTCCCAAGATTCTCTTGTGCAACTTTCTAACAAGATCCACTCATCTGACAACAGAAAAAAGTCTGCCCCCCCCCCGACTCTGTACTATGTGTCATTCTCCCTCTTTCCTCTTTCCCTCCTTCAATCCCTCCTTCCACTTTCCCTCCATCTGTAGCTCTCCGCAGTCCTATGTCTGTGCCCCCTGGTTCATACCCGGCTCATTTTGGCGTGGTGTCCCACGCAGGACTGAATGGGGAGCTGGCCAGCCCTGGAGGATTTGGTGGGGCTCTAACTCTTTCCCCACAAATCAGCGCAGCAGCCAGCGCCTACTCCCGAAGCCCCATGGTGAGTAAAGGCCAAATTATTCTTTTCTGTCAAGCTTTGATTTATGCTTCAGGATCAGGTCTAACCTTCTGACTGTCATAGCATGGCCTCAAAACTTGATTAATGCGTTCTGCATTATCAGGTCTCACAGGTATTGTACGTATTTATATTCACAGATCACTGTGATAAAGAACAACAGGCATAGAAAAAGATTGTGCAATTAAAACAGCTAATCTGGACTACAAAATGCCAACCTGATTTAAGCTTAGAAGTACTGTGTGTATGCATGTACCTGGTATTCCTTATGTTGTGGGGACCTAAATCTGTTTACACAGTCACATTATGGGGACTTCAAGTCAGTCAATCAAGTCCCAGCAATATAAATGACCACATTCTACAGTGAAGACATGTTTTAAAGTTAGGCTGAGGTTAGGATTAAGTTAAGGTTAGGGTTAGGGCACTAGTAATTATGGTTAAGGTTAGAGTAAGTCTTCAAGAAATTAATGTAAATCAATGCAATGTCCTCTGAAGTCATGGAAACCAGTGTGTGTGTCAGTCTAGGACAGGGGTGCCCAATTTGGGGACCGGGCTCCTTTTTTCTGGGGAATTTCTGTCCCAACGGCTCCCAAGGATTAGCTGCATTTTACTTTCTGACCACAGTTTCGTGTCGGGGGGGGACAAGGGGAGCGATATTAAGTTCCTGGCTCTGCCTGTCAGCAGGCTCATGGCACGAGTGAGGATCAGAGGTTATGATGGAGCGCTGTAGTGTAGTGTCAGGCAGTCACTGAAATCGATTCCTCAGCAGTGTGCCTTATTTGTAGACAAAGAGTAGCAGTTTAAAAAGAATACAATATTTGTCGTCATTACAAAACCAGACATTTATCTCAGTTTTTTATTGTCCAATTCTCTACTCATAACTCAATCTAATTTCATATTCAATCTTAAGTTAAATTCCCTCTGGTTTCACAAGTTGGACCATCCAACTGTTTTCAAATTGCTTCAAAGACACAGTGTTACAAGGGCATGTGTTATTGCTCATTGCACATTTTTAGTTCATTTTATGGTTAATCTAATTTTATATTTAGTCTTAAGTGCATTCCTACTTTTTATACATGTAGGACCATATCCAACTGAAGTGTTTAACTGCTTTAAACATTTACATTTGAGTTACATAAAAATATGACATGTTTCAATAAAATGTGAAGTGATATAACGTGAACGTTTGCTTTTGGCCCACGGCCCATCCACAGAATTCATTTTTGGCCCATTATAGGGAAAAATTTGGGCACCCCTGTTCTAGGCTGGTCTGAAATATGTGTTCCCTGCTTTATCTTGCTGGTAGACAGCACTTTCTGGCAGGAAAGTTTGAAATTTGTTTCACCCCAAAAACCATTTACTCTCCCACACAAGTCCATTGCCAAATGATATGATTGTTACCTCATAGATCGCAGAGGCGGTTATTGGCCTACACTTCAAAAGTCCCAAACTATTGGTTTAACAAGGTTCATGTTTCTTCCACTGTCAGCTCCCATGTCCAGCACATGAAACATGGTATGTAAATATGTCTTTGTTGACTTTTGTTCCCACCAGGTGGCTTATGACTCTCGGTCTCACCTGAGAGCACCAGGTCTGCCATCCTCTCTGCCTGGCTCCTCCGGTGGAAAGCCGTGAGTTTTGTTTTGTTTTTTTGTTTTTTTTATTTCTGTAACATCCAAACTCCACACGTATACACAGTAAAGATCTACCTCAATTTCACCACAGGGTAAAGTCCCATTGCTTGAAAATAGTGATTTTATGTGTTAGTATTTGTACTGAAGATCTAGTTTGTCAGACCTGGTATTAACATCCGTCCTCCAAACATAACCAGATGTTTGCACCTGGCATTAAAATGTGTCCTGGATGCATCTCCAGGGACCACATATGATCAGATTTGACAGTCCTTCCCTTAATTCAAACACATACCAGCGTCATAACTGATGACTGCTTGCAAGAACAAAAACATTTTTAACTAAGTCTTAGTGTACAGATTGTCTGCTATTGTCACCGTGTTTGTGTGTTGGTGTGTGTATGAATGTCTCGAGTGAGAAAGAGAGAGAGAGAGAGAAGAAAAGATGAGTTGAGTGAATCAAAGCTCTGCTGGTAATGAAAAAGTTTTAACCATTTGAAAAAGAAAATTATATGTCATTATTTTGGTGATGGCTCAGAGGACATCAGTGGATGAGCCAATTATGCAGCTCAGGAATGTGGACAAATGTGTCCTTAAACTACATCTAAATGTATTTTCTGTGATTGGATCAGAGGACATTGGGACTGTTTGGACCTGAACTTAGTGTAATTTGGCCATGATCATAGCCCACAGAATGAGTACTAACACCAGGTCTGAATTGGGTCGAAGCTGCAGTGGGTAACTTTATATATACAGTAGATGAATGTAACTAAATGAGTTAACACAATGCTAATTAAGCATTGTATACCAGTGTTTTGAATCTTGCGTTGCCGTTCGAAATCCACACACTGCCCATAGAAAATGATTTGTTTTCCATCAATACTGACGGAGGCAAGGTGCTGCAGCAGGTTGAGGTATGGCTGAAAATGCCAAGAAGTGGCCGGTTTCAGAAGCGAATTCCTCTGATGATGGAATGATGATTGCCCATATTTATGTCAAAACAAGCCCAGTAATAATCCAAAAAAAAAATAATTTGGACACCTAAAATCGCTGAATAGTGAAGATATTGAGGAATATCACAGATTCAAAACACATACTGTATTCTCTGGTTTTTGCTCACTGAAGACTATTGTTGTTTTTGTTATTTGCTGGGAGAAGCAAAACACTTCTCTGGTGATAATTTGCAATCATAACCCAATATTGCCTTCCAACTGCTACTGTATTGATCAGCCATTAGCAATGCTGCGCTGACTCTGCCTTGTAATGCAATCTGCCATTATGTATTCCCGCCCACGGCTACAGTGGGGCAAGTAATTGCCAGAATTCAGGCAAATATTAGTAGAGTGTCAAAGCCATTATGCTGTCATCATACTTCAAAAATCACACATTTAATATGTATGTGGGGTCCCTGCAGTAATTCTATTTACCTGTAGATCTTCTACTGACATTCGTATGTTTATTGATTAATTGATGTGTCTTTTGGCCCATTTCTCTACAACTCAATAATATTAATTTAGGCTTCAGCTCCACAGATTCTGAAATATTGATTTCCCCTCCTCCTCTCTTCTTTTCAGTGCATACTCATTCCATGTGAGCGCAGACGGTCAGATGCAGCCGGTGCCCTTTCCCCCGGACGCCTTGCTGGGCCCGGGAATCCCTCGCCATGCGCGACAGATTCACACCCTGAATCATGGGGAGGTTGTGTGCGCTGTCACCATCAGCACCTCGACACGCCACGTCTACACTGGAGGAAAGGGCTGCGTCAAGGTTTGGGACATCAGCCAGCCAGGCAGCAAGAGTCCCATGGCCCAGCTGGACTGTCTGGTGAGACATGAGGACAATTAGAATCAGAGAGACCTCTTTTTTTTTTTTTGTCAATCTACTCAGGTACAAATGAGACGGAGAGAGAGAGCCAAGCTGCTGCGTCTGCAGAATAGACTGTATATAAAAATGTATGTAGTCCTCCAATATGAAAAGTTAAGAGTGGAAAGTAGGACATAAGTAGCACGTATCCACCAGGGAGCACCTCAGCTGCAAAAGAAGCCTGTTTGAATGGAAGTCTGTGGGAAAATGAGCCTACTTTTCTTTTGATTTATAACATCAGTGAATCATTTTCCTGAGGGGTTAATGGTCCCTGTTGCTAGTTTCCGTTCTTCCTCAGTAGAACATGATGTCATTTTTGTAAATTATGTTCCCATTTAGAAAAAAAAATAGATGATAAATAGTTTGTATTTATATAGCACTTTCACAGTCTTGATGACCACTTAAACCTGCTTTACACTACAGTTTTTGCCATTCCCCCATTCACTCACACATCTATTTTTCTATCATTCACGTTTCATACCCATTCACACTCTGCCAGCGCAGCCATCAGTAGCAACAGGGGGTTAAGTGTCTTGCCCTGCCTTGCCATCATCATTATGGAGACGAGCAGAAATAGGAATTGAACCTACACTCTTCAAGTTGAACGACAACTCTACCACTGAGCTACCATCACTACATATGAAGATGGCACATATGAGTGGACACCAGTGTGATCAACAGCTGGTATCATCATGGCACCAATCAAATCTCATCACCAGTCAAGTCACCAGCAAATCTCAAAGCCTCACAATGGGAGTTTGTTTTGCAACCGGAAGACGACGTGCATTTTAATATAAAGTCAAGTCTGGTCTGCACACACTGGTCTGTCATAGTTTTGCCCATAGGGAGGAGGGGAGTTTGTTTTAGTGACTGTGTCATCTCTCTCCCTCACTTATGATAACTCACATCACCTACATGTTCACATTCATTTTCATAATCTCTCCCATTATATTATCATCTGTCCCATGAGGCTGTGTTTAATGCACTCACTCACTCTAATTGGCTTTCTTATCTTGTCCAATCAGAACAGGGACAACTACATCCGCTCCTGTAAAATCCTCCCTGACGGGCGAACGCTGATTGTTGGCGGGGAGGCCAGCACGCTGTCAATCTGGGATTTGGCCACGCCCACACCCCGCATCAAGGCGGAGCTGACGTCGTCTGCCCCGGCCTGCTATGCTCTGGCCATCTCCCCTGACAACAAGGTCTGCTTCTCCTGCTGCAGCGACGGCAACATCGTCGTCTGGGACCTTCACAACCAGACACTTGTCAGGTGAGAGAGAGGAGAGAAAAGAGAGGATGGTGGAAGGAGAAACAGAACATAAAACACTGGCTTCTTACTTTGTTATATAAATAGATTTTTGTGGGAAAGGGAGGGAGGAGGGCTAGAGGATGTGTAAACTCTTCAGCAGAAGAAAACAGACGATAGTCAATAAAATATGATGGAAGAAAGGAGAGGGGAAGCAGCTCGAGGGGGCAGTTAGCCACTGGGGATGTGGATGGGAAGGTTTTGGCAGAAGAAAAGAAAGAGAAGCAAGATTGTGGTAAGAGTCATGAGGGTGTGGGGTCGGATGTGAGTGGTGTGGGGGCCACAGGGAGGGAGAGATAAAAATATATTTGGTATGACATGTACCAAAAAAAAAAGGTAAAGGAACAGCCAGGAAGTAGTGAGTGCGTTTATTTATCTCTCTCTCTTTTTGTTTTTCTTACCTGCAGGCAGTTCCAGGGCCACACAGACGGAGCGAGCTGCATCGACATCTCCAACGACGGCACTAAGCTGTGGACGGGAGGACTGGACAACACAGTCCGCTGCTGGGACCTGAGAGAGGGACGTCAGCTCCAGCAGCATGACTTCACCTCACAGGTACATACACACACAGATACATTATAAACAGTAATTCACTTTTGGCCACCTGTTCAATAGTTCATTAATGCAAATATGTAATCAGCCAACTCAGTACATATAGACGTGGTCAAGATGACCTGCTGAAGTTCAAAATGAGTATCAGAATAAAGAAGGTGATTTAAGCGACTTTGGATGTGGCATAACAAAAGCCTTGTTGATGCCAGAGGTCAGAGGAGAATGACCACACTGGTTTGAAATGATAGAAAGGAAATGATAACTCAAATAATCCCTTGTTGCAACCAAGTTTATGCAGAAGACAAACAGTGAACATGTCACACCTTGAAGCAGATGAGCTAGAACAGCAGAAGACTACACCGGCCACCTTATTAGGTACACATGATACCTAAAGAACTGTTTGATGTGTATAGTGTTTTTATAGATGGTTTCTTTACATGTGCCTAAATAGAGTTGAGGGTGCGCAACACACCCACACAAATGTGCTACATTTAAAACCAACACAGACCTACACACCACAACACACCAGCAGAAAGACATGCATACAAAAATACAGCAGTATCATTTCCCTTCATAGATTTTTGCATACAGTCAGTCTGGTCAGAGCCACACATACTCATAATACGCGCACACATACACACACACACACACACACACACACACACACACACACACTCAGTCTCTCTTGCTCACTCTTCACTGTCACAACAGAGATATAGTGTTGACCACAGATGTCAGATGAGTTTCGATCCACCGTGTAATGGCTTTCTCTCTCACTTTCCGTCTCTCTCCATCTACCACTTTCCCTCTCTCGTGTTTGTCTCTCTCATACTTTCTCAATGTCTCTGTTTACTTATTCACTCCTCTGTTACATCATCCCAGTCTTTCCTTAATCATTTTTTAACTTCCCAACATCTTACCTCTTTCACTTGTCATCATTATCCTTTTTCCTTGTTATCCTTTATTCCCCCATTCCTTCTTAATTCCTTCATCTGTCCTCCCTACTTCCCTCCATTGATCTCTGTCTTTCATCAACCTTATCTTCTTTCCCCCCTTCATCTTTCCTCACATCCTCTTTCATTCCACCGTTGTTTTCAGTTTTTCTGCACCTTTGCCCTTTATGTTCTTTTTTATCCCTCCTCCTACTCTTCATCATTTTTCCCCCTCCTCATTTCACTTTCTTCACTTTCTTCCTTCTCTCAACCTCCTCTGATGCCTGTTTTTTTTTTTTTTTCGTCTGTCTGCAGATCTTCTCTCTGGGCTACTGTCCGACAGGCGAGTGGCTGGCTGTTGGAATGGAGAGCAGTAATGTCGAGGTTCTGCATGTCTCCAAACCTGACAAGTACCAGCTGCACCTTCACGAGAGCTGCGTGCTCTCCCTCAAGTTTGCCTCCTGTGGTACGGAAACACACACGCACACACACACACACACGTTTGTGCTTCTATCAAAGTGAGGACCCTCATCGACATAATACGTTCTCTAGCCCCTTACCCTAACCTTAACCATCACAACTAGATGCCTAACCCTAACCCTTACCCTAACCCTAACCTAACCTAAAACCAGGTCTTAACCCTGAGAAAACTCTTTTAAGGGGTGAGTAAGGACTTTGTCAAAATGTCCTTACTCTGTAGGGTTTATACAATTTTTGGTCCTCATTCTGCAACAATTACAAGAACACACACACACACACACATAGGTTTTCATGACTTCAGAGGACACTGCATTGACTTACATTAATTTCCTGGAGACTTACTATAACCTTAACCATAATTACTATTGCCCTAACCCTGACCCTAACCTTAAAACATGTTACTCATCTTAAAATTATTATTATTTTTACAATTAGGTTGTGAATTGCAATTATTTTGGACAAGATAATCGTGACAGTATACCTTTATAACGTCCTATTCCGAGTATATTGTGTTGGCTGCTCCCTTTTCCAATGCTTAACATCTAGCTTTGTGTGTGTATGTGTGTTATTTCAGGCAAGTGGTTTGTGAGCACAGGAAAAGACAATCTGTTGAACGCATGGAGGACGCCATATGGAGCTAGTATTTTTCAGGTGAGAGACAAGTACAAGACTCTGAGAATGTTTATGCTATGCATGTTTATACATATTCCTATATATGAATATACATGTGTGTATTTGGGCTATGGGGTCGGATCAGTTTGACTGGCACTGTTGAACCGACTTCATTTTACTTTCCTTTTACACAAAGACACACGCACTCACTCTCGTTTTCACTGAACCCTTGGGACAAATGACAGAAAAAGAATGAAGAATGGCACATTTGTTGATTGTAGCTGTCGGAGGCACGTGCAGACTCCCAGATACACACAAACACAAAGTGAGAGACCGAGAGAACAAATGACAAATGTGATAGTTCCATCTTGTTCAGTAGTTCTGTTTGAGGAAGTGCTGACACATGAATATGCAGCGATGCAGCATGAAACAAGCATTTGTCCATGTGTTTCTCAATTTGTAGTCATAACCTGTTGGGGTTTAAGTCCCTGGTAAAACTGAGGTCTGCACTTTTGTTGTTGTTTGTTTTGTTTTTGAGGGTTAAGATCTGAGTTCAGAATTTGTGTGGGTGAGTGAGGTGTTGTGGCTCTCACATTTCTCTAAGCTATAGTGTCCAGCATGGTTGGTGGCTTGTGTCTGTCCCTGTGGACCAAAAGGAAGATACTGGCTATCTGCTTGGTTATCCAAATGCCAAACAGCTTCCCCGTCACAGAACTACTCTTCCTTCTTCCTTTTCTGGTTCAGTTTTCTCTCTCCCTTCTGCTCCTGTCATACTTTTTTGTGTTAACAGTTGTCTTCTCCACATCTCTGTACTTACTTGTTTTTATCTGTCATTAATTTCTCCTCTCTCTCTCTCTCTCTCTCTCTCTCGCTTCACTTTTCCTCAGTTCTTGTCTTTATGTTGCCCTAAACACTACAACTACCACAGATGTATGAAATGATGAAAGGAAAACAGCAGAACGATTATTTAGGCAGATACAATACAACATTTGTTGTCTTTAACAGTATATTGAGCTTACAATGTACTGTCCAGGTTGTCTTTGTTTGCTGTTTTCATCTTAAACATGTTTGCTGCCGTGTTTTAAAATGCATTGCAATGCAAGTACTTTTACTAGGTTGTGTACAACTTTGTTGGGGTTCATTTGTAGGTTACCTTATCATTTATGCTTATTTATTGTTTATCAGAATGAGAGCTGAATGATTTTGCGGAAATATCTCACTGTGGTTTTTCTCTTTGATATTGTACTGCAATTTGATTTGAGTGATAGATTTTTTTTTTAACATTTTTGTTAAAGTCTCAAGAAATAATGTTTGATGTTATTGTAAACAATCAAAGGTCTGTGGGTGTATACAGTTTAGTGCGGATTATCAGACATCGTCTTTTGCTGTATTATTATTATTATTATTATTGTTGTACTAATTTCAGGTTCCCTCTCTCTCTCTCTCTCTCATGCGGTCAAGTGAGTAGTAGTGTTCTATTTGCTGCCAATTTGACGTTCTTGTTCATAGGGTACACACATTTTTGTTTCAGATATCTAACAGTATGAAAGTAATAATAAAGGAAATTGGTACATAAACATCATAATACTGTAGGGTTTTAATATCGTATTTTCCTTTCCCTCTCCATCTCCAAAGCTTTATTCTGCCACATTCATCCTTTGGCTTGTCATCACATCCCTCACAACTAAACCCTCCAACTCCCCCTTCCTGCATTCTTCATATTGAACGAGGGATCTTGTGTGTAATGGCCTCTCACCGGTGGCTTGATGATTGACAGCCATGTTGTACCTGTTGCACAGAGGGTGGGGGGTGGAGAGCTTTAACATAGGAGGAGGAGGAGGAGGAGGAGGAGGAAGAGAGTCTGGGAATGAAGGAAGATAAGCAGCACTGAGAGGATAAGGAGGAGGAATGGAGGTTGTCATGGCACCTTAGATCATCTAAAGCCAGTGCTTAGGTCTGGTGTTCAGACACACACAGGAAAGAAGAAGAGGAAAGACTCGTACATTTCACCTGCTCAGTTCAACCATCAGCGATGGGCTGTTAGTGATGCTGAAACTTACAGTTAATGAGGCTTCGTCTCTCCAGAGGAAGAGAGAGAGAAGGGGAGAGAAAAAAGAGAAGTGAGAGCAGTGTGCCTCACTCTGAACTGAAGCAGCTGAATGAGTCAGCATCCTGGAGCTGTGCCATTGTCTGTTTGGAAATAATTGCAGACTGTTTTGAAATGCAAATATGTCTTGAACGATTGAGCATTACGTGACGAGTCACGTCTTTTCTAACAAGGCTGTGTTTATTTCTCTCCATCGGTCACTATCCATCCATCATTACATCTCTCTCTCTCTGTCTCTCTCTCATGTCTTCTCCCACCCGCTCTAGTCCAAGGAGTCCTCATCTGTGTTAAGCTGTGACGTCTCTCCGGACGACAAGTACATAGTGACGGGCTCTGGGGACAAAAAGGCCACGGTGTATGAGGTGGTGTACTAAGGGCCACGACGAGATGACAAGAGACAGGATGGAGACTTTGGGGTCGCTATGGGGATATGGAGGAGGAGGCACACCCAGTTGCACCGCCAGCCGGTCCCAATCCTCATTATGTCACCAGCAGCAGCACCTCTGTCTCAGTCCTTTGAATTCCTTCTGACCCTCACCCCTAATGCATCACCCCCCTTTTGTCCTGTGATATAAGCTATTGTGGAAGCTCCCAAATGCCCCCTCCCCTCCCCTGCCTTTCACTTTTAGCCCAAGGTTGAGGCATGATAACATCCAGTAGAGAGAGAGAGAGACTGAGAGAGGCAGCAAAGAGATGGCAAGATGAGGAGGACAAAGTGAAAGGGCAGTGGAGCATAAAGATAAAGTTGGGATGAGAGAAGAAGGGAAAGATGAGGAGGAAGTAAGAATGGGGAAGGAAGGGAAATGAAAGGGAAGACGAGGAGGACATGAAGGAGGAGGAGGGAGGAAGGGTAATTAGGGTTGTTTCCTGATTAAGAGCTCAGTGGAAGGGAGGCCCCCAGAAGAGGTGCAGCGCGCCACTGTGGGAGCGCCAGCCAGGAGCACTGATACCACACAATCGATTCATTAGCCAGACTGGAAGCCTTAATGAGGCTGATGCCGCAGCTCACTTCCCCCAGTGAGAGGTGTCAGGAGCTGGGGAATGATGATGCTCTGAGACGAAGGGGGCTGCTTTAGATATCCACATACAATGACCTGCTCGCACACACACACACTCGGGTACGCTCCCTTGAGGTAATAGTGGGAAGAGAGAAACACACACACAACACACAGTGTACCCAATAAAACATTCATCTTCGCACTCCCCATTTCACTGCCTTAATATCTATTTTATTTTTGTCTGACAAAGGCAGCGTTTAATGAATGGCAGAGTCAATGGGATTGTGCACAAACAGAAAATATCAGTTTCCCCTAATTCCTCTGGATTGTTCTCCTGACACCGACCGCTGCTCTCACTCTCATTAAAGCACTGTCAGCTGGATGATGTAGCAGCACTGCAACTTCACCGTACGGCAAAAAACAAGGGGAAAACTCCCACTTAACGCAACTGCACTCTCATGTGCAGTGATTGTCATGATTCTATACAGATTGTATGCAACTAGTTGTTGATATCATTCTCAAACCAGAGGAGATTAGGTGTTTATTGGAGTAATGTCCTCCATTGCTGCCTGCTGATGTGCTTGTGGTCAAAGTGCTCAGGCCAAATTTTGTTTGACAAACAATTGATTGCTATTATATGTTTTGTAAAATAGTTAGCCTTCTCGCCAATGTGTAGATGAATTCTCCTCCCAGCAGCTGGTAAACTCAACCAAGCATTAGAACTGTCTACTAGCACCTTTAAGATCATGAGTTGACAGTGGTTCTTAAACGTTTTATACCAAGTACCACCTCAAAGTAACACCATTTACGCCAATGTCAAAATACAGTGGTGCAAAGTCAGCTACGGAATTTTTCACAGGAGGCAGATTTATTCCCTATTTGCTCTCTCATCATCCTCCTCCTCTTCCTCACACATACTTCAGACATTAATATAGTGAAATTAGATTAAGATGGAGTCAGAGATGAGGTGAATTTAATTATTGTTATTATTATTTTTGTTACTTGTTTCATTTTCTACAAACTCCGGTCAAAACTCCTCAGCTCCACCCCGATCACATACCCTGGTTTATACAGTATTACTCCAGTTTTACTCCAAGTACCAACAGAGGAAGCTTGTATACCACTGGTGGTACGTGTACAACGGTTTGAGAACCACTGGTTTAATACATACAAACATTAAGGTGCAAAAACAACTTTTTTTTTGTTTGATACTGTTACTTGACAAGCATTAGAGACTCAATTTTTAACCATGAAAGAGTAGCCTACAGCACATATCCTGTAAGACTTATATTGCTACACTTTTTTGTGGGGATTAGATAGATTAGATGTAATGGGTTACATCTGGGCCACACTGAATGCATAAGCGCCTGCAAGTGTGTCCACACCGCAGACACCAGTGCATAGTTTCAAAAACTTTTCACAAACAGGGCAGAAGCAAGGCAGACTACCATATCTTTACCAGAATCTGACCATATATACAACATATAAAAAAATGAACTTAGTCTTCGAGTTGCAAAATGAAATCCCATAATGAAGCCTTAAGATTCGCAATTTGGCCACCATAACAGTTTTTGTAACCAGAAAGTCAGAGACATCACCAGCAAACAGGCACCTATTGGACGATCATAGCTGTTAATACCACTGGTGTCCTGTCAAATGTGACATACCATGTGCTTCATGTGCTGTTGCAGAACACCCGGAACTGATGTTATAGTTTAACATCAGTTAAACTATAACATCAGTTTAACTGATGTTATAAATCAAGTGAGGAGAATGGGCTCATTTTGTCAGAGACTTGTATTAAAAATGTGTGTTTTCAGGCCAGACTATTCACAGCATACGCAGAAAATAAACCAGATGCTCCAATGTTTGCAGGTAAGCAGAACTTCTGCATCCAGTGTGGCCCAAGTGTCAAGTTGTCGAGCTACAAGGTTGATTTTTTTTTCCCCGTACAGGTTAGCTGACTTTCAGTCTGTGCTAAATTAACTAGCTGTTGAGTGGCTTAACGCCTAACATACAGATTTAAGATTATTATAAGACTGGTATTATTCTCCTCATCTCGACAACAAAGCAAATAATGTTATTCCAAAGCGCTTTCTCAAAAACCCTTGTGTTACATTTGAATCCTCCTTGTGTCTTCCTCCAAACTGCAGGCGAACATTATATCAAAATTCCCTTCTGCTTTAGAACAGGCATCACCAGTGTGTAGAGTAAAAAAAAAAAGGCACATTTCAGCCTTTTTTTTAATACTCATTTATTTTCAGTATTTTTTGCAAATAGTGGTTGCTCGTCCAAAGTAATGATGTATTGGGGTTGCCTTTGAGTGCGCGTGGGGAGGCAAACAAAGAGGGATACACTCATATGAAAACAGTATTTTTTCCTTTTTTTAATTCTGGTTAATTTTTTTATCTTTAGTGATTGCGCCAGGCAGAGGTCTTTCAACATCAGCAACGAGTGTAAAGAAAAAAATGAAATAAAATAAAACCCTCCATTTGGGAGAGAAGTGATTCTGTTAGTTGTTCTTGTTTTAAATTCCCTTTTCAAAAGTGGTAGTAAATGTTTTCAGTCCTTGTATAATTAACAATGTTTCTGTTGGGTCTGTGGTCACTGTACAGCAGACATTGGCTGTGACATGACGATACAGGTTCAGTCAAAGAGGTCCCACTGTTTTCAATGCATCGCCAATCAATCATCTGCTGAGTAATTGAACAATATACTGTTTTGATCCTCAGGCTCAACAAAATGATCTCGCATACAGTTTTACAGAAGAATGAATCTAACATTACAGGATGCAATTTGAGTAAAATTGCAATGTTTCTAATGTAGGACAGAAGAAATATGAGGGACATCTACAGTGGCTACTTTACCAGCAAGGAGATTATCTTAAGTTTTAATGCCTTTTCCTGCCTCTTTTCCTTTCTGTCCATAAGCAACAGGCAGAACTAAACACTATTCTCATACACAAGCTTGTATACTAATAAGAATGATGCTGTATAATGGCTATGCATTTGGTGGTATAGCGTAAATATTTGGGACATTGTATTTGATACTCTTCTTTAATTGTAACGTCTCTTTCTCCCGCTCCTGTTTCCTTTCTCTCTTTTTTTTTTAATGCACTGTCTCTTCCCTCCTGATGCATTTCCCACGTGCTGTACGAGAAAAACTGTGTGAAAAAAATAATAATAAACTTGTGTTCATCCTTTCGTGCTTCTCCTGCATTATCTTATAGAGGTGGTGAGACCGCCGCGTAACCACCAGTCTCAGCAGTTGTGTTTCAACCAGTATAACCTAATAATTCTAAATCTGGTGGATGTTTCAGTTGAGCAATCTGGCCAAACCACATGCAATCGTTGGTTATTACCTCCACCAAGGAGTTTATGTTTTCACCAGTGTTGGTTTGTCTGTTTCACTAACTCAAAAAGTTGTCAAAGGAGTTAAGTTGTAAGCAACTGGACTTCTTTTTGGAGCTTGAAGACGTTTCACCTTTCATCCAAAAGGCTTCTTCAGTTCTGGCCTGATGATGGGAAACCAGGAGTTATATCTCTGGATTACTGGAGGTGGAGCTGTAGACCACACCCCTCATTCCATGACGAAGGGTCACATGAGTCACCCGTCAAGGTGTGAATTGGAATGAGAGCCGTTGACACCTGGTCCAGAGAATGAGACTGCTCTGATGGTGAAGAGCAGTTAAACTTCCTGGGATGAGATCTCAAGGCAGAATAGTATGTAGCAGATAGATGACGACACAAATTTCCTCCTCTGTTCAAGGTTGGTTGTTCCAAATGGACATAGATGGCCTCCTTCACTCCCCTCTCAAACCACCTGTCCTCCTTGTCCAAGATGTGCACATCTGTGTCTTTAAAGGAGTGTCTCTTCTCCTTTAGATGCAGATGTACTGCGGAATCCTGTCCTGATGCGCTTGCGAAGTGGTTGCTTGGTTTCTCCAATATACAGATCTGGGCACTCTTCACTGCATTGTATTACATAAACCACATTGTTGAGGTTTTGTCTTGGGGTGGACCAGTCTGAGGGTGTTGCCAGGCCAGGCCAAGTATACAGGGATGTTGTGCTTGCTGAAGATTCTTCTTAGTTTTTCTGATAGACCAGATACGTAGGGCACTACCATGTGTTCCTTCTGTTGTTTTTCTTGGTTTCAGTCGGTGTTTTGATTTCCTTTACTTGTCTTCTGCCAGTCTTGATGAATGCCCAGTTGGGGTAACCACAAGTTGTTTGAGAGCCTGTTTGATGTGTGCACGTTCCTTCTCTTTTCCTTCTGTTTTGGAAGGGATGCGGTCTGCCCGGTGTTGTAGGGTTCTGATGACGCCCAGTTTGTGTTCCAATGGGTGATGAGAGTCAAAAAGTAGGTATTGGTCAGTATGTGTGGGTTTCCTGTAGACCTCAGTGACAAGGCCTCCATCCTCTCCAGCAAGGACCTCACAATCCAAAAAAAGGTAGTTTTCTGTCTTTGGTGTCCTCCCTGGTGAACTTGATGTAGCTGTTGACTGAGTTGATGTGTTTAGTGAAGGCCTCTATTTCTTGGGTTTTGATCATACAAAATGTGTCATCCACATATCTAAACCAATGGCTGGGTGTTGCTCCTTTAAATGAGGTTAGTGCTCTTTTAGACTCTCTTAAGTCTAAGAGAGACAAGCACTCTCTTTTAAGTCTCTCGCATATGAGAGACTTAAAAGAGACCCAACCGAGGGATACAAGAAAAAGGTCATTCGCTGCCTACAAGACCTGAAACATACGGAATCAATTGACCAACGTATGTACCGACTCTACCCAGGAGAAAAAATTCCATGCATATACGGGCTCCCCAAGATTCACAAGGAAGGGGCCCCTCTCAGACCCATTGTGAGCAGTATCAACTCGGTTACCTACAACATTGCCAAACCCCTTGCAACAATTCTGTCCCCTCTGATAGGAAATACCCCACATCACATCAAGAACTCCACGGATTTCACCAGCAAGATCAGCAAACTGAAGCTGGACCTGGATGAAACCATGGTATCGTATGATGTCACATCCCTATTCACTTGCATCCCCACAACAGAAGCAGTGGAGGCAGTCAGAAACAGACTACAACAGGACAAATGGCTGCACATTGGGACCAACCTCACCGCAGACCAAATTTGCTCCCTTTTGGAACTTTGCCTCACCACCACCTACTTCAAATACAATGGGAATTTCTACAGGCAGAAGCATGGCTGTGCCATGGGCTCTCCAGTCTCACCCATTGTGGCAAACCTTTACATGGAAGTGGAGAAACAAGCACTAACCTCATTTAAAGGAGCAACACACAGAATCTACACAGACAACTCAAAAAGTTATGGATGGATTTTGATAACACTTGCAGGAAAGGCGTGTAAAGGGGCAAGGAACAGATGTTAGATTTTGGTGGTGATCCGGATCGGAGGGCTCCACTCTCTTGCTATTCAGTTTCTGTGTCAGCAACAGTCTTTACTGAAACTATCAGGTACACTGTCTCAATAACATCGAGCAGGAATCTATTCAAATTTGGCTATGAATTTAATTTGGACTTGACGAAGTGATCACATTTCGGTTGTCAATTATTTATATTTTATTGAATGGATGGATGGGTAGACTGACAGAACTGGAGAGAATCCTTTCAAATCTGACACAAATATTCACTTGGACTCTCAGATTTACTGCTTAAAGCCGTGGGGGGGGTCAAAGGTTAAAGTCATGCAGCGTCACAAAACCTGAATTTGGCCTCATGAACATTCACTTTTTTCAAGTGAAAGGTTATTATAGGTATTAAGTTTGAACTTCAAGAGGACAAATGCTGTTTTAAATGAACAGAAATTATTTATATCAATCTTTTGACAAAAATAAAAAAAACAGGATCACACCACAGCTTATTGTACTACAATCTTCACCTTGTCACAGTCATCCAGCTTAGCATACAAAAAGCCAAATCAGAGGCATGAATCCCCTGACACCTTCTCACATGTCAAGAGTATGTAGAAAACTGACTAAAGGAGGAGCTTTGTGAGTGGGTTAGGAGTGAGTCCTCACTATTCACTTTTTTTCTTCCTCTAAATAATCCCCAGAAGCTTTTATCACAAGTCACTGTGGACACACACACAAAACTGTCCCCTATGGACCAGTTTCTGGTCATTTGTGTGAAATATATTTATGAAAGACAAAACTAAAATAAATGATATACTGCAAATCAACTGGACTGAAAATCCACATCACAGATTGTTTGCCTTTAGAGAACTTTATTTACATGTTCATATATAGCAAGGTTCAAGGTTCATGATGCAGTTGTGAAAATACCTGTCTGCCTATATGTGCCCTAACAAATACAATAGAAAAATCACATTTAATGTCAAGTGTTAACGATAAAGACCATGTAGCTGAGACCATGTTCCTGAAACTAAAATTGTTTGAACTGATTCCAGCTTTCTGTCCACTGGATGGTGGTTTTTTTTGTTTTTTTTTTGTTGTTGTTGTTGTTCCAGGCTGGTTTCCTTAAAAACATCCTAAGAATAAGTTTATCGTTGTTCTTTTGTCGGGGAAAGAAAGGAAAAGGAAGGAAGACAAACTGAGTCTCAGGACACTTAGGAGAAAACTGAGCTCTGTTGTGTCATGTATGTGGTGGAGATGGTACAATCATGTTGCTGCTGAAACTTGATCAGGAGAAGGGGAAAAAAAAGGAGCTGGAACCTGACAGCAAACCATTCTGCCATCTGCCACACATCTGCTGCCCCGGAGAGCAGCCACGTGCTGTGGACCCAGCCACACTGACCCAAGCTGGGAAATTATTTTTATTTTAATTCACGTATCATTATTTTATTCATTATTATCATTATTATTATTATTTTACACAGCAGAGAATATGGAGTGTATTTTGTCTAATAAGAGTTTCCAGTCTTCCTTGAAAACTCCCCACAATTCTTAATTCCCCATGTGTATTTTGCGTCTTGATGCCATCCCAACAGTTTGCGAAAGATTCAAAAGCTAAAAAAATAAGTTTTGCTAATTTCTTGGTTCACTACAGAGGTTTTATTTTGTTAAAAAAAGAAAAAAGGAAACAAAATAAGAAGTTCTTTGGAGGAATAGACTAACCAGCATTCTCAGAGCATTAAAAACAATATTGTTTTTTTTTCCAGAGATGTGACTTTGTGGCCCCTTGCTTCTCTTTCTCTCTCATTTCTTTCACAAACGTAAACAAAACAACAAAGTACGAGTTAAGTGTCTCTTGCTTTTCATTTCACTGATGCTCTGTACAGTCATTGGTGCAGGAGGGAGCCTTGGCTCCACCCCTTGATTATTAGTTTTTACTTTTTTCAGCCAATCAAAGTTCAGTAGATGACTTCATAGACTGTAGCCTTCTTGTCCCCAGAGCCAGTAACAATGAATTGGTCATCAGGGGAGATATCACAGCTGAGAACTGATGAAGATTCCTTAGACTAAAAAGAGACAGAGGAAGAAATATTAGCAACATACAGCCAATGCAACATGGGCTCTGTACAAATACTAACACAAACATTCACATATTGGCTGAGGAACTGTTGCAACTGTTAACAGAAGTGTATAAACAAGATGAAAAAGAAGGAAAATGAAAAAAATCCAGGACTGAGATCACAATCATGTTATGCCATTATATTCCATTGTTAATTTTAAACAAAGACATGCATATAATGTATAAAGTGTATCTGTATTTAATGATTTACCTGGAATATGCTTGATCCGTATGGTGTCCGCCACGCATTCAGGAGGTTATCTTTGCCTGTGCTCACGAACCATTTACCTACAGTATGAAACACAGTCATCAACAGAAGAAACCTCTGGGGAGGTGAAACGTGGAAGAGCCCGAGAAAGAGCTGCTTTTATGCAGAATGGAAGAGACGGAAAGAAAGAAGCTATTTCTGAATAATGAAAGTGGCATAAGGTTTGTTCTGCTTCCCTGTGATTAAATATCCTCAGGTAACGTGATGTAACCAAACCATGGATCTACTTGGTGTGTACATGGTCTGTGTGTGTGTCTCCTTACCACAGTAGGCAAACTTGAGGGAGAGCACGCAGCTCTCGTGAAGGTGCAGCTGGTACTTGTCAGGTTTGGAGACATGCAGAACCTCAACATTACTGCTCTCCATTCCAACAGCCAGCCACTCGCCTGTCGGACAGTAGCCCAGAGAGAAGATCTGCAGACAGAAGAAAAAGGATTTGGAGGAAGGAGGGAGGAGGACAAAGAGAGTGAGGTGCATTACTGATCATGAACAGCAGATTAATGTCTATTACCCTGGGCTGCAGCCAATCTGTGTGTGTGTCTGGTATTCCTTATGTTGTGAGGACCTAAATCTGTTGACACAGTCACATTAGGGGAACATGTCTTCCTTATGGGGACAAAAATCAAATCAAGTCCCCAAAAAATTACTACATTTTGACATGTTTTAAAGTTAGGCAGAGGTTAAGGTTAGGGGACTAGTACTTATGGTTAAGGTCAGAGTAATGAATGCAAGTCAATGCAATATTCTCTGAAGTCATGGAAACCAGTGTGTGTATGTACCTGTGAAGTGAAGTCATGCTGCTGGAGCTGACGTCCCTCTCTCAGGTCCCAGCAGCGGACTGTGTTGTCCAGTCCTCCCGTCCACAGCTTGGTTCCGTCGTTGGAGATGTCGATGCAGCTCGCTCCGTCTGTGTGGCCCTGGAACTGCCTGCGGGGGGTAATCAATTATATGGATAATTATATAAACACAAATTGCACAAAACTACATTAAAGAATTGCAAGTCTGTCCACCACACCCAAGGGAAAAAGCTGTTAATTTCTTGTTTTTCATACAATTTATTGAAAAAAAAAAACACTACAACTTGCACAAATGTGTATTACTGTGCAGACGATGAACCTGTTATTATTGGAAAAGCACTAATTTAATAATATAAAATGCTGTTGACATAGAAAACGGCAAATACTTTTCATTTGCCATTTTTAATATAGTTTTCAGCATGATACTTGCCACACACCACAGTGTTCATAAGCTCTTATGTAAAAATGTACTTTGCCTCAAAAGTTTATTTAAAAGGAAATATAGTTAATGCTTTGTTTCATAGAGTGGGTTTGGTTGGTTGAAAGATAAGAGGGGAGAAAGTCAGAAAATTCTCCTGAACATAAAAACCAATAATACGGTACATTAAGGATATTCAGAGAAAAAAAATATCCTTCCGAAATGTAGGCCATGTCTTCATACTTGTTAAACACCCACCACTTCTATACTTCCTTCATCCTCACTCTACACTTTCTATATTCTCTATGACATTTATTTTTCCCTCAGACTTTTCCACACGCTAAATGGCCTCACTTTTCCCTCCTCTCCTCTGAAAATGAGCTAGCAAATTTATCTTTTCATCTGACCAAAGTCCTTTCTCCTCCCTCTCACCTGACAAGTGTCTGGTTGTGAAGGTCCCAGACAACGATGTTGCCGTCACTGCAGCAGGAGAAGCAGACCTTATTGTCAGGGGAGATGGCCAGAGCATAGCAGGCCGGAGCGGATGATGTCAGCTCCGCCTTGATGCGTGGAGTGGGTGTGGCCAAATCCCAGATTGACAGCGTGCTGGCCTCCCCGCCAACAATCAGGGTTCGCCCATCTGACAGCAGCTTGCAGGAGCGAATGTAGTTATCTCTGTTCTAATGAACCACGATAAAAAGAAAAATACGTACATTTATACTCAATGATTTATGCTGTAGTTCGCTGTAATTCACAACGAGGGGCTGTGTGTATGAAGTTAAGCATGCTGGCTACAGGATTATCACTGCAATAAATAAAAGATGCTGGAGGATTTTGGCTTTAGGACAACCATACAGAGGTAATTCATCATCCAAAGGGTTTTTATTCATGAAAAACAGTATAACTGTAGGTGCTAAAGCGAAATTATTAGACAAACAATAATTAATAGACTTTAAATACAGTCTAAAACCATTCATTCAAATTAATGTTTCCCTCTACCCTCATGGCTCACCAGACAGTCCAGCTGGGCCATGGGACTCTTGCTGCCTGGCTGGCTGATGTCCCAAACCTTGACGCAGCCCTTTCCTCCAGTGTAGACGTGGCGCGTTGAGGTGCTGATGGTGACAGCGCACACAACCTCTCCATGGTTAAGGGTGTGAATCTGTCGTGCATGGCGAGGGATTCCCGGGCCCAGCAAGGCGTCCGGAGGAAAGGGCACCGGCTGCATCTGACCGTCTGCGCTCACATGGAACGAGTATGCACTGAAAAGAAGAGAGGAGGAGGGGAACAGTGTCGAATGAATAACAGAGATTGAAGGTTTGAGCAAAAATAGTGCATCAGTCTTTGTATCTGTATGTGAATTATTCTGTGGAAAGGACAGTAATAAAAGTGTGACACTTTGATGAGCACTAGTTGACTGCTAAAAAAACAGGATTTATAAGTAGGCTTTTATGAATGTGGAAAAACCCACCACGACTCCTCAATCATTTCTGATATGACTTGTACATTCATTTAAAGTAATAAGAAAAAAACCCTCTAAAGGAAAGTGGAGCTGGAAATGGGAGGCACAAAGCTAACAATTGTTTCAAAAACATTGATCAAGTGAAAATATCTTTTAATTTAAATAAAGATGTGTCTATGCTGTAAATTTTGAACTCATAACTAAATATTTTTTCTGTTGTCATTCATCAAGGTGGTTTCTGTTTTTCTGTTTTGTTTTTTTCTTTAGCACTGAAATTTGAGCAGACAGGTGAAGATGTGAATGATAGGAGGCGAGGTAGAAGAAACTCACGGTTTCCCAGAGGCAGCTGATTGCAAGCTGGCAGGCAGCCCGGGGACCCTCATGTGTGGGTGTGGAGACTCATAGCCCACCTGGAAGAGAGAGATACTCTAATGTAAGAAAAACTGGAGAAAAATACCTGGTTAGAGACAAGAGTCGAGAAAGCAAAGCGGTAACAAGCAGTAACAGTATAGCTCAGCTCTCCATGGTATGTTTGGAACGGTTAACGCAGATAGTCTTATGGCGACCTACACATCCCATGTAGCCATGTCAGCTACATAAATAAAACGACAACATCCCGAGGGTGATGTTGGTGACACTTTGGTTTTGTAAACAGTAAATAAAAAAATGGAAAAATACACCTGTGTATTGATGTGTGTGTGTGTGTTTTTCCCCCTTATCCTGTTACCATTCTCTGTTGACCAATTAATTGACTGAAACTGAAACTAGGTACTGAAACTGACAGGTGCCATTATGGATGTGCAATGTGCAAATAGTTTACGCTATTTGCACATTGACTGTCAGAAGTTATGAACTTCCTTGCTTGGTGGAATCTGGTATGAAGACAATATCGAATGCAAGATCACATTCCTCCAGAAATAATTATAATTAATTTATAATTCAAATTAATTGGTATTACTTTGATTTTTTGCGTGATATTATAAAGTAATCATTATATTACTTTTGTAATTACAATCAAGAGTGATGTACAAAAAGTTTCTTTTGGGATGAATCCAATCCAGTTTTCTACTCATTACTTCCTATTACACCTGCTGAGCAGACATGTCATCCTAAGAAAGACTCTAAAGGAAGAGAAACAATTCATGATCTAGTTACACAGTATGTCAGCATTACTTTGTTTCATAATAAAAGTTTTACTATGTAAATCGTAATCACAGACTACTCGTTACTGGGCAAAGTTAGCACAGTGATATATTACTCAGTAACACGTCCCTGCCCAACACTGGGCTTTTCAAGAGCCAAGGTCATAGTCTCAACGATAAATGACAACGATAAAAAATACAACCTCTCTTTGTCCTCTCATCTCTCTAGAATCCTCCCTCCCTTCTCTGTTGATAGAAAAAAAAATCCTTCTTTTTGCCCTCTCTGACAGTTTTATATGCCGAGATAAAATGACAGTGACACCAGAAAGACAAATTATCTGCAGAGCATCCAACTCACCACAGGAGACCGTCCGTAACCTGCAGCAGCTGCTGCTGCTGCTGCTGCTGCTGCTGCTCCGTTCATCTGGGGGGAAACCAAGTGGAGGCCTGCACCATAACCCGCCGCCCCGGGCAGGTCCCCATTCACCCCTGGAGGAGGAAGGCCGAATGCCCCAGGAGGGTAAGCTCCCTGTACTGCCAGAGGGTTTCTGAGACCCAGAGCTGTTGCAAGGAAAAAGAAAGTAGGGAAAAGAGAGTGAGTTAATATGTTGTGAATTATTGAACAAATTATCGATTGAGGCAACAAATACAGTATGTCAGTCAGTTCAAGAGCTTTAGGTACCACTTAAACATAGGATAGAATGAGATGAACATTTTATTAGGGTGACTCCCTGCGCAGATGCTGCCAGTGTATGAGACAGCTGTGACTGACAAGCTGTGAACAAGCTGCCACAAAAAAGGAGGACACCACTTACTGCAGCACTGGACCACTACTGACCCCTGCTGGCTAACTTGCCTTATTGCAGCAAGCCAGTGCCCCTCTGTGTGTGCATGTCTATAATAGGTTGTGAAGCATGTGAGGAAATTCTGGCTAGTCCTCATAACTTTAAAGGGATTTTGGATTTGGGTTGGTGTTAGAATTTGGTTTAGGTTCAGGTTGGGTTGAGAGCTACACATTTAATTGGGATGGTTAAGGTAAGGGGATAGCAATGCATTATATTATCTATGAATATTCTCTCTGAGAATGCTGCACAAGAGTTTGCGAGTGTGTGTATGTGCGTTTGATAGAGAGGATACTTGTTTGACATTTCTTAATAAAAACTTCAACTTTTCAAAACCTGGACCTATTGAGGCAGAACCTAATCCTTAAGGCTCTTGTTTAAGTTAAGATATAGATGTTAAATGTGACAAGGTTATAGTTAGGCATTAGCTGGTTAGGGTAACTCTGAGGGATAGGGCTTTTTCTAGACGGGAAAAGAATCAAAGTCAGTGTAGTGTCCTGACAAGAAAAGACAAAAAAATCCTATTCTTCTCTCGCTCATGTATATGCATCTATGAGCAAGTGCATCTGCATGCACAATGATGTGGGTGTGTGATAGCGCTGTGGGGTCTAACAGGTGATGCACGTAAGAAAAAAAGAAAGGAAGAAAAAAGGGATACACTGGAATAGATGGAGGCTCATTATGAAGCAGCTCATAGTCACAGTCCATCACCTCTCCTAATCTTTCCATTTAAAAAGTGAGGCGTGCTGAATATTTCTGCCCACAGCTGCTGAAGTCCAGATGGTGGTCGGTGGTGGTGAGAGAGCTGGCTCACACCCATACCAACTACCGCAGCCCACAGTTGACAAAGTCACTACATGTAACAAAGCCAGTGCAGGATAAAGAGGCATCTGTGCAAATACAGGTTCAGTTTTTTTTTAAATGAGCCACTGTATGCACTGCAAACTACTGTCACTGAAACAGACTGAAGACATTTGCCATGTCCTCAGAATGTCAGAAGATCCTGGGTCCCAAATACACTTTGCGCACATTATGCCCACTGTTCCATCACAGTCCCATAGTTCCCACAGTTCCATCCTTACTAACATGAGGGTCCAAGTCAGTCTACTGAATTTAGCACATACATTTTCAAAGCTCATTCTCACATTACATTTCAGTAGCTGCAATTTCTCACCAGGAGTTCCCTTCCCTGTTTTGTATGCCCATGTATTCTTTAAGTGCATAAAGTCTGAACTCCACTTATGATTTTCTTAAAGTCTGTTTACCATAATAACAACAAAATACAGATGACATGCTCTTTAGTATAGTAAAAGTAATAGTAAAAGTAAGCTCAGACAATCTTACCAAGAGGATCAACCCCAGGCTTTCCTGGGACCGGTCTGAACTGTGGGGGTCCACTTGGTCCCGGAGTGTTGGACTCCTGAGACATAGGGGTGCCCGGTTTCATACCTGGAGTACTGGACTTCTCCCTCTAGAAGAGCAAAAAAATAAAAAGAGAAAAGTAAGAAAACTAAAAAGGGAACAGGAAATTAATCTAAAATGAAATAAACAGACTGTCTGTAGAATTAGACACAAAAGGACAAAATATTTTACACCACAACAACAGGAGCTGAGGGAGAGAAAGATGATGAACAGCAAAAGAAAAGCCCACAGACAAACAAAAAAGTGTGTCAGTAAGAATGAGTGAGGGCAGACGGGACCTGGGGAGTGTTGGAAGATGACAATAGTCCAGGCTGTTTGTGGTGGTGAATATATATATCATAATAACTCCCCGGAATGAACTACTGACCCCAAACAAAAAGAGCAGACTATGTGTGCTGACAGCATGGAAACACTGATGTTCTTTACTGAGACATACAGTATATTGTGTATTCTCCACAGACATGCATATATGTGCCAGTGATACTTATGTCTGAGTGTGGTCAACTTTACAGTTCATGTGCTCATGTTTGCTTTTAGTCAGATGCATTTGTTGACCTGTGGGGGCTCTTTGCCGCGGGAGGGGGAGGCGGCGCTGCTGGAGGAGGCCAGTGAGGTGGGGCTGGCCTGTGCTGGACCCTCCTTACGAGATGGAGGCATCTTGTCCAAACCATTTTCCCTGGACGAGTAGGACTGCACACTGCGGGGGGACGATGGGTCCTGAAGTCAAAACACAAAACTTTAGTCCACAAGACACAAAAAAAGACAATTCAATTCAATTTTATTTGTATAGCGCCAAATCACAACATACATTAACTCACACAGTACATAGTAAGGCCAAAACCTGTACAATATTATAGAGAGAAAAGAAACCCAACAGTTTACACAATGAGCAAGCACTAGGCATCAGTAGAGAGAAAAAACTAATAATTTCTTATGTAGTGTGTTGGCACTTCAGGCCACAGAGACCTCAACACTTTTTTAAAATGCTTTCAAGTTGTTTTCAAAATGACACAAACATGGTGAAACTGTTAAAACACCCTATGTATAGCTGAAATAGTTTATAAATGCATTCAAAGGAAAGTAGTTTGATTTTCGTAGCCTTAAAATTACCCTTTTATATAAACTTTGGCAAAGGCATTGCTTTATGGAGCAACAATGTCACATTTCTACAACAGCTTGATTGGACAAACTGGCCAAGCATATATTTCACAAACTGAAGCAGCAGCTTACAACTCAAATAAAGAATGACTGAGTAAACATAAACCTGATGAATAAACCAGCAGAGAAGAGAAAGAGGCAGAGACAGTAGCAGAGTTTTGAAAAGAGTTTACATCCTTTCTGTTATGTGAAGGCAACCCTAGTTCCCTGATGCACTTGGTAAAAGGAGAGGTGGAGCAAATGGAGTAATCCTCCATTTGTTGCAATTTGAGACCCCGACCCTAACCCACTATTAGATGGGTTAGGGTCAGGTTCGTACAAAAAAAAAAACAGGACACCATTAGTTGTGGCCAGAAATGTGTGTCCTGAACCCCCTGAACCTTTAGGTTTATATATGGCTTTGCTAATTAATCAAAACAAGCAGTTCAGTCAGCACATCTAGATTCAAATATATGGGCATCATATGGTAGATATCAGATATTTAAATAAATAAATAAATAAATCTTTTTCTCTTCACTCTGTTCAAATTAGTACAACCTTACTACCCATTTGTCAGTCATTCAACAGCTTCTGAGGTGCTTTTAAAATGTATAGACCAAATGAGCTGCAGTGGAACATGAGTGAGCTGATGTATTTTATGGCTGTTTGTTAGAAAACAAGACCAGACAGAGGTGGATGAGGACCAGGGGTGGCATTGTTATTACTGTTATTATGATTACTCCGGTCCTTCTGGGTGTGTTTACATGATGTATGCAGATGAAAGCAGTGAAGTGAGGCCAACGGAGACCAGCAGCCCCTTACTAACCTCATCCACCACCAAATTATCGTCACTCTTATCCGCATCACTGCCCTGCGAGAGAAGAGAGACCATGTGAGATTAGATATTCCATTCTGCAATATGATGTATGTAGATGAACACACACACATACGCACACACAAATAAATCAAACACAAGCAGAAGTGTTGGTGTGTATATGACTTAATGTATTAGTATTGTACACTTTCTCTCAAGTGATTTAATTTTACACAATGCAAATAGAGGAAAACAAAAATGAACCTTCTTGACATTTTATTGCCTGGTGGTTGAAAGCACAGTAAATGCAACAGACAATACAAATGTAATTAATTATTTTAGATGTTCAACTGTAGAGCTCAAATCCTCTTTGGCACTGCCTAAGTTTTTTAATAGGTCAGATCACAAAGCAGCAATGCTGGCTCTAATAAAAGGAAATCTTCCCAAACTAGATTCCTCAGACAGAAGACTGTTTCTCACAATTCTAAATATATCTGATTTTCTACAGCACCAGCACAGTAATTAAAACACAGAGTGGTGACATCTTTAATTACTCTTAAAGACATTCACTTCACAGAAAGCAGGGTTAGAGAGGTCTTGATGAGGAACTGCAAGGTCCAATAAAACTTTCCCTCTGTTACTTAAATATATAACAGTGTCATAAAAGTGTCCTCACATAGTCTGTCATGAACTCCTTCTCATCAGCTTTCCTCTTCTTGCCGTTGCTGAGGTAGTCTGCTGGACGACCCTTGTCCCCGTTGGACAGAGAACTCTGGAGAGGAGGGACGAACCAGAGTGAGTGAGTAAGTGAGTGGAGTGGAGGGTAAAAGGTTAGATTCAATTGAGAAAGGATTAAGCAGAGGAGTGAGGCACAGAGAAAAGGACAGGAAGGGGTGGGGTGATGAACACAAGCAGGAGGGGAAAGTAAGAAGGAGAGAGGAGTGAAGAAAAAGGAAGTGAGGGCAGAGATGAAGGAAGAGGATGATAATGAGGTGAGAGGAACCACAATAAATCATGTTGGGCTCATAAGCTGAAGAGATGAATGAGAAAGAGTATCAGTCTGCATCTATCAGCAGTGAGAGGCAGAAAGAGAAAGGCTTAAGTTTTCTTTAAGGCAGCAGAAGTCTGTTTACCCATTAAATTCTGTGTAACAGAATAAACTTACATCACTTTATTTAGGGTTTAGCAATAGCTGGGTTTCAGTCACGTGGTTCTGATGACGCACAAAGGCGGCGCGATTTCAAACAGCGGGCAGAAGTAAACATGGAAGAGGAAACAACATACAGGAGAGTAGCTGTTGTTCAGCTTTAGATCCGGTTTCTCGGGAGAGATACAAGCAGGTGGTCCAACAATAATATCGGACGTGACCCGTACTCTATGAAGATGTCCGAGTTCACTTCAAGGATTTGCCTACTGTCGAGGCTGTGGACATTACTAACTACCTGGTCCTCCAGACATCCTATTACACAAAGCAACAAATGAAGACTTATAAGAGTCTGGAGGCATACAATTTTTTTTGTCAGCGGGTGGGTCCACAACCTCGGGACAAAACGTGGCTACCATTTAGTCTTTGCAAGGGTGAGTGTTTGTTCTTATACTGGCAGACTCTGCTCCTCCAGACTGCAAACGTAGCTGTGAAAGCCATTTTTCCTTTTTCGGTAAGCTTTTTCAATTTTTCTCCCTTATGTACAACGACCTTTGGTACTCGGAAATACTGCTTTTCCGTTTCCCGGCTCGACCGATTAGAACATCCGTAAACACAGCAATACATAGGCATTTTCACATAAGCTTGCACTGATCTTTTTCACTTCCGCCCACTGTCTGAATTTCGCGCTTTATGTCGCGTCGACTTTACATGAAACCCAAGTATTTAGGTAAAATATCTTACTGTAATTTTTCTTGCCAGATAAAAATTATATTGCAAATCAAAATTCTAAGTCAAAGTCCAATTCATTGGTCCCTGCATGGTAGTAAAACATGATGGAGCATTACAATGACAAGATTGACTACTTGATATTCTAATGCAAAGAACTTAAATTTATGAATTTATAGAAAAGTTTCAAACATTTATTATTTAACTGCTGTAAAGCATAAACCTTGGGTCAGATATGATACATAAGGTATATACAAAATCACATTTGCAATTTGCTCACTGTGTTTGACAATGCAATTTAATTGTTCAGCCCTAACTTTATTTTAACTTAAAATCTTTAATTTAATTGTAAATTCTACAACTACATTTCTGTGTGTGTATGATTTAGTAAGTGTTCATGAGTTTGTGTGTGCATGTAGTAATTAGTGTGGTGATTTGTACTTACTGGGCCTGCTTCACGGTCTGTTCATTCCAGACAGGGGTGCCCAACACATCCAGGTAGGAGGACACAGGACAGCAAGTGCAGATGAGGACAGATACACATTAAACACAATAAAGACAAAGATCTTGTGCTGTCACTTTACATCTCTCTATAGCTGATGACTCGGAGGAAAAATATCCCTGGGGGAGTGTTATTATCTGCAACACTCAAAGAAAACCAATCATCAGAATCCATCAAGCCAAGCTCCAGTGTTTGCTGTACACTCCATATCTCAGAGAAACATTTTATCTTCAAGAATCTAATCGAGCTCTTGTCCCAACCCTGAACTTACTGAGGTTCTATGTTTTTTTCTTTTACATAAATATGAACAGGAACAGAAATGCATTGATTAAAGCGATGCTGTACCTCTGTGATGCTCTGCAGCAGCAGCAGCCGCTGCTGCTGCCTCTAGATGTGCCCTCTCATCCTTGGCAGCCAACTGAGCCCCCAGAGCCCCAGATAGGGCCAACAGGCTGGATCCTCCACTAAGTGCCAAGCCTGGGTGGGGCAGGCCTGATGGGTGTGGGCCCACTGGCAAACCCTGGGCATGCTGGGAAAGGTGCTGTGCCTGAAGCTGCTGCTACAGAGGAGGATAAAGACAGAAAAAAGGAGACAGGAAAGAGACTTGGGTGACTTATAAGCACTGGAAAAAGTGGCTTAACAGGAAGAGTTCAACAGATAAAAGGAAGGAGGAGAGGAAGGGAACTAATTGCTGCGATTGTGCACGAGAGAAGAAACTCTGAGGTCAGGGCAGTGACATATCATTTCCTTAGATTAAAATATCTGAGACATTTAATTTGGCCCATATTTTAATTCTGTTTATTTATTTTTTTGGGGGGGGGAATTGTAAGGACACAAATTATTTGAGCTTAATATAGAATTTTAAAGCAATCCCTCATTTTGGAATGATATCCAACAAATCTGTTAATTTTAGTGTAGGCCAAAAGGACATTTGCCTCAATAAAAGGAAAAGAAAAAGAGGGAAAATAAATAAATGGGAGTATAAGGTACACACGCTATGAGGCAGAGGGGGGAGCCCACGTACCCCTATCGAAGCATTTAGCTCCCCCATGGTCACCTGTTTGGCGCGTTCCATGGCCTGGACCACCTGTTGTTGGTGCTGTGGAATACATCAAAAGGTCAGTGAAGGGCAGGTCATTTCAGCTGTAAATGCTCGGATTTAATATTTTTCTCGCTACTGTTACCTAAATTGGTTTTAATAGTGTAACTTTTCATTTTTTAATCATTAAAAAGTATTTTTACTTTTATTTATTTATGATTTATTTTGGCTGTGCGAATCACATGAAGGAATGCAACCATTTGTCAATTGAGGAAAGTAAACGTGCTTTGAAGTTCTATCCATCTGCTGCTGTGCATGAGTGATAAATGTGTGTAGTGTGCATGCCTTTTGTGTGGGCTGCTGTCAGACAAGAGAAAGACTGTAGTGTGTGTTTTTATGCGTGTGTGTTTGTGAGCGTGCACACCTCCTGTGAAAGGAATGGGATGAGCTGAGCACAGATCACATTCAACCGCTTGGCAATCTCTGTCTGAAAGAGAAAAAAACAGATACTGTCACTTTGATGAACAAACTCGTGCACACATGCACAGCCAAGATTTAAGACAAACAAAAAAGAGATGCACAGGTGTGTGCGCACAAGCACACTCAAACACGTGTGATTGTGGCCCATTTCTCCCAGGGCCAGTGTGGTAAATATTTCAGCTGCTTACATCTGGTCCATGCAAATGGAAACTCTGCCAGGGAGTTTGGCTAAAATATTCATGGACAGCATCTGCTGTGGCCACAGACAGCCCACACAGTGTGTGTGCTCCTCTGTGTGTGCATGCTTTGTGTTTCTGATGTGTCTTTGCATGTCTCTTTCTGTGTGTTTTTACACTTTGTGTGTGTGTGTGTGTGTGTGTGTGTGTGTGTGTGTGTGTGTATGTTTGCTATCTTTCCTGCTGGGGGTCAGTGGTTCTTGCTGTGGGTGTATGTCTGTCTGGATCTGCTCTACTACACAGCCACTAGCCAACTCTTCCTCTCACCCTCCCTCTTTCTCATCATCACTCTTTCCATCTCACGCCATTTATCACTCCTTCCATCCATCCCTCGCTCCATTTCAGCCTTCCCAGTATTAGTGCAGTAATCAGTGTTACAAATCCTGCAATGTGATGTTCAACAGAGACACACACACACAAACATGTTTAGCGGCAGGCCCAACAAGGCCGTTAGAGCCAGTAATGATATGCATGCAGAGATCATGACAACATCATTATGACCGCAGGGTGTTTGTCTTCTTGACAGCTAGACTTTGCTGTGTGTGTGTGCGTGTGTGAGACACACATGTATATGCGTGCTATCCCCACCCGATTCGCACTCTTAAGTGATTTATTGATGCCAGACTGAACTTCCGCCCCCTCCCTTTTCCCTCCACCTCCTCCCTCTCTTATGCTTTCCCACTCTCTTTTCTCTATAGCTTGTCCACATCTCTCCCTCTTCTTTCCATTTCTCAGCTAGGCATGAGTCCCCCCATTACACTTCTCTACCCTCCTCCTTCTGAATCTATCACCCCCTCCCCAACCCCAAGGGACACACAATGATTTCTCGTTAAAGAACTCCAACTACTAAATGACATCTTGAGGAAAGAGAGAGGTAGAGAAAGAAGAAACGAGCAATCGAGAGGAGAGAGAGAGAGGATAAAGAGGGAGGACAAAATGAGAGAGGGGAAATGAGAAGAGGAGGCGGAGGAAGGAGAGGGGGTGGAAAGGGCAGATTGGGTTGAGGAAATGACAGCCAGTGAAAGGAGAAAGAAAAAAATAGAGAAAGAAGTAACAGAGGGAAAGCAGGGGAGGGGGAAAAAAATCGAGATTGGGAGGTAGAGTGGGGGCTGAGAAGTGGAGGAGCAGCACGTCAAAAGTGAAACGATTGAGATGGTGAAATGAAATGAGCGAGAGAGAGAGAGAGAAAGAGCAGACAGCAGGAAGGCAGTGACCTGATTTTAAGTGAAATTCAACATGGACTGTACTGTGTGTCTGCAAGGAGACAGGGGTGAAAGGAGGATGTACATACAAAAAAAGAGAAAAATTCAGCCAAAATGTCAAGTTTACTCACCTGTTTGTGCATCTCAATGTTAAGGCCATACGACATCTCATAGTACTGGAATGCAGAGAACATTAGTTAACATGCAGTATAAATATAAATACATAAAAATGTGTAGGTTAACTTTTTAGATGATTACATACAACAGAAATGCGGTTATGGATTTGCACATATTAGGAATGAAAGAAGAGAGCGAAATGTTTGTAATTTAAACATTATATACTGGACATAAAATGTAAATATCTAATTTGAGTAATTAAATGTAAAGTTTAAAGCTTCAGTCATCTTGTCTAAAAAAGCATAACACAGAAATTTTGGTGACTTTCAACATTTTTTACTGTCAACAAAACCCAAGAAAAGCTAAAAACCAACTAATTATCAGTCTTAAATGAGGTTGCTATAAATGCTCACATAGAACATCCTATATTATTCTTGTTTAATTAATACACCTTCAGTACTAGAGTTTTGTTGGTGTATGTAGTTGGTTGGAAATAAACTGTTTTAATCCTTAAGCCTTTTCCACCAGCAGATATATCCTTTAAAGTAATAATATATACACAAAAAGACATTTATATCACTTTTTACACAAATTCAACAACAAGAAAACTGAGCGACACACAGAAATAATTTCCTACACTCTCAGCTTCAAACACTGCCAGCCCGAACATGTGCACTCTGAAGTGCCCATATGTTCCTAAAAGCACATCTCCACTAATTTCACCTCGACTCTGCTGAAAGTCAATGGCTCTAAAATGACCCTGAGGCACATTTTGGACGCCAGAAACTCAACATCAGAGTTGTAGTCACTGGGCAGATAAGGGTGATGCACTGTTGTCATAATATGCCTAAAGTGAGCGTTGTTACCCAAGCTTTTATCGAGAAGTACAAGGTGCTGTGAGGAATGCAGGAGGAAGTCTGTTTGTCTCTGCTCCTTCAGAGATGGATGAAAAAGGGGAGCATTTTAAAGTCAGATGCTTCGAAAAGTGACAGGCTGACATTTGCTTTTCAGCGTGGCTGGTTGTGGAGAGATAAGATTGGCAGCTGGGCAATCATAACAGCCTGGCAGGATGGAGAGGAGATGGCAGGGGTCCTCTCTCCAGACATCTTTCCTGGCAGTGAACATGCATGTGAATGTGTGTGCATGTGGAGCTGTGTGTGTTGGCAACACAGGTCTGCATACGTGTAGGTGTGTGTATCCACGCATTTTGTGTGTGTGTTTTTCTCCGAGTCTGTATGTTCTCTCCACTTTCTGTGAGTGTTTGTCTGTGTGCCTCCACAGAAGATGCCTGTCTTGGCAGCTCTGCTTGGCAGTTGGTGTGCCAAGTATTGCCTGTTGCTTAGCAACATCCAAACCCAAATCATCAGCCAGGAAAGGAGACCTGGCCTGTGCTTGATGTCAGCAACCCCCTCTCCCAATCACAAAATCTTCAATCCCCACACCAGCCCCATCGCTGTGCCAAGATTACCACATAGCTCCAAGCAGGTAGCAGAAAGTCAGCACTCAGTCAGCTGTGGTTGTAGCTTTGTAGACTTACAAAAAAGAGTCTTGGCTGTTAAAACCCCGAAAAAAAGATTTTCTGATCAATGTATCTTCTACAATCACACAGCCCCCCACATTCACAGTCCTGCTTGTGACTCAGAAGTGAGCTCAGAAACACATTGTTTCTGTGCTATTGATTGAGGGGATAATGTTTGTGAGCCACATTTGTTTAAATGCCCAAAGCATTCTGGGATTCAAACATGGTCACACATTCCCTCAGCAAGATACAGAAGCATCAAACCTAAGGAACAATCTGAAATCAAGCAGCAGTATCAGAAAACAGATCATGTGATCAAGCATGGAACAGGATGACTGGAAACCACTGACAAGGTAAGAGAAACAACCTCATCCAAAGTAGGCTGCAACAGATGACAACCATGACAACCAATTAATGTTGTGATTTTTCATTTAATAATCTCATCTAAATGTCATCAAATATCCAGATGTTGGACGTCAGCAACCAAAAGGCTGATCGTCATTTTTACAAGCACATTTGAGTTTGCATAAAATAGAATGAGGTTCCATGCACAGGCTTAAAACAGATGGCCCAGGAGCACATACAGTATCTCAGACAAAAAAAGAAACACTTTCAAACACAAGTACAAGACTGCACACCCAAGTAAGTGCTGTTTATTCCACAGTCTTATAATATGTATGTGTGTGCATGTGTGGTCCTGTGTGTGGTTTTTGGTGGGTGTTGTTTGGCAGCTGTTAGCAGATGAAAGGGATTGGCACTGCAATTGGTGTGAGTGCATGTAAAGAAAAGCAGCCTCTCTCTCTGTGTGTGTGTGTGTGTGTTTGTGTGTGTCTTACCATAACATAGTGTCTCTGAATTTCTGTCTTCTCTGTAGCCAGTTTCTCACACTCCAGTTTCAAACTGCAATGGAAAAGTAGCAAAAACCAAAAGAGTTATTTATGGTTCGTATCATATTCCGCATACAAATACACAATTAGTAAAATATCAACAAATGTCTACTCAACACTCTCACTCCTCCTCCTGCTCGCGCACTCGGCGGGGAGGAGGCAGCGGGGTGACTGGGGTGCTGACAGCCCATTATCACCTCAGACCAGAAATAGACAAAGTCACGCTTGAAGCCTGAAATCCAGCCAAAAGTGCAGGCAGGTACATCCAAGGTGTCTCTCACTTGCTCTGGACAATTTTCATTCCATCCACATGGTTTCCACTTCTCATCTTGCTCCTTCCCAAAATTACCAGCCAGTATATCTGTCTTTAATTCTGTGCACCTGATCTTTTCTCCTTCCATAGCACACTTGGCCAAGTTTCATTGAAGTTGGAGCTTCTTTTATAAGTGGGCCAAATTTGGCAATTATGTCTGAATATAAGTAATAAATCTGTTTTGTTTCTTTTTAAACCATCTTTGCCAGAGAAGCAGAGATCACTGCTTCAGAAGAAAGCTGAAAAGATCGATGTGCTGTACGCAGCTATACCAAATAAGATTTTACTCATCTGAAATATTGGGGGGGGGGAGAAAATCAATATGCGGCATTCAGTTTTAATATTATGGCCGTGGCCACAAATAAATCAATGAATGGAAAACACTGAAAGTGTCAAATATTTTCAGGCTCGAAGGACATCAGTTAAGTAGTAGCTCATGCGGCCCAGGACAAATTTGTCCAGCATCTGCTGCTTAAGTTATGAGGTCAAATGTATCTCAGACGTCTCTGAATGTGGTCTCAGACATTAGATCTCAAAAGTAGGTCTTTGGTGTGGTCACACCTGTACCAAGACCTGTCCACCTGTGGTCTGACCATCCCAGGCAGATTTTAAAAACAGGTCTGAAGAGGGACTGTGAGTGAGATATGGCAATCACAGCTGAGGCCTGGTGTGAAAGCTTCTTCATTCACACACACACACACACACGTGCGCGTGCACGCACACACACAGGTTTACACAGCTATTCTTCTTAGGACACTGCCCTGACTTCCATTAATTTGAACAGCCTAAACAAAGCATTGTCCCAAAACTTAACTATAACCAGCTAATGCCTAATCCTAACATAACCTAAACACAAGTCAAATCTTTGCCCTAAACATAACAGTTCCTCTGAAATGAGGTTCTGCCACATTGGGGAAACAAAGTCAATGTTTATGCATCTGAAAAGGCATATATTTAAGGATCGATCTAAATTTAAGGCTCAATATCAGATCCTCCAAATAAAAAATAATAATACATGCACTTCTAAATGTGCTCAACTCAATTGGACCAACAACCACCCCTGTTACCTGTGCAACTCTTTCTCCACCTTGCTAACCCCAACTCCTCAACCCCTTCCAAAACAAGAAAGCTATTTTGGGCCCCCAGCAGTGTACGTCAACTTGTGTGCAGGAGGAAGGGAGAGATTGACAGAGGGGAAGTGATGCTGTGTAGTAAGATGGGACATAGCATTGGAGGTGGATGAAGAGTGGAGTAGGGTGTGGAGGGGTAGTGGTTTGAGAGTCGTTTGGTGGGGGAAAATTACAATATGATTAATACTGCAACATTACCCATAGCCGCAACAGGTAATAACGTTCCCATTCGCTCCCCTTCTCCAGCACTGCGTGCACACACACACATAATTGACTCATTTATCATCGCCAGCCAGTTGAGGAGAGGAGGGAAGAGGGAGGAGAGGGGGAGAAGCTGGACAAAGAGTGGGAGAGGTAGATGGTGGTGATCGAGAGAGGGAATGAGGATTAAACACCCCCACCTCCACCCCTCCCCCTCCCCTACAGATTTTATTACAGTAGAATTGCCTCTCAGCAGAAGTCACTCACAGCTGGGATGAGAACTAATATGTGTGCGTGTGTGTGTGTCTGTGTCTGTCAGGACATAAACTTGGGATAAGTTTGGAGGAACAGGGCAATGAATGTGTTGCTGAAATTACAAATGAATTGACTGAATATTTTAAGTCATCAGTTAAATCAACTGATCACACGTAGGTCTTAGTGGCTGCAACTAACGATCATTTTATAATCGATTCAGCTGTTGATTTTCTTGAAATGTCAGAAAATGTTGACCGGTGTTTACCAAACCTGAAAATGATTATGTAAAATATTCACATTTAAGAAGGTGAAAAGTGAGAGAACTTGTTTTAATTATTAAAAAAAACCACACACATAAACCAAGTAGTCGAATATTAAAATAGTTGATTATTAATTTAGTAAGTAAATAATCAAATAATCATTGCAGCTATAACTGGTATATTTTCAAGCACTGTGTAGAATTACACAGTACCATTTATACCAGCACTTTCATCTCTTCAGAAGAAAGAGAGCAAAACTGTGCTCTCACAGTCCCAAGAGGAAGTAATGTTCTTAAAATGGATTATTTTTACAGTTAAGAGTGCCCAATCTTTTCTTTGTTTGTCGCCACCGCCATAATACTAAGACAGATTAACATTTGATTTCTTTTCCCCAATTGTGAAATTTCAATTTGTGCCAAATCAAGTGAGTATAGCTTTGAATCTCCTCTTTGTCTCTCTCACTCTTTCTGTCAACAAGTCAACACTCTCATTAAAAGTACACACGTTTTTATTCATCAATTTATCCTTTTTCTAAAAGATATTTTTAGGGCATTCTGTTTTTATTAGACATGACAGCACAGTCTGGAAAGGGGGCAGAAAGTTATTTGTATCCTTGAAAGGTTTAAAAACTGTAACACAGCAATACTGAACTGAAGCCTAGCTTTTTTTCTTTTTTTTTGTATGTACTGCGAATCAAATCTTAGTATCTGTTTTCACATTTCCCCTAAATCATACAGACCTACACAATCCACCAAATGTTACATATTTCCACATGGTAATGCAACAGAGTTGATTAATTTTTCTGTTACAATTACTAACTAATTATTCCAGCTCAAATCATGATTTACAAGACTTAATGAATGTTGGCTCACTTATACAATCTGGTCACTTTCAAATAAGTCACAGCAGGTGCGAGAAGCTCTCTAGTTTGAGGTTCTTGTAAATGGACGTTCAGAGCAGAAAAAAGCAGCAGGCAGAGCCATTCTGGAGTCTGGAAAGAAATGTCTCTGTGCCTCTGAAAGTCTGTCTGTTTTGAGCACTGCAAAAGAGCCTAGCAGGGAAGACCCCAAGGTCACACTTAGAAAGCAATAACCATTCCATACAATATGGACCTCAAGGAAGGACATACAGTATGTGAGCATGACCGTGTGTATGTATTCTTTGTGTGTAAAAGCTTGGTTGTGGGGTTTCTGATTGAAGGTAGTTTTAGGCATTTAGTGGTGATTGCTGTGGTTACAGCTATAGGCTTGGTAATACATTATGTCAACAGGTGTCCACATAACTAAAGAAAGAAAATACTATAGAAACAGTGGCAATCATTTCATGTTGAAATGATTGCCAATAATTAGTCAGTGGCTCAGCACCATTGAGAAAGAGGGAAGGAGAGAAGGTTTGAACAACAGAGAGAAAGAGGCAGAGAAAACAAGCTTAAGTGAGCGAATGAGAGAGAAATAATAACACAGCATGAAAAAGGGGATTTAACTCTGTGTGTGTATGTTCGTGCACAACTCGGTGGGCTTGGATCCTCCAATCTCTCACTGGCGGTGACAGGAGATAAGATGATCAGCTGAATGCGCTACACATCAGCAGCCTGCCAGCCTTTCAACGGCTCTGTCAGTGCTGCAATGGCAGTGAACGTATACACAGAAAACCAGGAAGCATTTAGATATGTGTAAACATTTGGCACTAAATGAACTTTCATACACCGCCTACGCTTGATCTATGCTGACGCACACAAAAAACATGCATGTGCAGTACATTCACACCAACCTGCTAAATAAACACAGGCTTGAACACACACAAACATAAGAGTTTACAGACAGCAAAGTGTCTTATTAAGACCAGGCTGCCATTTTAGACCCCATGTTATAAACAGGCTACTGGGTGTTGTAAAAATGTCTTCTATTCCACTGTTTTTCCTACCAGTATTACCTCATTGATTATTTTGCTAAAAGAACAAAGCCATTATTTCTGTCTTACACTTCTTTTAAGCAGTTGTCTATTGGTTATGGTTGTTTGAGAATTGTTTTTACAAAGATACAATTTACAAAAACAATTTCTGAAAAGAAAGGTCTTAGTGTGAGCAGAGGGACAAATAAAAACACAAATGTGCCAGCTGATAAAAAAAAAAATAATGTCTTATTTTTTTTTATTGAAGATAAAATTCAGTATCAGCTGCATAATTGCTGTGCCAAGTATACAACTGAATTACAGTGCTTTTGTTAAAGTATTGGACGAGTGTTTAGCAAATGGCCTAAAAATCTATTTAAAGACATATAAAAGAAAAGTTTAGCTCCTTCCATTGGCCAGTTGTGTATACAGCCTAAACAAATAACACACAGCAAAAAAAAAAAGAGAAGAATGTGTGAGATGGGGGAAGATTGGTTATGCCAGTAGAAAGATTTTATGAGATGACATTAGAGCGCTGCTTTTTTTTAATCAGAAAAATAAGAAAATGGTTAATGTGCCAGGTAAATATTCGAAAACAGCCATTTTAGTTTTGTCGATTGAATAACTCAAGTAATTGATTATTTAAACTGACAATACAAATTATTTGTAGCTGCCCTTAACCTTATGCTTTTTCTGAACAGATCCAACTGTGTGTAGCAAACACTATCAAAGCACTATTATCAATACTTATTATATCATAATTTAATAATGTTACATTCCCAAATCCTGATAAGTCTGACTGCTCAATAAAACTAAATTCAGTTTTATTTTTATACTACTGATTCATAACATACAGTATCTCAAGGCACATTACACGGTAAGGTTAAGACCTCATGAGTTATATAATGCTTGTTTTTTGTCAATTACATTTTCCTACAGGTATATACATACATAGATAAAAAGACACACACAGACACACACACACAGTATATACAATTCTAAATCACATTGGAGTTGGAATCGCAGAATATATGGCTTTTTTGTGTTCAATTAAGGATTAAACTATTACACAGTTAATGTTTAATATTAGCAATACAAATAACTTGTTTCAGCTTAACATGTAAACACATTTTGTACATGTCCTACTAACCCTACTAATCACAATAGTCAACAGATTATTTCTGGACTTATTTCACCTTGTCAGCACATTGTTTTTATTTTTTCTCTCACACATTCTCACATATTTTTTATAAATATGCACATTTTAATAATATACCATTATTTTGGCAAACTATTTTTTATTATGGTCATTTCTGTTGGTCTATACATAATTCTCTTCTTGGGCAAAGCAACTTTAACTAACCATATTCCCACCTGGATCAATTAAATATTTTTGATACAAATATGGAGAACATTATTGTGCACAAATGCTATACAAATACAGACCAATCAGCCAGTAAAAGTACACACACATACAAACTAGTAAATACTGTGGGAAAGGTTTAGTTATTGCACCCGTGCTGTACATTTACAGTGTCGGCTCCCAGGCTCCACATATGCCACTGGTCACTTTGCATCTCATTACTCACTACTGATCAACCTTCTCTCTGTTCCACTCTAAAAACCCTCAGATTATCCAATCCACAAACACAGGACCCACCCAACTTGGCTGCATAATCTTTCATCATCTCTCAAGGGCGTGAATGAGAGCAAACACACCTACACACACACACACGTATACAGTATAAAACAAACCTGGGAACATGTCGCACAGCAGCAGGCTAAACGTATCTCTCTCTACTGTGCTGCTCTTTCATTAAAGTGTGACGTACACAAACACACAAAATATAAGGAGGAGTTCTTTTATCACTCAACAACCCCCCAAACAAAACATATTTGCCTATGACTAAAAAACTGCCCTCCCTAAAGCAAATATAATTTTGGCATTTAGGGAGCGACAGACTGACAGTTACACAAGGATTCATAGGCATTATCTAATTATGACAATTTATCTAATTATATATGTGGACATACAGTGCATCAGGGTGTCAGCAATTTTTCCACAAGCATCTTTGCTGAGAGTCATTTAGGCTGACCTCGTTTTGGTAAACTCAAGTCTCCATTAGAAATTTCCTTGTTGACATTAATTGAATAAGCAATAAGTCTAACAAAACAACTCAGGGCAAGTAAACATGATTTGTGATAATACCGTGTGAAGAGAACTGAGAGGCAACTTCATGCGACGCATGGAGTTTTGGGCAATTCTATGATGTTAGACGATGATTGATGTCTTCTTAAAGAAAGTTGGAGAGAGTGCAAGTGCCTTAGTATGTTTTCATGCACAGTTAAGACAGTTAAGAACTCTCCTTGTCCAAACAAACACTAGTGGGGAATCAATTTATCGAATAAAGTGTTTGATTCCACTAGGCTTGGTGACGATATTCCCCTTTTCAGATTGTTAGTATTAGGCCTTTTCCCGGTTGACTTATTAAATCACAGCTTTAACTGGCAGCTAGTTGTTAGTGTGTCGAGTAAAAGCCATTGTATGTCATTGTACCATCAATTAATTTCAAAATATTAAATTCTTGAAGCTATTGAAGATAAAGTTTTGTCCAATTATTTAAATAAATGCTTTCCATGCCAAAGCCCATTGGTTGAAACTGGTGCATGCGCAGTCCAGTTTGGGTCTAGTTTTATGTATTCATGCAACAGCAATACATTTATATGTAATTTTTAAGTCAATTTTAGCTAATTTAATTTTTTCTAACACCATGTAAATATACTGATTAAGACCACTCTAGTATTTTAGGGAAAGATTAGTGATGGCATGGTAGTGGTAAATCAATCATAACTGTCAAGAATACCTATACACACTCACACACACACACACGAGGCATAATAAAGCCCAGGCTACCTCTCAGCAACATCATGGTCTCATGTCAGCAACATTCAGGAATAAGGACATCATACTAGACTAACTAGGAAGCAAATACAAGTCTATATTGTGTGTGTGTGTTTGTGTGTGTGCGTGTGTGTACTTCTGTTCTTTAGGACTATAATAAGGCAGAACATTATTTGTGAGGAACTGGTTTAAGCTGAGAACTATTATTTGAATTGTGGTTTGGTAAAGTTCAGTGTTAGGTATTAACTGGCTATAATTAAGGTTTGGGATAATGCTTTGTTAAGGCTGTCCAAATGAATGGAAGTCAGTGCAGTGCCCTAAGAAGAATAACTATGCAAACCTGTGTGTTTGTGTGTATGAAGAAAATTGCAGGAATGAGCGCTCCTCCCGTCTCTCCTTTGTCTGCTGATTACAACCTGTTAAGATTGTTAACGCACATAAACACACGCATGCACCGCACAAAGATTAAAAAAAAAAAAAACAGGGCCACTGACCCTCTAATGACCCTTTAATTAATTTACCCTTCTCTATCTTTAGCTTCCTAAATAGTCTCTCTCATCCCTTGATACCAACCCAGCTCCCCCCCCCCCCCCCCCCCCCCCCCTTCATCCCACCCCCGCCCCCCCCCCCCCCCCCACACACACACACACATACGAGAAAACCAAACAAGTTGCACACAAATTTAGCAACACACCCTGCCACCCACCCATCCATCTACACGCCCACACACAGTTGCAGCTCATCAGCACTAATCCCTTCCCTCAGTCTCTTTTCTGCCATCTAATCCAACATCCATCAGGATCCAACCAGATTCTCTGCAGCCAAAATACACAATTAAGCCCTGCTATTTCTAGACATCTATTTGTGTAGAAAGTGTGCAAATGTGTATTAAGCATATGCATCAGATTGGGAGTGTACCGGGAATGAGATTGGGTGTGTCAGGGCAACTCCCCAGAGGTAGGCTACCCAGATGCTGGGAAGTTCAGGTAGTGTTTTCCCTGCAAGAATACTATAACGAGCGGGTCCAGTTACTTGTAGCCTGCAATCGGATGTGAATCTCTAGGCTGACCTGTCTGCTGTTGGACTAAATAGGCCACTGGTAATCTGTTGGACCATTATCTGTCTGGTCCTTGATGAAACTACTGCTTAAGGGACTTTCAAGCGAAACAATGTAAAGCAAACATCTAACAGCTTCTCAAAGTCACACCACAGTGGAAAGAGTGGAGTGATTTTGTTGTGCTTATTGCAATGCTATAGACCTGGTTTTAGTACATAATGGTTGTTTTGTGGCTCTCGCAATTTGAAAACTGCAGTAGGCCATTTAGCGATTTTGAAAAAAAAAAAAAAACAACCATTAATTGTTCAGCCCTAGCTTTATATAAGTGCAACAATTAAAAAAGGGCATCAGCATATTAGGACTTTGTGTCCAATACTGCAACAAACATGTTAGCCAATATATATAGTATGCCCATTATATACAGGTAGAAGAGAATAGGCTGTCAACAACAAATCACAACTGAAAAGCAGTACGTCAAACCAGCCTCCACAAAGTTCAGCACTTTTCTAACTGTTTGACAAATAAAATCACCTTCAAGGAACCTTCAACTAATGCGTTATTTAATCAGTGCATTTACATCAAGTAATGTGTTTGCAGTAGCAATATATAAAGGCTGGCTCGGACAAAAAAAAAATGCATGTCAGGTTTGAGTAAAGCTCAGACAAAAATACAGGATGGCCCCTTCCTATTTGGGTCAGGTTTACTCAATATTTTCTCAAGCCCAGTCAGGTTTGGACTGTAAAATGCCACATGAAATGGACTGAAGCGTTGCAGATCGGTCCTGGATTGTCTTTCACCATGATGCTCTCAGGTCTGACAATAAATGTGCTTAAAACATGTATCCTGCAAATGCAAATACGTAACTTACTGTTCTGTTGCATTTCATTTTGTTCACTGGGACAAATCTGTCCTTAACATGATTAGCCGGTCCCATCAACACTGCTGTAAATTGTGTTAATTGCTGTCATTTCATATTCTGTAGCCAAGTGTTCTTACTTAGTCTTATTTCAAACGTATTGTATTTTTAATTATTCTCTTCTTAAGCAGTGTATTCTTTGCTGGGCTACTATAAATTTCAATATTTTTACATATTTGCATGCAATTGTCTGTGGCATATGATTGTTGTCTCTTAGGACCTGTACACAAAAGAATGAGTTTAGGAGAATACACAAATGTATTTTACCACATCAGTTCATTCACAAAGAGACAGTGTTCTGGAAGCCCTGGAGAAGTCAGTGGGCAGCTTAAACCATCTCCTCTGGAAACCTGACACAAGTCTGCTTAAACAGAACAATGCCGTATCAAAACTGCAAGATAGAATCACAAGCTGGCTCTTGCTCCAAATCATGTTCGTAATCTCATCTTAAATTTACTGTTTATCCTGCTCCCTAGGTCTTAGTACCAGTGGTTGGCAAGAGCGGAATGCTCCAGGTGTTGTGTAACTTGAGGTGTATTGTTGAACAGCTGCCAAAGAAGCCGATCACCGGGTCCCAACCGGCAGATCCATGATGACTCATGTTTGTGAATGGCTTAATATGCCTAGGTCAGTTTCTAGAATCTTGTGTTGCAGCGCTATTTGCAGAGCACTGTTTTTTGATCCACTATGAGGCAAATTCAAAGTACATCCAAATGAGAATGCCAGTATGACTGCATCTCCTGGATGAGTATGTGTGTGGGACCTGATCTGATTCATTTGGTAACACTGGATCACCACAACAGGGGACACTATCACATCAATAACAAACGTAATGACAATTTCCCACATAATCCTAAATCATCTTCAGGACATCATAAACATTTAGTAAATCTGTAATAGGGCTGCAACGATTCCTCGAGTAAATCAATTACAAAAAATGAGGAATTTCCTCTGCCTTGAAGCCTCACTTAATTAAATTTAAAGCTCACGTTTCGCACGGATTCCTTAGTGTGATACAACATGCATGTGTCACAGGCTATGCGTCCCCTACAAAGCGGAAGAAGTCAGAAGTGGGCTTTGGGTGTGTGGACAGTTTAGCTGTGCAGAATGGCAGATGCCGGGGCCAAAAACAGTGAATACAGCGAAAATATGTTTTATCCGATTACTCAATAAATCGACAGAATAGTCAGTAGAATACTTGATTACCAAAATATTCGATAGCTGCAGCCCTAATCTGTAACCAAATTATTGAAATAGATTGAATCTACTGATACTGGAATTTGTAATAAAGCTGTTAGAAAAAATAAAAAAATAAATCCATAAGACGTTTAATATGGGACAGAATGGAAGGAGGGGAGAGATTGGCTAGCTGAATCAAAGCTGAAAGAGAGAAGCGTGAGGGGGTGGGTACCCTGTGAAGGTGTGCCAAGGGAGCAGAGAGAGAGAAAGAGAGAGACACAGAGGGAAAGAAAGAAGGGAAAATGAAATCTGGGACTGTGCAGTCAGCCCAAATCCCACATTCAAAGCCATTTTCAGCAAATTCCTGCACATCAAGCACACCATAAAGCCATGCAAAATAAGCAGCCTGCATTATAAACAAGTAATGTTTCCCATAAGGATTAAACAGCACATAAATATACATGCCTATAGAGGTCCAGAGAAATAGTTCCAAATTATTATTATTCCAGTCAGAGATCAAAGTGTGTGTGTGTGTGTATTTGCACACATGTTAGACAGGTGAGCAAGAGAGGACCAAAAAATGATCAGCTTTTGCCTCGTTGCAATATAAATTAATCTGGTAGCACCCTGCAGTGGTCAGATACACTACATACATAAAAATGCTTATGTCTGTAACTTTGTGAAGAATCCTCTAAATCCTCTAATTTTCCACCAAGTGGAACGGTTCAATTCAATACAGTATGGTACGTATTTATTCCATTCTCGGATTTGGTGACAGGAAAAACTTCCCTTACAATCAGCGTAAACATCCCATGAAGCTACAGCAAATGCCTTACTCTAGCAGGAAAAAATAGCTGCTGGATGTCCCCTTTGTTGTCTTTTGTGTCTTGTTCGATGATGCCCACCTACCAAGTAAAGGTACTGTTCTAAATTGAAAGCCTGACTCACGGCTTTACCATTCCAAATCACACTTCACCAAACTGAACTGTACCAACACTTATTTTAAGTTTCATGTTCACATTGCCCAAGATTGCCTCAGTGGCAGTGGCAGGACTACAGCATATAGAATAAGTAAGGCCACACACTCACCTGTGGTACTGAGTCTGGAGGAATTGAAATTCCTCCTTAATGCGATCCAAGGTTTCAGGGTAGGTTAATTTCAGTGATTGGGGTGTTCCCGATGCTGCTGCTGCTGCTGCTGCTGCAGCTGCCACCACTGATGCAGAGGACCCAGGTGGTGGTTGCAAAGGTGCCTGTCAATAGAACAGACAGAAAGATTAGGCAAGCAACCACAAAAAGACATTAAATATCTCTATGTTTTGGATCATTGCCATCCGACATGCGGCTTCAAAATTCTGACAATAACCTATGGCTGATGTCTGTGGAATATCTCCCAAATATTGCTAGTTAATGTTCTGTTCAATATTTACCGTTTTAAATGCTTTAAATTCCTAGTGCAATATTGTCAATTTAAAACTATAAATTGCTTTGGATATGATACGTATTACTGTTTTTTTTAATTGGTATAGATTATAGAACAAGAAAAACAAAATCACAAATGCTGCGATTGCATTAAATCATTCACTTAAGGCACCATTTGGAATAAATTGAAGCCTTTGTGTTTTGCTTTTTGTGTTTTACATTGTAAATTTCAATTTGAAAACAAATAATTGTTAGGTAATTGGCGTATGATTTTCTGTTTAGCCACACAAATTTAACCTGGTAAATGAAAAGCTCTTCTCAAGCATTTTCCTCAAACTAGGGAGCCAAGTATCCACCTGTCCACCATATTTGCACAGGCTTGCTCACATGAAACTATTGTGAGGGGCTGTCTATGGGAGACATTGTCATCCCTGGCAAAGGGAGACATGAATGGCTCACCAACGTGGAGACGGGGAGGGGGTTACAAGGGCTTCTTAGCCAAATGAGCAGTGTTTTATTGCAAGCCCGAGTAGCTGAAAGAAATAAAAAAGGAACAGAGCAGTGGGAGGGAAAAATTTGGAAAAAGGGGGACCCATCATGGCTGAAGACCCCTGCCAACCCCTGCGCTTAGTCACCATCCTCAGCAGGATCCAGAGCAATTAGGATACTACAACCACAGGGGTAATGCTGTAGGACAGGCAGACAAAAGGGGGCTGAGAGCTGGAATAGGCGGGTGGTGGGGGCCGTCTGTCTGTCTGTCTGTTTGGCTCTCTGTCAAATAACAGAGAGAATAAGCCGACTGGGCCTGGGAGAGCCAGTTCACAAGCTTAACATTGGTCAGGTAGGAGGTTGTGTAAGTTTATTGGTCAGTGATTCAATTATACTTTGCTTTTTGATGGTGGTCATATAGGAGTTGATGCCGTGCAGGATCAATACTTGATCAGAAATTTTTCAAGATACTACTTCATAAAGTGCATTTGCCAAAATTAAAAAAGCTTCAGTTGGTGACATATTTCACAAGAGAGCTTGTAATGTTGTGACTGAATTTTCACACCTCATGGGTTCATGTCTGCTTGTTCACAATTGATCTAGCCTAATTTTTAATTTCACAGTGCATTTAAGGGGGCAGGCCAAATAAAACAAACAATGTATATGCCCTGTCATCATTAGGTAAGTTGTGCTTTAATTACTTTGATTTGTGTATGAGTGTGTTTGTGATATTGGCTTGGTGTCAATTCCAAGTGGTAGTCTTTCTGTTTGAATGGAGAAAATCAATGAAGCAGTTAATATTATTTTGCATGTAATATCATTATGTCAACACCAACACATCATTCATGTCAAATGTTTGATACCATGTTGGTCAAAATATTCCATCCCAAACCCCCAAACTGCTCACTCCACTCACTAGAAGCAAATAGTTTTTTGTTTTTGACAAAGAAACAACACACCTATTGTTAATGTGCTGCACATTAGTATTTGTCACACATTAATGATGTTTAATTAACAGCTTAATCACAACCTTGCACCACTGTCATGTAATACACATTAGAGAGAATGCATAAAAGAAAAAAACATGTGCCAGTATCTTTGGTCCTTATACTGTATGTTAGGAAAGGTGTCCACATGTAGGCAGAAATGTAATATAAGAATGAGACTAAGACAGTGAAAATAGACTTTCAGCAGGTGAATTATTAGAAAGGAAAACAGCGAATACTGAAGGAAAGGGGAGAGCCAGGCAGAGTAGATCAGGATGGATGAATGATGAATGGATGGAAGAACAAGCTGAGTAAGATGAGGAAATCAGAAATGTACAAAAAGAAAGGAGGGATTACAGGGTGCTTTGCAAAGGAATATAATTCAAGGCAAATAGAGAAAGGCAACATGGATAAAGAAAAGGAGTCAAAGGGACAATACACAAGAAAGCAAGTTTGGGAGAATTTTGTTTATGTGTTGTCATTTTATCCACACAGAACTGGTATTTTGGAAGCACCATCTTTGGAAAAAATAACAACCAATATGCTACTTTGAGAAAGCAATTATGTCATGGTCCCTCCTCTCTCTCTCAATCTTCATCTTCCTCTACTTGTGTTTGAAGATTGTTTGGTGTTTTGCAATAATCATAACTCATAAAGCAAAAAAAAATATTCAAATTAATCAAATCATAAAGTGCATTTAGAGTCAGTGGGGGGGGGGTTGTGTGGATGAAGTAATTTCCTGAAACAATGCCATGGTAACAGGAAACTTTAAAAAAAAATGAAAAAGATTATACAAGGAAAATTCAGTTTCTGTGTGTATAAGGTCTAAAAAGAGGAAAGAAAACAAAAAAAGATGATAGGAGAGGGGGCTGTGGCCTCATTGTTCCTCTTTCTAACAAGCTGCTCTCAATCTGTCGGCCAGATCCCCCTCCTAGAGCACAGACAGCCTCAAACACACACACACACTTTCCTTTGCATGCACATACCCACCATTACTGACTCTTATCCTCACAAAAATACATGTGCACATTCTTGCTCACACACACCCTTTTTTCTCACAAAAACCCATGATTAAAACACACACACGCGCACACACACACACACACACACACACACACACACTCTCTCCCCTCCTCTTTCACAAAAAGACACACACACAGCAATTCTCCACAGGGAGAAAAAAAGAACACCAAGGCCATTTTACAGGAAGATGGAAAGAGAGAGGACTATCTTTTTTTCTATCTCATTTTAAATCACCCTATTCCCTCCCATCTTTTTTTTTTTTTTTTTTTTTTTTATTTATTTTCCTGCGAGTTTCTATTTTCACATAGCCAGAGAACAGGTGAGGGACAGGGCAGAGTCTTCCATAGAAGTGGATGTTGCTAGAGTGAGATGGGCTGAGATCGTTGTGGTTTCAAGGATTCATACAGTCTAGACTGAACAAATGTGATGGATGCTGCCTTAAAACAAAGAAAGCATTCTGGCATCTTACCCAATCATTCACCCTCTTTTTTGTTCCTTACATCTATTATTAAGCACTACTATGAGGTCCCAGCGGTCAGCCATAGGGCATTTGATGACCATTCATAGCTTTGGTAGGGGCAGTGCGGTCAGGACCTCTGGGCTTTATCTAAAAGATGAACGGGACCCTGCCCATTGCTTACTAGCTGATACAGCATGTTGAATCTGCACTGCCGTCCATCCGTGAGACAGATTGGTGAAAATAGCTGCCCTCCAGCAAAACAGAAAAGGAGACCAGACATAAAAATGCCAAGCAAAGCCAGCGACTAAGAATAGGAGGGCACACACCAAGGGGCTCATATGAACCTTCTTCCATATCTTCCTTATGTAATTTGGACACTTGGACACAAATACAACCATCTGGTTCAAGAGTATGTGATAACCAATAAGGATAAACCAATACTGCAGTGAATACACACCACTGACTACCTCTGAAAGGCAGGGTTTGCCCTGGACATTTTGCGAGTCCATTGCAGAGCAGAAATGTAACCATTCACTCTCACATTCACACCTACAGTCAATTTAGAGAGTCCAGTTAACCTAATCTGAATGTTTTGGACTGTGGGAGAAAGCCGGTGTGACTGGTGACCAGTCACATCTTAACTGGTGACCTTCTTGCTGTGATGCAACTATGTCAGCCACTGTACCACCAATTCAGCAGGCTTTTAAGTAAGAGGTCAGGTCACTGAGTCAACCTGGTGACCAATAGGAATGAGTGCAAGCTGGAAAGCCTAGTCTGATAATCCCACAGTCAGTTATTTTCTCGCTCTTAGCTGTATCTTGGCTTGAAACCCAACAAGACAGGTGCTCTTTGTCCTTGAAAAAAAAGCTTACATAGACTGAAAATCACCAGTACACAAGTACAGATATTCAGTGGCTTTTACAATAGTAAAGACAGATGCTGTAACACTGACAAAGGAATGCATAAAAGCGGGTCGCCAAGAGGAAGAAAAGCTTTTCCCTCATATGATTATAGATCATCTAATTACTCAACTGTTTATATGAATGAGTGGGGAGGTGTGCAAAAGGCAATTATCAGCAGTGCCATGTTTTTACCAACTCCATGGCGATCTGCTCTCCTCCATAAAGCCAGATGAGAAGGCTGAAGGCCAACAAGAGGGTTTTCAAATTATTTCACACACTCAGCACTGAAACCCTGTATATGACCCTGTTGCATTGAATGTACACAGACACACGTTCACAATAATCTCTCTCTTAGCACCAGGAAGGCAGAAGTCAATTGCAATGATTAAACGAGGACCTGACAATGATGGGATGAGAGCAAGAGTGAGAATAAGTCATCTGTGGGGATTGAAATTATTTAAATCAAATTCCACATCCCTTCAGTGTGAGACAGGAGAGAAAAAACAATCCAATAATGCTGCTTTAAAAAAGGTGCTAACTGCTGTGAAATAAACACCAAACCGAGTGCTGCTATGCAATATAACATCTCCCAGGTTATACATGGTCTCCACACACAGACACCATATATACATTAAAAAAAGTATATTGAAAAAAGAACAATAGGCAGAATCTGGACGTATTATATTGTGAAGGAGCCATGTGACATTCCCTGAATGCCTGAATTACATAATTTCCGTTACAATTTGCATTACTCCTGACACCACAAACAACAAACCACCATGACCTCAAATCACCTTTACACCCACCAAAACCTGAAAAACATTTGTCCAAGTGCTCACACACGCACACACACACACTAAATGAGACGACACACTTGCACATGCCCATTAGGAAACGCCAAGAGGATGTGTACACAATGTGGCCTTTCACAAGCGTATTTACAAGCATATGTAGCACATGTGCACTTTATTGTATTCACACATGACTGCTCCTACGTCAGTAATGACAGGAACCCACAATGTGGGCCTCAATCACTGTTACCCACACTGACCCAAAGTGATACAATGTTTGCTAATGGAACTGAAATGGGGCCATCTTTGTTATGATGTGGTTGTGTGACACAGAGATTATTAGGCTCACTAAAATGAATGCTCCTGTGTTTTCTCCCAAGGACTACAGAGGACGATGGAAGAAAGAGATCACTCCAGAAAGAATTCTCACTTTTGCGTTCCTTTTCCTTCCTTTTTAAACAGTTTTCCTACTTGATATCTCTGGCACATGCCACATATAGTAAAAAAAGATAAGCTTTTTTAGGAACAAAGTTTCTAAGTGTTTCATGGCTAGAGGTGTAACAGTGTCAGTGCAGTTTGGTGTGTTTGGATCATAACATGACAAGAACCTGACATGAACTGTATATTACAACTCAGCATGGTATGGATTGTTTTAGACCCCATGCATGAAGTCTGAATATGCACAAATTTGCACTGTCTTAGCCCCTTATTGGTTGCCTTTTTACCCATACTGCATTCTCCATTACAAACAGTGAACATTGATTATGTCCTGCTTTGGCCAGGGAATTTACTCTGATTAAATCTTTACTTGTGGCAAAAGAAATTAAAAACATGAAATTGAGAGACGAACATGCTAACATATCAGATATTTTGAATAAACATTTCGAAAGACTCTTATATTTAACTATCACAAAGTATGAATGTTGTTGATGTAACATCTTGCAGGCATCTAGTCAAAACTGGAAGATAATGAAAATGCAGGACTGTATCAAATGCTGTGAGAGTCCCTCTAATAACTTACTCAAATTCTTCTGGAAATTGCTCAGATATATATTATGTCTGGACAGGCATGGGGGATGAACCGATGTGTCAGATCCAGTTATTGTCATAGGCATACACACCGTGCCATTGGTGTGGCTAATAATACCTTCTCACGTTCTGAGATTTCTTTTTTTGTGTCATCTGAGATCGATCTCTCAGTTTATTTCAGCTATGAAGATGCTGCTGCCTCCTTCATATACTAGAGCTCAGCCCATTAGTCAGACCACTAATTACACTGCTTACCCACTGAGTCAATCATCAGCGTAAACACCCACCAAGCCCTCTCTCTCTCGTCCTCTCATTGGAATACCACCAAGGAAGCATGACAGTAGTTCTAACCCACAGTAACATGTCTGTACGTGTGCATCACTGTGCGTCCAGCACATGCCTAGAGCCGAGACACAAAACAGTGATTCTGAGTTTTTTTTTTTAAGCGGTTACAATAAATTTAATTTAGGGCTTATATCAAATCATTCAACCATGATGTCAACATTAAGCCATTTTGCATTATTAGTGGAGAAACCCCCCTGTTTAAATTAGCTGCCTGTTTGGCTCCATGCTGAAGAAACATGCTCATAATCTCTCAGTGATTTTTGCACTTAGAGAGGAGGGGCTGCCATGCACCTGTTTCATCATTAGCACCCCCGCCCCCATCTCCTCATTCCTTTTCCCTTCCTCCCGCATGCCCTGTTATTCAAATTTCCCTGCTGTCAGCCCACATTAGCAAAGCGCCACAGTTTGCCTGTCAGCTGGCTTAATTGCTGGAGGTGCCTTCTTTTATTAGGTAACCCCCTCAGCTCATTTGTTCCTTCCACTGAGACGCACCTTTCACAACAGCTTGTGTAAACCTGAAATCCCTTCAGCCTCTTTTCCTTCATTTCCCCCTCTCTATCGCTCACTCTCTCGCTCCCTCCCTCCAGAAGCATAGCAGGCAAGCTTCTGATCGATAGACACTCTCCCCAGTGCACAACAGTGGTGATAAAGAGCTAGAAGCAGAGGGGAAGCTTGCTTTATGCTAGTTTTAAGAATAAAAAGAAGGCCCTATCTCAGTCAGTACTCGCCATACAAGAGAGTAAGTCTCTCACTTGCCCTTATACATGTCTCACTGTCTCACATGTCCTCCAACTTTACAAAGTTATGGCCACGGTTGGAAGGAGGGCTGAACGATTTTATAGAAATATCTAATTCCGATTACTTTGAAATTGTGACTGCAATATGAGAGGGAATGGTAAGTTTTACATAATCATTCTCATTTTCATTTGAATAACATAATTAAAATTACTACTATGTGATATTTGTGCTGATCTGTATAAAACAATATTATGTGTACAGGTCAGGATAAAATTTCATCTAAAATGGTAATTCGACACATATTTTGGCTTTAGGAAAAACTGTTCCTCCTCCGATTTGCAGTAGGTCATGTCGCGATTTTGTTAAAATTTCGATTAATTGTTTAGACCTAGCTGGGAGTTGTGGCTTTCTTTACATAATGAGTAACACTTCTTGAGTTTGCTATACACTACATAGTATCACCACCCAAAGCAAGGTACCATTTCCAAAATTTTCCATGTTGTGAAAACAATGAGCAAAACTGGTTTACGAGACATCTGGTTATGACGTGGATGTAGCTTTGTTTAGTGTTTCTCTCTTTTTTTCCAATACCTTGCAATACATAATATGGCCTGTATATTTTTAGTGTTTACTTGTGATACACAATATTATAGGCATGATATAGCTGCCAGTTGATGTTATCTTTTTAAAATGTATTAACAAATAAATGCAAATGCACCTAAGATCCCCCGATATGACTGATGCCTAAATCAGGGAACCTGTTAAGATTACAGCTTGCTCAATGCAATAGATCAGGCATAATTTCTAAATGTTATTTGACAGAAGAAAGCCATTTATTCCATCATATCCTACTGAGTGTTATGAATACTCTTATTCTATCAAAACCATTAATAATGTTACAATAATCCAAACTAGTAATAAAGTAATGTGAGGTTTGTAAAGTATCAGGGGTGGAGCGACGAATTTATTCAAACAAATCATTATAGACATTATAATTTCATGTGAACTTGATTTTTCGGGAAAAGTGACAGCCCTAGCATGTGCTGCTGTCGTAATTAAACCTTAGGTGTGCCCTCTGCTGGATCCTTGGAGGTGCTGCTTCAAATGGTCTATGATATGAATTTCAAAAATGTAATTTCAGTTTAAACATGAACTTTACACACCACATTCAAAATAATATCAAATTTCAAATAAAAAGTGACCATCCTATATGACGCTGGCTATGGCAGACACACAGGTATTAAAAGGTAGCAAAACCACTAACAAACAGCTCTGATAGCATCCTCCTAGACCGAGCACCAGGCTCACCCACTGTACATGCGAGTTCCCCTTTAAGGTTACCATTCATAACAAATACAAAAAACTAAAACATTTAAGAGGGAGGTGGATTCAGCCACATGTATATCATCTACTATGCTGATTTGAAGAGGATTTCCTTCTGACCAAAACCTGCATCATAGGGTTGCATTGATGAAGGTGTGTCATTTCATGTACCACTGACAGAAAAACTACAGAAATTTTTTTGAAGCAACACATCCATAATTTCCCCCAGAGTGTCTGGGGGAACTGACTGGCCAAACTGATGAGCCCTAATAATATCCACTTGAAAAAAAATCCCTCCCCCAATCAAGAGCTTTGTTAAGATGGAAATGGGTTAGTGGAGGACTTTTGGAAATATGATTACTTACTTCTTATTATGACTGAGAGGTCTCTATGAGCAATTAATTATGTTTCAATCATCTTAGACAGACCAGGTCTGACATGGAAAGTGGGACACTTTACAAGCACTTGTGAGGTATATCCAACTGTCAATAATGTACGTCCTTACCTTTGTGTCATTTCAAGCAGTTCAAATGTGTTGACATTGATCTGGGCACATACAAGGACCTCAAGTATTTAGAGAAACTTTTAGTGCCATTTTGTAGTACTATTCTATCTGTGACCATCATATCATTATTAGTCTCTGATTCTGAGCTGTTCAGCTTTGGTATGTATGGGATTTAGTCAGGGTTAAGCGCACACTAGGTGTGATTTAAAAACACCTATAACTTTAATTTGTCTGCGGTGTTTACTAACATAGAAATACTTTCACATGACTGGATATGACTTCTAAAAAGACCAATCATTTCAAGTGGTCCGAATTTGCTACTTAACATGAGGAATCAACAATGTCTTCTGTTCAGAACCTGTAAATAAATCTGAATGTATTAAGAGTGTGACTACCACATAAACAATAGTGCATCTTCATCTGATAAAAGATGAATTTTGTAACATATGGGCCATTTTTATGGAATTTATGGGTCACAACCTTCGCAACACACCAGTGTCTAGTGATGACAGGTTACTGCCGATTGAGAGTTTCATAGATTAACAGTGTGCCATGTTGAGTGGCCCTTTACTCTGAGGTGCAAACAACAGCTACTGATGGGTAGAAGGGTGCCTCACGTGGTACTGCTGAGTTCTGCGAGGGGTTGAAAAGAAACAGAGCTGCTGGCCTAAACATTCCGCCCAGACCCGCCGCAGTCTGCTCCTCTCACCCTGGGATGCCTGCCCATACATTAAGATGTGGTTTGGAGCTCTCACAGGAACACAGTGAGGAGAAGCTGGATGAGAGGGATTGGGTTTACAGTGCAAACCACAGACCCACAGTCTGCCTTCTACCCTGCCTTCCTGCAGTCAGTTATACTCCACACACAGCTGCTGCTGCTGTGTGTGATGTTTGTGCATTTGCTGTATGTTTGGTCAGAGGGGACTCAAAAGATCCTTTTATCACTCAAAGTAACGTTTCGACTAGAAGTTACACTGCGTTGCAGTAGTGGAAGTGAAGGATTTCTGCAAAAACAAGGGATTGAATTTTTTTAAAAGAACGTGGCCATTTCGAGCTGAATGGATTCGTGAGAGGAATTAATTTGTGTGGCCTACACACACCCAATTTACACAAAAGTCATGCTTCACGGGGTGTGCAATCTGATTTTAATATATGGGACATGACTATCACAACAGTCAGGGACAGGGCCCAGGGTGGCATGGCTGAGGCATGTAGACAAGGGTTAGGCAAATGAGGAGGTCTTAATTGATACTCCTCACAGCTGTAGGACCTGTGTTTATGTGTTTCTGTCTTCTCAAAAGCTCTCCACCCAACGCAGCTTAAACAAATTAAAGCCACGCAACATGGATTTTGGTCTTAACCTCACAGATATCTACCTCAGTACAAGCAACTTTCCTTCTCGTTTTTAACAAACTCATAACTGGGCATTCTGCAAAAATGGTTGGCTCCAGTTTTCTCAGTCTGTCAAATCAGAGCATGAAACACCTTTGTGTGATACAACAGAAACAAATAGTAGAAGCAAAAGCAGACTCTTTTTTTCCCCTTCTTTTTGTGAAAACAACGAGTGCCACTCGTTGTATGAGAAGGGCAGACCATTGAGTGATGGTGTCAGCAAGGCAAGCTGACTCACTTCCCCTCCTCACAGCAGCCCATGAGGAAGGGACACACAGACACACCATCATCTGGGTCAACTCATTCTCTACAGAATGGAAGTGGAAGGGGGCTCCATGTTTGTAACCTAGCGGCGGTAGTGGTGATGGTGGCCACCAAGGACATAAGACACACACACAAAGACACTCAGCAAAGTTTAGCACTCTGCCTCACCCTGACTGATTCTGTCTGGCCTTGTTGAGACAAACGAGCGTCACCAAAAGATAAATAAGATATGATATTATGGTCTTATGTAGTCTACACATGAATCCTCCGGAAACACTTTTTTTTACAACGACAAAGACAAACTCGCAAATTCCTATTGAGGATCAAAGACTACATCGCATCCTTTAGTGACCCACTGAGTTTAAGGTTTGGAGGTTGTAACACCATGAAACGCGAGTGTTCTGTTACAGTGTAGCCTACTTACCGAAGGTCGGTTTTGAGGAAACATAGTCGCCGCCGACTTGTGCGTCTCCGTGTACGCTTTTACCCCCCTATATCTCTTCTTCTTCTTCTTCTTTCTCTCCCTTTTGAGGCGGAAAGCTTCGTCTAGAATTGCGAGCAGCCGAGGTGCTATTGTTGGTCTCAAAGAGGCATTTGGCCTGGTTTCAACGGCACTGGCAAGGCTAGTCTCGGCTCGCTCATTCCTCGCTTCAAGACTCCTTTGTTCTGGGTTATATCTCCAGTCCCACACCGCAGCGCACTCGACGCTTAGTGAGGACGCGGAGAGGAGGAACACCCGGCACAGGGGAGCGCTCCCTCTCTTTCCGTCTCTCTCTCTCTCTCTCTTCGGAGACTTCAACTTCGCACTTCCAGCTATCTCAGTGTCGCAGTTGGTTTCCCCCTCTCTGACGAGCGAAGAAGTAGGAGGAGGGTTAATGTGGTTTTCCTTGTGGCTTCGGAAGACGACCACACCACCAGCCCAGTCGATGCAGTCGCAGCCTCTTTTGTTTCCCTCTTCGGCCTGCGCTCTTTTTCACACAACACTCCCAGTCCCTCGCCTCTTCCTCTTCTCCCACTCCCCCCTTCTCTCTTTCTCTCTCTCTGATCCTCAATGGGACATAACATATGAGTAGCTTTCTTTAAAAGGAGTGGGGGGAGACCTAAAGACACGGTTTACTGCCCACCCCCCATTCTCTCCACACACACACACACTCACAGACTGGGAAAAACATTTTTTTTTTATCAAAAACCCGGTCTGGTGGTGAACTGTTCCTTTTAAGAATAATAATGACAATAATAATTGTGTCGCACAGGGTTGCTCTTCAAACAGCCTCATGATATTTGCAAAGAAAAAAGCAAAGGATTCTTTGCCAATCGGTTCGTGCGCATGTTATCATGTGACTGAAATATATTTTCACATCATTAAGAAATTGCAATTCTTCTTATTTTTAAGTGTAAGAGAATAATCTCAAAGCGGGAAAAAAAAATGAGGTTCTCGGGAATTGTTCAGTGATTGAATAAAATCTCCACGTGGGGCTCGGCTTGTGCACAGTAAACACTGGTAAAATGAGCCAATGAGCGTGGAAGACGCCCACGTGGGGCCATGCAGACCGGCTCCTGATTGGAGGGTGAAGGTAGCTCTATACTCCGCACGTCAATCAAGGCAGGCTACTACGGCTCAGCGAGGGTTAACCCTTTCCTGGTATTTAGGGAGTGATTGAGGAAGGGTGTGTGGTGGTGGTGGTATCAAGATTCAGTGGTTTTCCCTTTTCTTCCCACAAATCGCCAGCATGTGCTCAAAATTCTCACATTTGTCCCATTCCGTCCTTGTCCTTGTGGAAGCAAACACATGTTGCTCTAATTTCATCATCATCACCCCTTTTTTTTTTGTTCCACTATATGAAATATTTGTCAGGGCCACAGGAAGCTGACCAAAGGAGCAAACAGATCTAAATCCTGAACCCAGTGATGCGCCAAAACAATGCAGGAAAACAACACTGATGATGTTCCCACATGTGCAAGGCTTTATGAGGAATATGTGCAATAGCTGTTAACCTAGGACAGGAACCTTATTGTGGAGATGCGGGGAGGAATGGTGGAAAAATTGGTATTCTCAAGGCACAACCCCTTTAGCAGGGCTCATAATTAGAGAGAGAGAGAGAGAGGGAGGGAGAGAGAGAGAGAGAGATATTGAAAAAGCAATTTTTGACAGTGGAAATCACAACCTGCCAGAGGTGGAGTTGGAAAATATAGATGTGTGTATGTGTGTGTGTGTAAGAGACAGAGGAAAGGCAAAGGGGGAGGGAGGGATGGTGGGAGGAGGAAGAGAATAAAGGATGAAGGACAGCAGGGGGGATGCTTAGAAAGAGGAGCCAGTAGGAGGGTTAGAGATTGAAAGAGAGGGAGAGTGCACACGGGTGATGAAAAAAAGGCTTGTGTGTGTGTGTGTGCGTTGAGCAGACAAGTGGGGGAATGAAAAAAGAGAGGAGGGTAAAGGAAGCATGCAGGGAGAGTGGAAAGGAAAGGAGAGAAAGAGGGAAAGGGAGAGAGAGAGAGGGAGAAAGAAAAATTTTATTGCCATTTTCCCCCCATGAATTTTAATGCACAGTACCCCCCCCCTTTCTCTCTCTCTCTCCCCCTCTCCCTCTTTCTGTCTTTCTCTCTCTCTCTCTCTCTCTCTCTCTCTCTCAGATTCTGGGATCACAATTATTAGAAAAAAAGTCATGAGAAATGCAGTGCTTTGCAGTCTGCTGCTGCATGAGGAGATGTTTCATGATGGTGTGTGTGCGTGTGCCTGTGTGTGTGTGTGTTTTGGGGGTTATTACTGGGCTGGGTGGTGAGGTGGGGATAGTAGGCAGGGGGTTGCACAGGATGTATGAGTCTGTGTTGTGTAGGCTGGGGGAAGCATAATAATATAGATGATAGAAAATGATAAGTGAAGGACACACATTATTGCTATTGGCAGGTCAGATGAAGGAGTAAACTAGGTGTGTGTGTGTGTTGGCTGAGCTCCAGTGATTAAATACATCAGGTCCATCAAGCTCCTCAACCATGGCTCAGAGCAACAGAACATCAAAGTGGCCCCACAACGGCAGAGGACACTGGTCATAGCGTGAGCTTGTTCATTCATTCATTCATCGTCTACCGCTTTATCCTCCACATGAGGGTCACTGGGCTGCTGGTGTCCATCCTAGCTGATATAGGGCGAAAGATGGGGTACATGTGGGAGGAAATCACGCAGAGAAGCCTGGACTGGGATGCAAACCAGCAACCTTCTTGCTGTGAGGCAGCAGTGCTAGCCATGTGGGCCACTGTGCGGCCCAGCTTGTTCATGTGAGGTATTAAATAAATAATTCTCTCAAACTCAAATATATGCTGAGAGAAAGTAAACATGTTCTTCATGCACTTTTCTGAAAACATAACAGTGGAAAATGCCTGAGGGAGCAGCTGTAATGCTTTCGCATCGCAACTTCAGGCAAAGAAAGAAAGAGAGCAGCAGTAAAACAGCGGATATACATACAGCGGGCAAATTATCACAGAGCAGAAGAGAGAGGGTTGGAATAAAGTAATGAAAACGAGTTTACTTCTCATGAAACTTCAGAGACTATTTGAGTCCTTTGTGGTTTCCAGCAGCAATATCAGTGTCAAACTGTGTGTGATACCCCAATAACAAATGATGTCCCAATAATGTTGGATCAGGTCTTCTGGAGAGACATCCTGTGAGACAATAAGTCATCATGTCTTACACTTTTTTGTTTACTGGAAGCCAACATTATAAGAGCAGTTATTACAGTGTTTTGCTAGGATCAATAAGTCTGGTGCATTCTCTCCTGTAGTTCCAGGCAGCTGTAAGATACTTAAAATCCATTCAAAAGCTCCAACTTAAAGTCCATTTACATACAGTATATACAGTATAACATCAAAGTTAGTGTGTGGTTTCAGAAGGCACTGATACACAGTCAAACAGCTTCATACAGGTGACTGTACTATGCTGCACTATACTACTGTACTATACATATACTATACTATATTACTATACTAATGTACTATACATCTGCCATGCCTAGAATAATGCATAGGACTGGCAGGCATTCGCTCGTTATAAACAGGCAAAGCAGAAAGCTCAACAAATAAAATTAATGCATGCTTGATTCTACGACATCTTAAAAATATGTTTTTATGCCACTTTGCAAAGCAAGTTTGTAAACCACTCGTTCTCCCACACCAAAATCCAAAGACAAAAATCATTATTTTTATTTCATGTGAATACAGGAGCTGCTGGCTTACCGCTGCTTCATTAGTTAACTTTGTGTCACTTAGGTAAATGTGAACAAATGACTTTAAACATAAAAGTAAAATCACAGATTTTCCCCTATGGACTTTGATGTAGGTACAATGCGGTTTTACAAACGTCAATTTCCAGCCATAAAAGCTTGTCTACCTGTGAGAAAAGTGTCAAACATTCTTGAAATATCATAGACTTAAGCAGGTGCACATTTTTTGGTGATCCTTTTTTTAGTTGGTTAAATTCAATTTCTTTCTGACCCTGCTGTATGCCATGTTATCAGTGAGGACACATGTTCAGCTCCCAGGTGGGTCCATAGAAACTGCAGCAACCTGGGTAAAGTCAGTGCTTATAGCATACAGTATAAATACCTGATGCAACTCCACTTCAAAATACCTGAACCACGCCTTTAAATGTTGTGACAATGCAATTATTTCTTACCACATTTTGATTTTTCCTGTTTTATTCTCTGTCATGCACAATAGTCTCATGTGTTTCTAAATGCAACAAGTTAATTCCAACTTTCTTAAAAGACGTTGACAGTTTTGGAAAATAAGACAATTATAAAAGTGTCAAATCCGCTTTTTTTTTTTTTTTAAATAAAGCATATAATTTCAAAACTATTCAATGGAGCCCTCAACACACAGAAATATAAAATAAACATCCCATGGGAAGAAAGGATGACAGTGGAGGAAGATACTTTTGTCGGGGTAGTAATCCTTTAGTTTTGCGGTGTACCCACCCTCCCTGGCCCCAACACCCCCGCCCCATGTCTTTCAGATAGCATTGAGTCTGGCTCCTGCCCAGCGTGGGCTTGAGTGACATGAAGACAAGGCCCCCCCCCCCTCCCACTCCAGACCCCGATTCCTCCTCCATCCCCCCAAGCACTGGCCAACTTTGCCCCCACCCTCCCTGTCCCTCATCAGACAAGCTGGGTGTCAGCACAGAGACAGCACCGTGATTTATTGGTCTCCACTCCTCTGGGACACCACCCCTCAACACACACACACCAAATCAACCCCTCCCTCTATTTCTCCCCTCCCTTTCCCCCCTCCCCCAAACCCTCCATCCATCCCTCCATCCCCTCCCCTTCTGTCCTCTCCTGCTGCATGGCCCCTGGGGAAAGAAGGAGTAATGACCCACATCAGCAGCAGCTATGCTCACATGAACACGCACACATGTAGAAGTGTTACACACGCACACAGACAAACACACACACACACACACACACACACACACACACACACCTACTTGCCTCCTTGCAGGCGGATACAAATAAATACTCCCTGTGACACCCACATGCACACATATGCACATAAAACAGACGCCGACACATTTACGCTCACAGGCATGTGTATCTGGGAACTCAGGAATGCCTGTGCCATGGTGTAACATTGTTTCTCCACTAAAAAAAAAACTCCTCCAGCCTTTGGACCTCATAGCACAAGACTGAAGACATCAGCACTGTTAATTACTCACTGCTATGATAGTTGCTAAATAACTCATTCTTTTAGTAAAAAGGACATTGTTTTCATCATAGCCTGCTGTAACCCAAGGAAAAGGGAATGTTCACCTCTTTGTCACTGGAATTTTCTTCTTGACAACACAGAACAATGGGGTGATCTGTATCCCTGCACAGTGACGAGGAAAAGGATCTCATTTTGACTATCCAAATATCTACGAATGTTCCAGGTTGCACAATACGGCCATGGAATTCATAATTGCACTGAAAGTTCACAGAGGTGATGATGAAGCAAGCTGCCTTTTTTTGACAATGAAAACTTTGCGCCTAGTGTCCTTTTTGTATAGAAATAAATAAATAAAACAAAACAAATGCCAAGAAAAATTGTAAACAAGGTCAAAGCCAGTTTACAGTCTTACTGTTTAGTTTAAAGGGCTGAGTGACAAGAGAGCTTCTTTTCAGAAGGCGATTTTTGAATTCCAGCTGTCGATCCACACTGAGTGGAGAGTGAAGCGGTTAAATCTGAGTATTGACTTGCAAATGCTACTGACAGCACTTTGCATGTGCTGTCACCCATCTCACACAGCAGAGTGATGTGCTCTTGCAAAAAGTGTGCAGTCACTGCCACAGTGTTCTCCTTCACATGAGTGCTGGCAGGCTGCAGAGCACAACTTAGGTGTTAATGAGTATGTTTAAGCCTTTTAAATGGGGAGGGCAACATGTACATGGATTTTTTTCTAAAAGGCAGATGGACAATGAATGCAATAGGGAGTGAAAATATGTTTTGCGTGTTTATAGAAGTTGATCCAAAATTGAGGACAGTTGCATCATCAAATATAAATATAATAAGTGAATATGGTTATTAAAAAAAACCCAAATCAGTTGGACCTTTATTTTAAAATTAATATCCAGCACTTTGGAATAAAATGAAAAACAAACTATTACAAAGCCCCAAGCTGTTAAATAATGTTCTTGCTGGAACAGCAAAGTGTTCACACGACACATAGTGCAATCAAGTGATACCTGCCTCAAGGACAAACTCCCCCATCCAAGCAGCGATGCTGCAAAGTCTCATGAGAAGTGAACCTGTCGACTTCCAGGCAGAAAAGCTGGAAGCCTGCATTATACTTCCACCTGCTGTCCAACTTCAGTATTGCAGCCACATCGAACCTGCAATAAAGAAACGTGTATGTATTGTGTTGTTAATTTAAACACATGATTACGTTGAGGTCACCTCTGCATGATAATACAGGTAAATAATCGTATACGATGACAGATTTTGTTCGGAGGGAGAAGTGAGAAGAATGAGTATATGCATTAAAAAAATAAAACTTGTTTAGCTGATAAAAATGCAGAATTGATGTAGTTGCCATAGCAACAGGCTGCAATAATATTCTTGTACCACATGATGTCGCCACCGCGCTGTACACCTGCACCTTCCCTTTACCCACATAAAGTCAGTAGATACACCCACAGTACACATCGTGATGATGTTTCATAAAAATCAAATTCAAAGTAAACAAAGTGACTCTTGCAATTCAAGGCCATTAAAGTGAAACCAGGAATAAATTGCATTTTCAAAAAAAGAATGCAAAATCGTTAGGGTATGTATGGCTTTCATTTATGTGCATTCACTATATTTATAGTTATTGTCACCTGCTTCACATGGATTTTCAGTTATATTCAACGCATTTTTTTTTAAAATCTGTTTTATTTTCATTCTACCACATCAGCTCTTGATAAAGAAAAAAATCATAGAAAAAAGTTATGTTAAGCCATTTTCATGATAGCATAAAAAAACTACAGTACTTGAGCAAACTGTACATACAGTTCTTACTTTCAGTATAGTTGCTTATGAGTTTGGGGCCCACCTTTGAGTGCTGGATCATCAGGTCAAACTGAAGACATTTAAATGATAAACCCCATTATTTCGATATTATTCATTATAACAATAACACCAGTCACATACAGTAAATTATTTACTATCTTAAGTTTGAGGCAAATGCAATCTTTTGGTCGTGCATTACCCCTCCAGTTCTCTCTTGCTGACAGTCACCCATCTTTAAGAGATTGTTGAATTTTGGGATTACGAACCATCTTCTCCTTCTCTTCTTGGCCTGTACACATCCACACTAACATTTTCCCTTCTTTCATTCACTGCTCTGTCTCGCTCTGCAGATTCTGGCACAGGAAGGGATCTTGTATTTTCCAGAGGAGGCCAGCTGGCTGTTGAGCAGACCCAGGCCTCCCACTTCCCCTTGAGGGCCTTCTCTCTGTCTCTTTCTCTCTCTGCTGGAGCTTCACTGGCAACAGATACACATAAAAAAAAAAAATATTTCAACTCCACACGACAGACAGAAACAAATTTGATTTCATCTTATTTTAAATAGGATATCTTCCAAGAGTCAGATGTGACATCTGACTCTTGGAAGATATCTCAGTTGTAAAATGAGTATCAATTCTGCTTCTGGCATTATTGTAATAATAGATAAAGTATTATTGAAAGAGAATCCAAATGGTGTATGTAAATAGTAGAAACAAAATCTAGTGCCCTTAAGCAATTTCCTGCAGAGCATGGGGTGTACTGTCAACAGAAATCTATGTTACTACAAGACTACATTTGGAGTCATAATGTAAACTGGAGTTTTAAAGGATACTCACCTCTGCTGTATATATACAGTGAGGGACTGTATAGGTGATTTAGCAACTAATCAAAATGTTAAGTTTGGGTTCCACAAAAATGTAATTAAAGTGGCATTTAATAAAATATGCAGATTCTTATGAATTACCATCATTGCACTATGTAAATGCTGCATCTGCTGATGGTTTCAATATACACACCAACACACTGGTTTCCATGACTTCAGAGGACACTGCTTTTATTTACATTCATTTCCTAGAGACTAATTCTAAAAGTCCCCATAATGTGGCTGTAAATAGCTTTAGGTCCCCACAACATATGGAATACCAGGCACACACACGCGCCATGCTAATCCAATCCCCTATACAGTATAAAACAACACACAGCTTTCTGCAATTTAAATCTGGAAACACAAACATAACAGCATTATAAAAATATGTCCTGTGGAATAGGCACACCCGTTCCTGTCTGATGAGATGGGTGGTCTCTGCACTACAGTCCATGTGCCCTCACTAGCCACTTTATTAGGTACACAGGACACCTTATAAAGTGAAACCCAGTGTGTGTGTTTTTTCTGTTGCTGTGGCCTACCTGCTTCGAGGCTCAGCATGATTATTTGAGTTACTATGGCCTTTCTATCATTTTGTATGAACATGGCCCTTTTTTCCCCCCTCTGACCTTATGTCTTCAACAAGGCATTTTCATTCAGAGAACATCACTTGACATCAGCCATTTTCTCTGTAAACCCTGGAGACAGCTGTGCCTGCCTGAAAAATAATCTGCGTAGTTTGACTATGGCAACAATCATACTCAAGGTCACCAAAATCACCTTTCTTTGCCGTTCTGGTGCTCAGTTTAAACTTCATCAGCTCATCTTGACCATTTCTACACAACTAAATGCACTGAGCTGCCGTCATGTGATTGACTGATTGGATATTTACACTACAACCTTCTTTGATTAACATTCTAGTGCATTATTAATACTGCCTGAATTCATCCATGTGGCCTTGACTACACATTGCTGTTCCCTTTGGTATGACATCATTCCAGCCTGAAGCAGGAGCATGGGCCATTTCACAACAGAGGCCCTTTACACACACACCCTCCAGCAATGTAGCTAAAGTCTGTTTACTTCTCTGTGTCACCACTATTCCACAGCAGGACACGTTTTCCCCTCGACCATAAATCTATGAAGTTTGCATGACTTGCTGAGTGGGGGGGGACATGAACCCCCCCCTCCCCAGCTGAGGTGGGGGAAGAATGGTGTGTGTGTCAATATATAAATGTATAAATCCCTCTTCAGGGTCTCTGGTGGTGGTGGCGAGGATGGCTAGCTGCCAGATAACCTGCCTCAGCTCTTTTTTCTGTCTCTCCTGTTTGCCTTACTCCCAAGGCTGTGTAAAAGAAATATGCCATTATCCACAAGGCCCTGACAGCTGGGCACTGAGCACAGAACCACTGTCCAAAACAATATGCAAAGGCCAAGAGACTGGTGCCTGGAAGCTGCAGAAGAGAGTGCTGTAGATCCCATTTGAGGAGGTGTACTTCAGTAAGAACACTTTTTTCACCCAGGCGAACCAGTCCCTGCTGACACAGGGCAACAGACGGGGTACGCACTCTGGACCGGTCGCCAGTCCATCTCAGGGCCAACACACAGAGACGAACAACAAATCACTCTCACGCTCACACTCACACCTACGGTCAGTTTAGAGTGTCTGATTAATCTCTGCATGTTTTTGTGCTGTTGGAGGAACCTGGAGAACCCAGAGGAAACCCACGCACACACAAGGAGAACATGCAAACTCCATGCAGAAGGGCTCTAGTTCAGATCGGGTCAAGAACCCAGGCAGTGGTGCTAACACTACTTCCCCGTGTGGTCAAATGTGAACACTTCATGTTTCTATAATCTAAAAATATTCAGTATGTTGATCAGTGATATGTTTGTGTAGGTTCTCAGGCATCCAGGTCATTGTATCCTTAGGAGTGTTAATATAAGCATGTACATGCTTATACATGCTGTACATGTACACCTTCGGTGGTGGATCAGTGGTAGAATGTGTTGTTTTTCAACCAGAAGGGCGAGGGATTGACCACCAGCTGCATGTGTGCCAATGTGTACAGGTAGCCTTTTAATAAAGGTATAGATGTGTGATAGACAAAAAGCTCTGCACGATGATGTGCTGTATGAACATGTGAGTGTGAATTGGTGAATAGCAAACAGTGGTGTACAGCAGTTTTGAGTTGGCCTCAAAAGAGGAAAAATGCTCTGTAAATATAGACCATTTAATATCCTGAGGTTGATCAATAGTAGCTGCCCTACTGATATGCAGCCTGTGTGATTAACACTGAACCTCACCAGTTATTATAGCAGAAATGATGAAACTCTCTCATAAATGTATTCCCTCATCACATAAAGGTCAGAGTAGACTGTTTCTTGGATTCAGGGTTTGTGGGCTTCATATTCAAATCACACAAGGCCATGAAATTGGCTGATGAATCTGCATTAATAGCATGGGTTTGTGCGAGTGTGTGAGTACGTGTGGAAGAGAGAGTCGGTTAATTAATGTGTTGTTTTTGCAGAAACAATACTTTTGGCTATGGAGCAGGAGAACTAGCCGACTGACTATAATAGGAGGAGAAAAACAACAGAGACTAGCTGCACATTTCTGGAGGCATTTTAATTGCTAGAATACAGTGCCAAGCTAAAAATGTCTCCGCTGGCCTGTAACATGAGAAAATAAGAGGAGTTAGTTCATGTAACACCTCTGAATCAATGGTGGAGCATACTTTTAATTGTCTAAATGTTCTTAAATACACAACAAAAACACTGGGTTTCTTTGACTGGCATTTATGTTTATGTTCTGCTTCTAGAACTTTGCCCATCAGAGTTGAATCTTGACAACCTCACTATCGCGTGTAAAAGGCTGGGATTAGACTTACATTCTACTGGCCCTGTGTTTAACCATTGACAGAACTGGATGTCCAAGTGATGCTCAGACCAGTCAGTGGTTTCCTGTGCAGCAGTACCGACGTCTCTGTTGGTCACAGTGGGTGTGTGACTGTGGAGCACCAAGTGACTTTCTCAGAGGCAGTTTCTCCAAGTGCTGAAAATAGTATGTAAACTGTTCCAACTGAACGAATACCACAAAAACAATAAACAAATTCAACACAAGTTGAAGAACAAGGCCATGACTAAATCTTCATTTTTCACCCTGTAACTCATTATTTCAGAGTCTCCTCTCTCCACCTTAATTCCAACTTCAATTTCAGCTCAATAAATCGTTGGACAGTCTCATCTTTTCTACACATTGGAAAAAGCAAAAGATTTGCGAGAATGCAAATTGGATCCACAGAAACAACTCCATCCCATATTTATGCTTTGTTTCTGTTTCTGGTTGAGAAATTACATCTTAAAACTATATGGCCATCGCCCACAGGACACTGACCAAAGTGAGCCGAGTATATAACATCCAACGTCATCCTCTATACCGCAACAGCAAAACACTGGCAGGCAGCCATGTCTTTTCTGTCATACTTTACTGCTTCCTGTGCTGAGGTTTTCTCAAAACCACTTATCTCGAGAGCCACTTCTCACCAGGCTGTCGGTCATTTACAGAATTCCATCCCCGTGGATGGGACCATTTGGAGTTTGTGCTGGTTTCTAAGGAATAATCAATTTGTGGTGACACTTATTTTCAGCAGCCTTTCTATAATTTTTTTTTTTTACCTCTGCCAAGGAGGTTATTTTTTTCCCTGTGTTGGTTTGTCCGCCTGTCTGTCTGTCAGCAAAATAACTCAAAAACTTATGGAAGGATTTTGATGACACTTTCAGGAAAGTTGTGTATTGGGACAAGAAACAGATGATCAGGTTTTGGTGCTGATCTAGATCGCAGGAATTTTTTTGAAGGACTCTTCATCATTGCTTGGTGGAGGTCTGCGCTCTCTGAGTGCTTCTAGTTTCTTTTTTTGGTTTCTCCCTGACTAGGGGTCGCCACAGTTGATGATCCTCACACATTATTTGGAGGATTTGTTTTTGTGCTGGGTGCCCTTCCTGATGCAACCCACTGGGATCCATTTTGAGTGTCCAACTAACAATGAGCAATGGGGATTGGGTACCTTGCTCAGGGGTACCCCAGCCCCAGCCCTGACTGGATCCAAGAACCTTCCTGTTACAAGCCAAGTTCCCCTTTCCACTTGGTCATCGGCTGCCCAGCCTTTCTATAAATATGCTGAATAATACAGAATCTCATGGTATCAGGATTTTCATGGTATCATGAATTCCAGGTAGAGTATCTACCAGCTCACATTGTATGTGTTAGACATGCTACCGTTTACAACCACAGGCAGATATGCTGTTTAACAAGCACAGTGATGTCCTGGTTATGGTGGAGACCACATCTTATTATATAATACAGGACATTAAAATAAGGATAATATATTCAGTGAGGGTGTTTAATGCATCTCTGGGGAAAGTTACAAAGCCACAAACTCATATACTGTAAATCACTGACTAAGAAGCTTAATGAATAAAAATGAAAATGAAATGTTAATGCTAATTTGTGTTTCCCATTCCCAGTGGTTTTGACACCACAGTGAAAAACAAAAAAAAATCCCACATATGCACACTTTGACAACATGTGATTGAGTGCTATCGTTTTGAACGTGGGATGACAGTGGTTTTCAATGTGACTGCCAACGAAACACCCACAAATGTCCCCATGCGGCCAGTGTTTATTTTGTTATAAATGTATGTGTTTATTTTTGTGGCATGCTCCATTCTCCAGCCTGAGTGCACTGAGGCAGCATGGTAGCCTTGGTTAACCCTGATCCATCCAGTATAGCAGACACCTCATCCAGTTCAAATGAGAAAGGATTTCCTTTTAAAATAGAGCATAATCATTTTTCAAATGGTATTTTATCATGGGAAAATATTTATTCTGTTTTGAGCATCGCAAACTAAATCCCACTCACTTCTGCTGCACTGGGATGGATGCAGATGAAAAATCTGAACCAATTAAATCAAACTAATTTTTGAATGGGGAAAACAGCACTGGAGGGAAGTGGGGAAAAAAATGAATACATTCAATCAAAACAATAAATCTGGATGTGGATTATATCTTTATTTAAATTTCTCTGATTTAAAGATGATAGATATAATCTATAAACAAAAGCAAACACAACATGGAACATAGCCACAAGCTGAAATTAAAAAAAAAATGGCTGACCAGTGCCCATTCTGAAGCACTAGTCAGGTCAAACATAAAAACACACAGAGAGCTACATCACCAGCTGAGAACCTTGATTTCTAAAAGGGGTAATCAAAATGCTGTGACATTCCTACATCCTCCTCATTTGGTTATTAGTCTGGCCGCAGTAATGCACAGATGATTTAGATGAAGGGGGCATGGGAGGGAGCCTGCACAACACTTCACCTCAACCAGTTCCAGATGTTTCTTGTTTAACATCTGTTTTAAATGTGTGGAGTCACCCAGAGACCAAGGTTTAGCATGGGATACCCCGCAGTACCCTGCCTTTCCCAGAACCTGTCGCTCACCTTTAGGGCCTCACAATGACTATCAGGTGAGACTCCCTCCATCTTCTAGTCTCTGCCCTCTATCAATATGTCTCTCCAGAATACTGCATGCTGCACAAGGACTCATTTGCAATTTAAACCCATCTATCAACACAGGAAGAAGAAAAAAAAGGAGCACTGATGATTGTTTGAAGTGGGAATGGAACTGTTGCTTCAAAAGACGCAGTTGTGACCTATTATCATTACAACATCACTTTAAAGGCCCAGCAAAAGCATCTGACTTATGTTTAGATGTAGAATTGGATCCATTTGTGTGGTAACCCCACTGGGGACCAGTCTGTGAAGGCACAGGTCAAAGCTCACTGTGCAGGTGAAATCACACACACGCACACACACACACACAAGCATACAGTATGTACATCCTTCACAGAGCATGAACGTCTCGTAAAATAAGTAGTATTTGTGGCTCATAGTGGCAAGCAGGGGTGATTGCACAAAAACCTTAACAGTGCTGGCAATTCCAACCTTATTAAGTTTAATTTAAAAAGATTCCTTGTATTTAAAATAAATTAAAACCCCATTTTCAAAATGGTTGTCTCATCCTTCTTCAATTGCTGTTTTTCTTTCGAGATATTATATAAAAACATAATCAGACACGGGGAGAGGGGGGACAGCAAATTTGCTAATATACTGTATGACTGGCAATATGTTAGTGGTATGATGCATACAGTTCATCAGAACTGAAATCATCTGCATCAATGATTTCTACATCTGCAGTCCATTCCACACAAGGGAAATAGGAATGAATCATAAAAACACAAAATTGACAAAACTTTATACATTTTAGAAAAGCCTGACTATTGATGGGGGTGAATCTGAGCTCGTCTATACATACAGTCAGTTGAAATATATGGTACTAGTGAATCAGACTTGATCTAACCACTGAGTCACTAACAACAATAAAACACCTGTATAATCACTTTAAAAAACATCTTACTGTCTGTCACACTGAATACCCAGCTATGTGGCAGTTAGAAATGTACTGTCAGTTAATTTCAAATCAATGATTTATCTGTAGCCTAAGTGTTGCTTGTCATGTTTCAGCTGATATACTGTACATTTCCTGGCCTGGCATTTTCATTCCGTGAGCGGGTATTTGGCAGAAAATGAGCTTGTCCACTGTGAACCTTTGTCAACACAGTTTTTTTTTGTCAGTTTTCCTGGTGTGTAACCAGCTTAAGGTGCTCTAAAACGAAATCCATTTACTTCTCGACATATGGAAATTAAAAACATACAAAATATTAAAGCTCCATTAAGCAATACAGTTGATATTAAGGTATTTAAAAAAAGATACTTATGCCAATCCACCAATATCTAGATCACTTTTAAGGCACTACCAAAATTCAGCTTCTCTTACCGACACATAACAGTGGGCAGCTGTTTTTAGCACATGGAACTATTCGTTTTAGTACAGTACATATTTTCTTGTGTTTCCATTAGAAATAGTACCAAAATAACCAGTCCCTATTGTTCCATTTTTGGCACCCTTCCTTGGGGTACCAGGGCAAAATGGTACGGTAAGGTCATGGTGGCGCAACAACACCAACAGTCAGCTGATTGAGCGACAGAAGACCACCACTCCCTTGCGACTGATGTTTCTTCAACACCCCTAGTCTATTCTCATAGAAAGCTTGACATGTTGCTGAGACAAACAGTCACACACTGAGCAGGGGAAAAAAAGAGCTGCTGGATGCCCTCCAGTGTTGTCTGTTGTGTCTCTGTCGTCGCACCGATACGATGTCACGCTATGCATCTCGCTGACATGGCCATCAGGCACAGCCCACACCCCGCCTACAACTCAAGGTACTGTTCTCAGTTGAAACACAAGCCTGACCGAGGGCTTTACCATTCAAAATTGTACCGCATTGTACCAAACCGAACTGTACCACGATGGGACCACAGATTGTCTGTGATACAGTAAGTTTAATTTAACATGTGGCTTTTAAAGTAAATGAAACTTGAGCCAAGTCAATTTAAGCAGTTGGTGAGCAATATGTATCAGCATGGAGAGAATATCAGACTTACATTCATTGGATGGCCAAAAAAAAAAAAAAGAACAGTAACTGGTAAGCCTGTGATTCCCCCCCTGCCTCTGCTGTGTTACTTGTTTACTGACACATTAGCCACAAGCACATAATAGGGCAAAATTATACTACAGCTTTGTTGCTGTAGTTTTGCAGATTTTCCCTTAATGCAGCTTTAAGCAAATACACTTTAACATCAATAATGATGTCATAAAAACAATGTGCTCCTTTCTCTCTTACAGGAGAAACGGAGGTCATCATGGTGTCTTCAGTCCAGTGGTTGGGGAGCAGGTGGGGTGTGAGTGGTTGACACATAAAAAAGGGGGAGCTGGGGGCTTAAAGGCTGCAAGCTACAGACCAGATTCCTTACATTTCTCCTTTTGAACAGACATACAAAGGGCTGGTAGCAGATTGGAACTTGTGTAGCCACAATTGAACATTTCAGCCATATAACTTCATATTGCATAGACCCTACAGTGAGCATCCGTCAGAGTCAGGACTGCAGGTGACTCAGGCTCTTCTCTTTACTGTCTGAGGTGGAACCCCTCGTGCAGGGTTGGCGTCTGCAGGCTGCAGCCTTTTTTTTCCCCAGCTGCCTATCACACAGGGCCGGGATTCTGGTGATAGTTGTAATGGTTGGTGTGCTCAGAGTCTGCCATCTGCAGGCTGGGTTTCCTCGCAGGCTCCTCACTATCGGCTGGGTCTTTCCTGGTGCAACGTGGAGGACGTTTTTTAAAGAAGTCTGACACAAAGTGCACCTGCACATGAGAGAAGACGAGAAGGTAGGTTATGTTTTTTTAATTAGGGTGTAAGCATGTGAGGGATACAGTGGAGGTAAGGGCACGTCTGGAAACTGTGATTCCATACGTCTGGACAGGTCTGTACACAGCTGCTAAGCGGCGCGCTAACACTTACGCATGCACGCTGAAGAGGAACACACACAGAGAGCAGGCACACCCCCTGTAGGCCATAAAACACTAAGCCCAGGAGGGTCTCTTATTGCACACAGCAATGTGAAGGCCAAGGGCGCGGATTTACTTCCAAATTAATCATACACTGAGTTGCACACACGCATGCATAAAACCACACTCAACTTAACCAGAATTTCCACAATGTGGTGATGACAGTGGGTCAATGAAAACAACCAAGTGGCCAAACAATAAAGAAATCCAGCTGGATGGCACGTAGAGAGTGGATGTATTGCCTGAGAACCTGTCAGTGAACGTGTGTGGGTTTGTATCAAGTCACACTCAGTTGTCAAACTTCACTCCCTTCGTATTTCCTCGTCTAGGCTAACTGTTACTGTGAGAATGAAGTAATGCTGAAATGTAGATTCATCAGCAGCTGTTCAGCTTTGAAGCTAGTATCGCTGACAGTACGATTTCCATTAAATGTCATTCTTGTGATCCCATCCATGTTTGCTTTTCCTTAATGCCTGAAACCACAGGTGCAATACTTAGATGTCAACAGGTTTAAAGCTACCAATGCTTCACAGAAAGCTAAAAATGAAAGAAAAAAAAACACAGATTTTGAATAAAATAAAAGTATTTGCAAATTGACTATAAACAGTCTTTAGAGTAGTTTAGGACTTCCTAAGCACTATTAGGAAGAAGTGTGGAGGCAAGAAGTTCTTAAAGAAGTTCTTAAATTTCGCAGCGTTTCCCTTGAATGAAGTTGTCTTGGAGACTCACGTTGAGTACAGCAACAAGCGCTCCCTGCAGCAGACCCACCAGAACGTCGCTCCAGTGGTGCTTGTAATCAGAGACTCGGGTGTAACCCACATACACCGCAAAGGCTACCAGGAAGAACTGAATGGTGGGCCGGAGAAGTCTGGCCCACTTGGCCACCAGTCTCGCCTGCACGTACAGCTGGAGTTTTGAATAGGGTGGAGGAAGAGCAGAGGGTGGAAGATTTTTTTCGGGGGGTATGAGATGAAAAAAACAAGAAAGAACAGTGGAAAGAGCGAGACAGTTTAACATCTTAAAATTACAATGTATGTTGACAAAGCAGTGACATCTTGTAACAGGCAAACATTTGATTTACAACTTCATTATTTGCTTAAATTAAAAAAGAATATATAATTAAATGTGATATCTCACTGCAAACATTAAGAATAAAAATGTTTACTCTTTCGGTGCTTGAATTCATGTCTCTCTATTGCAGAAACAGTAGCTGTGTTGGCTGTGGCGAGTATAACTAATTTATGTCCACTATAGACTGAACTTGCTTTTTTACTGGAAAGCAAGCAGATGCCAACAAATTACGGCCCTGGCAGCAACACAGGCTTCTGCTAGGTGACGGTAAAAGATGCAGAATTTGGCATTACACAACAGCCCCCCTGCCACACAGCCTCTCTTTGCAGGACCCGTTTTCAGCAACTCATCGCATTTGCCTGACAGAAGAGAAAGCACAGACAAAACCACTGACAGACCTGGACACTAACTGGAGATACTCCTGTTTTATCTTTGAAATCAATTTTTCTTTTTGCTTTGCTTGGCCTCTCGAAAACCTGCTGTCTGGTGCCAAGCAGTTATGAAAGAGAAATGAGACCAAGAGTAACAACTTGGATAGAACTGGAAGAGAGAAGACAGCACATGCTTTGCCGTCATAACTGTTGGGGAAAAAGGCCACAGAGGTCTCCAGGTCATTTCTGTCCCCTTTTGTCTCACACATGTTTAAAACTGGCCCCATGAGTCTTTTCATCAACTATCAGGCCCGTGAGTAGAGCCTGTGAGACATTAATGCCCAATTCATGGCAAGATATTTATTTGCATGGTGACATTTCCATATTTACTGTACATGGAGATGCTTATTTACACTGTGTTGTAAAAGATGAGCTGAGGCGTGTGTTATGTACTTACTGCAAGGAAAAGCATACAGTACATTCCAAAAGAGGAGTGACCGGAGTAGAAGGACAATCTGGAAAAGTCAAAGACGAATTTGTGACTGAAATCAGTTTTATACTGTGGTATTGTCAAGTAAAATGTTGATGATGTGAATTGAATTCCAACCAAATTAACTAACCCTTACATACGTATTACATGTATAACAGACTCCTCCCCTCCTACCTGGACTCTGTGACGTCCTGAGGTTTGCCAGTGCAGTTGATTACATGCATATATCCTGTGCAGACTTTAGGGGCACATACAGCCATGAAGTTGGGTCTTGGACGGCCGATGGTGAACTTAGCAAGGTCGGTCAGTGACTGGCTGACAGATGCTCCGAACAAGAAGGTGCCAACTACTTTGTAGAGTGCGGCTACATATTGGTTAAAGTCTGAATTCGAGTAAATCCTTTTGCTGTACACCAGGTAAGCCTCTCCCGAGGAGATCTGATGAGAGGGAGAGAGAACAGTTTGTAATAATCATTAAAATTTACTTAACCCACTTCAGGTAAAACCTAAAGACCATTTAAAAATGAAATGAAGAGGAGGGGAAAAAAAAAGCACAGAATGCTTTTAAATGAGTAAAATCCTGTTATGTCCAGTGATTTTGGAGGAATAAAATCCCGGGGAAAAGAGGAGGGGAGATTGATGTTATGGGGAGAACTTAAAACTTACAATGATGACAGTGCAGGAGATGGTAACGGCTGCCAGCATGCCATGGGTGATAGTGTCTGGTTTTAAGGGGTACCCGATGCTTTCATCGTCACAGTAAACACCCCTTTGATACGGCTTGAACACAATGGTCAAGATGATGAAGGGCAGTGCGGCTGGAATGAAAACAACACAGAAGGATAATATGAATATTCATTTTGTTTAACAATGTGTGCTTAAGTAATATATGGAGCTTTTTCATTCGATTTTTTTTTCTCTTTTCTGACCCGATGGCTGGTCTTCTAATGTGGTCTTCTAAGAGTCCACATTAATAAAGCTATAAATTTAACCCAAATTCAAATGAATACAGATACACATACATACATAAATACATTATATATATATATATATGTGTGTGTGTGTGTTTTTAGAAGCATAAAGAAATGCATTTCATTTCATTTTTGTACAGGTTCTTAGACATGACATCATTTCTCATGTTAAGAAATAAAAGTTTTCTTTAAGAAGAACAACAAAAAGGTAGCTCAATGTGAGGGTTGAAATGCTCAGCAAGGGATTACAAAAATAAACAGTGGAGAAAAAGTATTTATATACATAAGCATTTATATATATGCTTATGTATATATCTTAAAAAAAAATCACACATACCACTAAATTAATGCAGACAGAACACACACAACTCAAAATGAGTGATGTGGATGTGTGCAAAAACAAGGCTATAAATACAACTGGAAAACAATGATGTCCTTGAGAGTTTCACAACTATCCATCCCAAAAACACAACCACGGTGTTTCAAGATACCAAGATACAAAATATTCTGCCTTCTCTTCCAAGCATGTCTAATCAAATCTGCTACAAACAAGTTTTCCAGGAAACATTAATAAAGAGTTTGTTTTTTTTTAAATTCTAACCCTATGACGAAACAGTGTCGCAGAGTTACGCTGAACCTACGATACAATATATTCCAGTGAAACTAAAGTAACCGCTGTAACCCAGTCCGGTCTATAGCGTCTAACATTTACTGTTCAGGGCTATGATGGGAGTGTTTCATAATAAAGAGATTTAGGGTGGAGTAGGCAGCTACAGTAATAGGGAGAAATAAACCTGAAAAGGCAGAAGTGATCATAATTACTAACCGACTGTTCAATTATCCAGATTGGGGCTGAAATTGATGGATATAGCAATTACCAGTAAATCTGCCAATTACACTTACTGGCCACTTTATTAGGAACACAGATCACCTTATAAAATGGCAAGAGTAGGATGCAAAGTGATCACCAGTTGCTTCAAGGTTCTAAGTGTTGTGCAATAAGAGGTGATCTTCTCAATACGATGGTTGTGACAAGCACTTATTTGAGATACAGCTGTGAGTTACTGTTGCTTTCTATCTATATTAAACCAGTCAGACCATTTTCCTCTGACCGCTGGCATCAACAAGGCTTTTTCAGATCATTCTCTGTAAAACTTCCTGTAAACTCAGACCAACCTGTCCGACACCAACAACCATGACACATTCAATGTCATTTAAAAAACCTTTCTACCTGATTCTGATGCTCAATTTGAGCTTCAGCTGGTCATCTGACCTCGTCTACATGCCTAACTGCATCGACTTGCTGCCATGTGGTTAATCAGTTAAGCATCTGAACAGGTGACCTGTGAGTGTAGTATATTCTTGTTGAGTGAGAGTATATCTCATCTTGATTTTTACATTAAATACCAAGGGAAAAGTTTCACAATGTCCTGTTTTGTCAAATCAACTGTCTAAAATCAGAAAAATTGTGATTTCTCTGTTTATATTTACATAGACAGCAAAAATAATAATATCAAAAGTCCTATGAACCACTGGGTAAACGGATCAAACCACATTTTTAAAGATTAATTCATGCAAGAATATCTGTTTTACTAGTTGATAAAACATTTCCACTGTTATCCAGGTCTTTAGAGAACATTCGATAGCTGAAAAACAGTAAAGTAAAAATGGTAGACATGGGTTTAGTAGCTTTTCTCCATTAGACTACATAGTATGACTGTAAACTCTTCATTGTGTGGCTTAACAAAAGGCAAACTAGAGATGAAAATAAATGAACTATGGTAGTTTTTGACAGGTATTTTGTTTAATTATATATCCACCACTAAAGCCAAAATAAATGTGAATGTAATAGATGAACTGATGAAAATTAAAATGAGCTGCAGCCCCAGCGAGGAACAAAGTCTCCACCTTGATGTCCTACACCACTATAGCAGGCAGACAGTCCTGGGCCCACTATGGAAATGCCATAGAGCCGAATACTAAATGCAAGAAAAACAGCAGTGGAAAAGCGCTGCAGCCTCCAAAAGTATTACATTTCTGTGTAAATGAGAAGCGCACCACTCCCATTCTTCTAAAAAATGTCTGCTGCCGAAATAATTCCAGGAGGACTTCCAGCAAGACTGACTGATGACAGACCAAGAGTGCACATACTGAGGACTGAGACAGAAGGAAAATATACAACCGGACAATGGATCCGGATTCAGCTGAGGTGAACATTCTGAGTATAACTCCACCCAAAAAACTGCACAGCCTACTGTAAATGTATGAATGAAGACAAAACCTTACACAGTTTTTACAGAATACTGAAAGATTGTGAGAGGGAGCTGTACGACACATTTATACTACGAACTGTGACGGTGCATTAGTATGTGAAAAAGAATATAGGCTCACAACGCTAGTTAACTTTGCTTAAATAAGTTAAAGTTTTTCCAAGTCTGACATGTTCATACTACAATATACCGCTGATCAACAAATGAAGGCAGAAAATTTAGAGTAAACGCCCATTCTACCTTCACAACACTGTGCAGAGTCTTTTTCATGTCTGACTTCGCCTGAGTAATCACACATGGGATGAGAACAGACGTCGTTTTTGTGATGTGCCAAGTGCACACATGTTTGTCACTGACACAGAGTCATGTTGGCTCTGTGACAATGAGCAGCTGGAAAACAGAAGCTTTGTGTGGAGAGGAGAATAAACAATAGCCTTCTATATGATAAACACACCATCTCACGTGGTTACTCGGCCTTGGAGGAGCTGGGTTTAGACGAGTGCAACAAAGAAAAAATAAATCTCATTGAGATACTTATGTATTATTTATTCAAATACAAAACCTGGTTTTTTTTAAGATGCTACGTGACACTAATAATTTTTCATTGCATGCCTTCATACACCTGGTGCAAAGCAGCACCATATGGAACATATGGAATGCCAGAAACGTATCTAGTTGCAGACAGTTTTCTTCCCCACTAAAAGCACATGTTGCTTCAATAGCAAAGTTACTTGGAACCATCTGAAAGCACCATTGGTGTGTTGGTCTTGGTCAGGCTTACTGTTGTTTTAAAGTTTCATTATGATTAAAGGCTGCAAAGATTATTTGATGACTTTATTATTCATCGATTACTTAAAAATCAAATCGTTAGTCGCAGCCCTAGATGATAGTATTATACAGAGTGGTGTGCAACTCACATCTGCTTGCATGCGAGAAGTTTCTTCTCTTTTACAATCTGGGAAATTCTCCATAATAACAGTAATCTGTGCAAGTGCAACTGGCTTTTACAGGGAGTGGGAGAGGGCACCGATTGTTTATAGTATTTTGTGTGCAAAACACAGGTGACTGAGAAATCAAGTAAATCAGTTTTGAACCATGGGCCTATAACAATAATCTTTCTTTCAGAAATGGACACAGCCTAAAAATACTCTTGATATTCTTTAGATCAGTCATTACTAAAAACTGGATCAGGACCCACAAGATTTGAGTCCCATGAATAAGTTGGTAGACTGGATTGGCTCTAAAAATGTGTTGAATATCTAAAAAGAATGTAGCTGTTTTTTTGTTTTTTTTTTGTTCTTTAGATATTCTGTATCTGATATTGGAATTTTTATGTTTTTTTGTTTGTGTGTTTTCCCTATCTCGTATATTTTTGTTTGTAAGAGTACATCTTGTCTTACACCCCCCCCCCCCCCAATTGAAATGAAACAGTGAAAATAATGAGAAACATTTAAGCATAAATTTGCTCTAGCCATGATTTATAGCATTGTTTGAATTTTGACCATCTTTAAAAAAAGTGGGACCCCTTACGAAAAATTTGGCAATGACTGCTTAATACCTACTGCTTAGATTGTTTGTGATCACTTGACTTTATATTGGAATTTTTGCCCTTTGCTGCACCAAGACAACACCCTTCGTGGCAGTTTTCCACCATGCACCTACGGGAACATGCTGAACTCGGGGTATAAAGTCTAATTCCACATATTTTCCTCTCAGCACCAGCAAAATCCTGTTTGTGAAAACCACAGCACAATGTAAGGTCTCTTAACTGACATCCTGTCTCAGGCACCAAAGAGGAACAACCATGGCTTTACTGATGTGGCTTTTGGGAGGCAAACGTCTGCACCTGTATCCTGCATCCTGAGTCCAGCTGTCAAGAACTGAGAGTGTGTGTGTGTGTGTCCAGAGGAACTGCTGCTGCCAATTTGACCCTTTCCTTCTCTCATTTGTTGAAAAATTGTTGGACTCACATCAAACACTTTGATACAGGTTTGAGTTTCATTACAGGACTTAATATTGTGACAAATATGTTGAGGTTTTTTGTTTGGTTTAACCAAGGAAAAAAATAAAATAAAATATTAAAATATGTAATTTCTCAAAAGCCACCTTGATCAGTATCTTAAAAATATTATTTTAACGTTAATAGACTCTTCAGCTAAAGGAGACACTGTGACATGGAATCTCTTTCCATTTGACATATTGCATCAGTCAGTGCCAACTTTTTTATTATGTTATTTTTGCTATATGTAAAGTTTGTTTTAAGCACAACATTAAAAATATGTTGGAAATGTGGACAGGATACTCTCACATATTACAGCATATATACAGAAGCAAAACAGTCTTTTAATAAAATGTCATTTTAAGAAAGTAAAGGCCCTTCATTCCAGGGATAGAATATCTGGCACTCAGGTCATATATAGACCACAACGCAGTTTCATAAAACACAAAAACACAAAAAAAGCAGCTCAGACATGCAAAAATACGAACAAGGCTGATCATAATTATCCAAATGCAGAAGTGATTAAGACTTCTCTGTAGTGAAATTAACATAAAATTTTGCCTACTCATGTTGCAGTCGATGTCGATATAAATTTACTTCATTGAACAAAGTAAACAAAAAAGACAAACAAAAAAAGATAGTTGTAGAGGGTACCAGCATAGAAGTCAAGGTGGAAGCAGCCTAATCGTCGGTGTAGTCATGTGTACTCATATCAGCAGATCTTGGTGTGTGTGCTGATATCTGACAATACATCTTAAAGGGGACATTCACTGGAAAATCAAATCTCTGATGTATTTTGGTGTGTCCCCGTGTCCCTCCCGTATCTAAACATCACTAAAGTGTCACAATAAACACTTCAGCCACTTCTGAGAAAAACGGGCTTCTCCGTTTATTTGTGCACAAGCAAGCGGTTTTGAAAAGTCGAGTTTAGTTACGTAACTAGCACATTTGCCGTGCAATGAACCCTCCCAAACAGCAAACATTCAACCTGAAGAAGAAGAAGCTAAATCGTTATTGTATCTGTTGAGAGCAACATGTCTCAGAAGAAAGGTTCAGTTCATTGTTGCTCTGTTGCTGGTTGTCAATGTTGGATATCGTTCATGTTTGATAGTAATATCCCTGCTAAGTTTCCTGAAATGCTGTTTGTTTGTAGCAGTCACTTTGAAGTGAATAGTTATACAAACTTTGGGCAATACAACGCGGGACTCATCAACAGGAAGCAGCTCCAACAATCCATAATGGATTTCCTGAAGGCAATGTAAGTATTTCCAAATGAAGTAATAATGTCTTTGTGCACTTGACTGCTTCTTGTCTTGAATAGCAATAGCTAATGGCTAATTGCAGCCTCATTTGAAAGGCAGCGTGTGTGTTCGGCTTCTTTAGTTTGTCTCAGCCGCGGTAGAAAATGAGTGAGTGAGAGTGAGTGTTTGTCTCAGCTCCATATGATGCTGTTTACAAGCGAACCGCTGCACGACTTGTGTGGGAATGTGTGTGTTTTCGTGTCAGCTCGCGAGTGTCTCGGGTTAGCACGTATGCTAACTACTGACTCTGCTGCATGAGCTGTGAGAAAACCGTGTGCACAGGGAACAACTTATACTAAAATGGTTTATTTTACATGTAAATTAAACCATGCAGGCACTCAAACTGTTATGTTTTCAGGATTTTTAAATCTTTAAAACCAATGTAGAGTTTGGCACTATTTGTTTTAATTCCTGTATCGGACAAAGGGCTCATGACTCTTGCCAATCAGTGGCAAGTCTCAGATCACTTGGAACCTCGTCAGTGCAAAAACACACACACAAAAAGAAAAACAAAACAAGCAGAGTCGAGCCGTGCCGTGCCATCCTGGAACTGTGTAGTGGAAAAGTGCCGCATGTTGCCTGTGTTTAGTTATTTACATCATATTTAAGCTTTACTAATCATATATTGTTTTATATTTCCCAATATCAGAACCAGTGGTTTTGGCCAGTATCAGACAAATACTGAAGATCTTATTGGTTCATTCCTTGATTAAGCTCATCAGTGCCAGAAAGCAAAGCAGAATCACACCAGCTACACAGGCCTAGTAAAACAAGGCAAGCATTAGTGTATGACTAAAATACTAAGAAGTGAAAAGTTTCAAGAATGAAAAGTGAAGGGGTGTATCCAGAGGGAGGCTTCAAAGGTTGGTCTAATATTGGCCTGCACAAAGTCTAAGGGAATGTTTATTTATTACAGTATGGTAAATGTTACTGTAAATGAGCAGAAGGATATAATCATTTCTATATTAGAGTCACAGGGCATTGTAACTTCAAACTGTTTTATGATGCTTCTAACACTTGCCAGAGCAGGGCCATTAATCACAGTGAAGTGGCAGAAAAATAAAGTGAGAACTTCAAAGAGAAGGGCCAGAGTGTGGTGAACTATAACTCCTTCCACTTTACGTCCTCACAAATGGCTAATAGTTTTTGAATCAACATTAAACTCTCAAATATCATATACAGTATATCCATCCATGTAGCCATATAAGGACTTTCATATGTAACTCATACGTGCTAACTAAAGGGAAATAGGAATTTTACCAGTTTTCAACAGTTTTACCAGTGATTAAGGGCATCTGGCCTCAAAGAAATCACCCCTGGCTTGTAAAAGAAGATATGAATCTTTCATTTCTGTATTTATAAAACAAAGCTGTAATTCAGCTGACATCTAACTTGAGCTTGTTGGTTGTAAATTTCAAGTGTGGATATAAATAAAATAACTCAAATTAAATGACATTAAGGGTCTGGAGAACTGGTACATGCTGAGGTTTGTTATGATCCCTTACTCCGTAGATTAAACCTGCAAGAAACAAACCAGTCTTCTCTTAGAAAGTAAACATATACATACACATGCTGCTCACAGGCAGAAATAGAACCAACTGCAGACAAAATAGGTCTCAGGGACACCACAAAGACAACCCCGCAACCCAAACAGACACTGCTCCAGAGCTGCTTCCACTTAAATGACCGGGCAGCGTCTCAGCACACAGCCAAACACAGACATCTACGGCTGATTATTCTGTCAAGAAGATCCAAAAGCACAAACATACTTGTTTAAGAAACAGGGGAAGCATCTCTGTATTTAATTGCTGTTATGAATAGAAGGACAGCAAATGCTGCCAATGTTGAATGTAACCAGGATGCTAATCTCCACCAAGCAGCCAGAAATCTCCAGTCAGAGCCACTAATGGGAGCCTGTTTTTAAATTTGAATTCGCAGAATGTAGATCTGGAGCTTTCCTGATTTCTCAGATCAGATTTAGGGGATTCAGCACCATTTTGGAAAGTCTACGGCAGATTGTCTTTTACCTAACCTCACATCAGCATCCATTCACAGTGTCACCTCAGTGTTCCCTATAAGGAAAGTGTTATTAGCACAACACAGAGCTAAGTAACTGACAATGACCGTTTGTCAAAGAGGGTCTGAAGAATAAAGCAGTCAAAGGAGCATGAAGGAAAAAAATTGAATTAATTGGAACCCAAGGGATGAACAAACGTGTCTCTGTATAAAGAGATACGCATTCTTCCCTCTACTGCTGATTCATATCCTCCATCCGTTTTTTCCCCCCTCTCTTATTCAAAGTCATTCATTCTTCTCTCGCAGCTCCATCTTCCTGTCAGTCATTCTCTTGATTGCAGTGTCCTCCCACACACTTCTTCTGTTGTAAATATAGAGGCCTCAATGGAACGGAGCTTTATTTAGATGACAGATGTGCAATTACCCAGGACCATGTGGACCACAATCGCACTCCGGGGCTGAGATTCGAGGCTTCTCACGTCTCCTCTCTGCCTCTCTCTGTCAAGTCATTTTCGTATCCCAGATCTTTTTTCACCCTTTTCTACATTCTCTCCATCTCTCACATGTTCGTCCAACAATCCTCGTTCATCCTAGTTCATTTTTACACTAAACGAAGTTTGACACCTTGACTTAAACTGCTCAAATCTTTTTAAAAAGCACAGTCTCACACATACTTGTCCAGGTTTCCTAACCATGATATAACCTGCTGCACCTGCAGAACCACATGGCTGGACAATTATTCTCCTCCATTTGAAAAACATTTAAGTCTGGGTTTTCAGTGTGCACAGGTGTGTTAAGTCTGAACGTGGTGTGAGAAAGGTGGTCTCATGCCCTTGAACTGTCCCCGCCTGCTTTAAAAGGGTGACAGCTGGAACATTTCACACACACATTTCATTTCTTGTCATCACAGCACGAAGGTCACTCATCAAGCTTCTTCTTTCTTTCTATTCTTTCTATTCTTTTTCTGATCTGTCTTTACCATCTGTCAACAGCTCTTGTGTGAATACTGCAGTTTGTCTCTGTAGCTTTAATCCCTCTGACAGTCTTAATTGAAGTCTTAATCTGTGACTCCTAACTATCATCTCCTCCGATTGTAGACCAACACAGATTTGTTTCTTCTAAATGCAGTCAATGTTTTTTTAAACTTTTTTCTTTCACTTTCTCTCTCTTGTTTCCACCACTCAAAATATGATTTGTTCAAATGAGCAGGAAACCAGGACACCAAAGCTCTGTGGTGCTCCACCATACAGTCAGTGATGTTACAGCCTTTTAAAAGATGGCTTACAGTAACAAAACAACCAAACACTCCTTTCTAACTGTCACCCCAAGCTGGACTGACTAATGTGGAAGGTATGTGCTGAGCTTACAAGCTCCGCCACTGGCCTCTGGAATTCTAATTCACAACAGGAACGCCCAACTTCACCAGTCACACCAAATCCTGCTGCTGCTGCTGCTGTGGCTGTGGCTCCTTCTTTATTTTTCAGCCCCACTGTTTAACTCTGTCCATCATTTATGCATGCTTAGCTCCAAGCCATGCAGAAGGAGGCAGGGTGGCAGGCGAGGTGGGATGAATGGTGGGAGGGAAGCTAAATCTAGGTTGGCAATCAAAGAGTCTGGGTTTGGAGGAGATCAAAGAAGAAGGCCACACAGGTTTGAACCTAAAACCATAAAAGGTCTGCAGGACTAGAGTCTCCTCCTGAATGGAACTTCTCAATGTGATGCAGTGCTTACTTTTTTGAACCATCTGAATATCAACGCCTATAATATATAGTGAGGTACAGAGTAATTACTGTAAACAAGTGTAAACTATGTTGCCTCAGTTGAGTAATATGGTTATGACAATGTCCTTCAAATCCGGATCACCAATTTCCAAACCTCTGTCAAAAAGTGACCTTTGTCCTCCTTGGGCTTCCTTCACTGTGTATATGTTTCTACTCTAAAGTAACTGCAAATAATTCAATTTGGTGGAAGGTATTTCTTTGGCATTTGACAATACAGTATGTCATCTCACACAGTAAAGGTACTTTGTGCTGTGAGAACCAGTGCTACGTGTGATGTACCTGCAGTCCAATTGTTATAACAGGGAAAGACAGGCAACTGCCTTGAACCCCAAGACTTGGCTAACATGTACAGGAGACTGCCACAATGTCTAGGTAGAAACCTTTTAAAAAAAGAGTCAAAAAATTACTTCAAAAAATTCTTTCTAAAAAGCTTCGGAATTTCTGAGTTTCAGGGTATGAATTGTAAAGTGCAAAGGCAAAAAGCAAGGAGGTAAAATGAAAAAATGATGGTTTTGACCATGGTTTTGTCAAATTAATTAACTATACTAAAGGTTTAATTTGTAGGACTAGAAAAAAAAGGGGGTTCACTGCAGTGTCTCCCGTGTCCTTTCTACTTTTAACCCCCCAAAAGTCCCTTGAAACATCTGACTGTGGTGCAAGTGATAAAAAAAAGTCTCAAAAAATCTTACAAAAAGTCATGTCTTCTAAAATAGTATTAATCAAGTGGTAACCTATTGTGACGTCACCCTAAGGAATCTGAACTTCAGTTTTGAAGCCTTGAGATTAATAATTTGGACAGCAGTCAATATGCTTTCTAAAAAGATTACAAGTTATAAAGAAAACTTTTCCCAAAATTAAAGAACACGAAAATTAACAACAAAAAAATAAACTCAAATCTCTCTGAGGGATGGGTGTGTTTATTCACAGGGCTTCAGTTTCCATGACACAGCTCTCCTGAGGAAAACTATTCCCACCAAGACACATATCTGCCTACATCTGAGAACCCAGGACAATCAGTCTTCCCAACACAACCACATGAGAGGCCCAGCTCCCAGGAGACCCTGCTGCATGGTTTCCCTGGCAAATGCCAACCGGCATCCTGCAAGGTCAACAAACAACATGGTGATACTTAGAATGTACAAACAGTCTCACGTAAGAACTCAGAACTGGGGCTTCAGGGACAGGCTCTATTAAATTGTGTAATAAATTTGTCAATTTGTGATTCAAAGAGTGGAAAATAACAAAAGTACAAATTGTTACTGTACTTGAGTAGGGTTTTATGGTATCTGTATGCAAATACTAATTTTTATGACGATTTTTTTCTCATTTTATTTCAAGAAAAATACCTGTACATTATACTCTTTACATACTCATTGCTTTAGTTGTAATGCATGTGAGGGGAATAAATAAAGAATACTATCCTAAATAGAGTGAACAGAACTTTTTCTTTATTTTGGAGTCATCAAAAGAGGTAGTTAATAAATCTAATCTGTACTTCTACATTTTCAAGCGTGCTTTTTTTTGACATGTGTATACCATCTGTACTTCTACTTGTGTAAAGAATATGAGTCCTTCATCCACCTCTGCTCATTCCTGAAGTGCACGTTGTAGGAGGAAAACGACAAACACAAATCTGTGTTTGCAGACAGCTTCAAAAATCTGATAAAAAAAAACAAGGCAAACGAGAAACTTCAGTTAACAGAAGGGTTATAAAGCTACTCAATAAACCCAGTCTCAGATGTCTCACAAGGTACATAGAAACTAAAATTGTAAAAAAATAAACCACATGATGGGAACTTCAACTTCTCCGTCTCCACTTTCTGCGTGTGTGTTAAATGAAGATATAATAGACTGAACAGAACTGGTTTGTCACAGTGTAGCCTACTTAACAACACAATGAACAGCATGTACACAAGACACAGAAGTATGTGCGTGAGCATTATGTGGCACCGATGCCTTGCCCCAAGGCCATTCAGACTCACACTACATAGAGTATCTAGCACACAATACTCATAAGTCACAGCTCGGTGCAATTCATATGACCTCCAGCAGCAGCGGCGGCCAATTCACGCAAACGTGTGAGCTGTCACTCCTTCCACGACTCTAAAGCTACACACACTTGCAGTGCTGCACCTATGGAAACGATCTTTGGGCAGAGACTGGTTCATCCATGGTTTTCCCTCTGTTCTGTGAGCCAACACCCACCATCTCTTTGTACTGAGAACATATTTACAGGAGGAGGAGGAGGAGAGAGGGAGGGAGGGATATACAAAAGAAAGAATGGAGAAGAAAGAGGGCAGCCAAGAGCTTGCCATAAACAACAAACTCTAGAAAAACACAAACAGCTAAACTGCCTCCCTTTGGGAGATAAGACAGCTTTAATTAGTAATATAAACACTGTGAACCTAAAGAATCACAAAAGTACTTCTTGGATCGAGGGAGCCATTTTGCATCAGTTTGCCGGGTTTACTGACTGCGGTTGTACACTGCTGTTAAAAAAGCACACATCCATTCATTTGACTAGCAGCTGTTAGTTTAACCTGGACTTTGTCAGGTCTGAGTCAGTGACAAAAGCACTGCAAAGTTAATGAAACATGGTTGATGAGAGACAGTGTAGGGGTGAGGTGCAAAAGTGGCATGAATAGCAAGCTTAAAGGAAATGCTGCTGATGAGCAGCAGATTTTAGAAGGTCGGCATTAAAATATTTAAAAACAACACGACAAACGTGATGAATTTTGTTGAGCAGTGCAGTGACATTGGTCAAAACAGTTCCAACAGTCTTTAAAAACCAAAAATGTACAGATTTCTATTAAAGGTGAAGGAACATTTTCAATGATGTCATCCTCTTCAGTCACATCTCTAGCTCTCTGCTATAACTTCAAGGGCAAACCAGAGTGAAGGAAATGAAGGAAATATTCACAACTATAGCCAGTGTGCTCTTTAGTTTTTTCAATTTAGCTTGTGAATTTGTCACTAATGAGTCACAAGTATGCATTGCTGTTTGCTGCTCTTCTGCCTGTACCTACAGGGGAACCAATCAAGACACCAAGACAACAATCCATGATCACACACTGGTTCCCAACCTCATCAAACAAACAGCCCTTTTCCTTTATACAGTTCTAACACTAGTCGGTCATATTTGGTTTGTTATCAGGCATGATATGCGACACAAACACTCAAACTAGTGATAGGCAAAACAGTTCTTTTTGGTGTACTGAATCATTAGACACACTCCCTCACTCATCTTCTACCGCTTTCAGTTAATTAAAAAGATTAGTTCTCCAAATAGTTCAGTACTTCCTGCATGACTTCCTGCATGACCGGAGCACAGACTCCGTCTGACACAGTCACTGCACTGAAATACAGCTGAGCGGGTTGTGATTCGGCTCACGATCACCGGCTTTCAGCAGTGATGTCGCTAAATGCACCAGACTCCTCTGTTAAATATTGAAATTTTAGGAATTTCCATGCTAAATCTTGTAGATTAATGTATGTTTTTGGGATTTTGAAATCTTTTTAACTGAACTACAGTTCGGCATTGTTCGGTTTGATTCCTGTGTTGGATGTCGCGCTCCTGACTCTTTCAGTGAGGACGCTCTCTGTTAAGCAGTGGCCGGCAGTGCGTTGACGTCACATCTTAGTACCAGCTCAGCTCACTTGGCACTAAAAAATAGTACAATCCTATATGGAAAAGCAAAAAAAGGAGAGTTGAGTTGAGTTGAGCCGAGTAGTGTTAGAATTGTATAATGAAAAAGCGCTGGAAGTCTTTTGTTATTTTTTTTGATTGTGAGACCCTTAGTGGCAGATATTACATACAGAGCTTTTAATCATAGCAAAAACATTCAGTGTTAGTTTTTGTTTCTGTTATAAAGTAGATATGTAAGCAGTCCCGCTATGCAGACAAAACAACTCAAAAAACTGTTTCTATCTAGACAAATGGTCAGCGTAATTACAAGTTCTGCCATGTTGTTGTTACATGGCTGGGGCAGCCTCACATAAGCTTGGGGTTGACTTGATGATTTGGGTGGAAGACCTGGGTGGCAAATGGGAGGGGAGAGGCTAGAGGGTGGGATGCAATCATCCAGACCCGACCCACCAAACCCCATGCTACCCAGACATTAATCCCAGCCTTGTGACAGCAAAATGGTGAGGCTTATCAACTGCAGCAGCCTGGAGATCTTCCCACAGTCGGGGGGAAAAAAAAAAACCCCTAAGCTCCAGTGAAAACCCTCTGAAAACCGCACCACAGAGCAAATCTGCACATATGAGCCGTCATCCTTTCCTCCCCCTCCATCGGCAGCACAGACACAACAAGGGATGATCCTGCCGGCGAGACACCACACCATTATGCAATCCACACGTCTGTCAATGGGCTTGTGGCATAAATGCAGTAAATTCCACATACGCATACAAGACAAATCATCAAGGAGCATCTGATAGCAGCTTTTTTCCTTCATTGACTGCTGCTGTCATGTTAATGTTCGTAAACCATTCTGATTTTGTAATCTTCATTCTGATACATTTAGGTATTGTTAATCTTCTTAAAATTTGTTTTGTTGGGGGGGTGTGTTTTATGATGAAATTTCCAATAAAACAACATAAACGTCCTTTTACTTAATAGATTTAACAGATTGAAACATTAATCTGTTAAATATCATCTCTGACAACCAAATTGGTCTATTTTATTATACACAGATTAACAAATTAATGTGCAAAATCAATGTATGTGTATATAATGTCCTAATGTACCTTTTTATTGTCCAATTAGATATTACTTGGTGGAATGACTTACGACCATTTTTCTTGACACAGTGAGGCTCCATATCAGTTCCTTACAGATTGAAAACAAAAGACAAAAATGCTGACACCTATTATTACGATTCATTTGGTAATTTCTCAATATTCTATCGGTGCCCAGAAGGAGCAGACAGAACCAACACAATATTTAAGCTCTATAATTACTAGAACAACAGTAATAAGAAGAAAATTATTTATTGCTGAAGTTAACAGGGACAGGAATGGAAGTGATATATAAAAAAAAATGCAGTGAATGTGGGAAGTCTGTGCAGTACAGTCCTGGCAGACAAAATTGAGAAATAAGCAAAGCTTACACATGCATATCAAATTACCATAAACAAACATGCAGTTTCCTGAGGCTCTCTTAAGTCCTGCAAAAGTTTGCGGTGAGTGGGCAGAAGCATGCAGCGAGCCTGCGAGGAGAAGGCGAGAAAAAAAATCTTTGCTGTTGTGTTCCAAGTCACACTTCAGCATGGACAACATCCCAGCAGGTAATCAACACAAACAACAGGCAGGGTGACAGACTGTGACTTTTACAGTGTCAGACTCGTGCATGGAAACGCAGTTGCCTCACTTTTTAGTGAGACAGAATGTTGAGAAACGGCTCATGAAGATCTTTGTCCTGACTACGAATTAGGCATGGATGTTCTGATCAGTGTTAGGAAAACTAACTACTATTCACATTACTGTAGTAACTGCTGAAAGAATAGGTTTTGATAGAATAGTATTAATATGAGTAGTTGAGAAAATTGTCAGCATAAATGGGCAGAGCCTTCTATTCCACCGACATTTGGTTCCTATGATGAGCTTTTTAGAAAATGTGCGCAAATATGGATGATGAAAGCTTACGGATGCAGAGGAAACAGACTGAGTAATTACAATAAAATCATTGAGTTACCAAAAAAAAAATGAATAGAACACATTAGGGACATCACAAAAACATTACATTACCAAACATAAATACGAATACATACTTTGAAGTAAAATCCCCCAATTCTCTACTGGATCATTATAAATCACGAGGTCATTGCAGAAGCATTTCAAAATAAGTCACTAGAACTGTATGTTGGTTTGGGCCTTTACTGGACATTCACCGCGGTCACCTCACTGCAGGTGCGTTTTTACTGTGATTATATCGTTTGATTTGTCCTTATTAGAGATAATGCACTCGTGTTATTAGCAAAAACAAAACAAAACCTAAGATTGTAAAGGTCCAATTACTAGATGACGTTAAAATATCCGAGCAGATCAGCTCGCGTGCGAAACAGCTGGTCAGGAAGTTGCTGCTGACAGTTAGTGCACCTCCTTCATACAAGAGTGACAATGGTCACACGTTCTGTTGCCATGACTTACCAAGTAAAACGCAGAGCACGTCTATCACCACGTAAAGCTTCTTCTTCCTCAGCTCCTTCATCTTCTCTCCCTCCGCTTGAATGTGCGTTCAAATCAAAAAAGAAAAGCGACTTTTGGAACAGAGAGAGTCCATGGACGCTGAGAGGCTCTGGCACAGGAGTGAAAACTATGCAAACAGCCTGGTAACCTGCACGGCGTGTTCTTCCGGGATTCTCTTTACTACCTGAGCTGACAGCATAGTTGTTCCAATTTGTTTTGTTTTCCTTTCTTTCCCCCAAAGCGGTCACGCCTGAGCTGGTTCGCGCAGCACCACTGGAGTCTTGCGTCCCTTTGAGCGCATCGCTGCTGTCTGAACACAAAATGCCAGAAATGAAGAGATTCTCCGGTTTCACAAAACTACTGGAAGCGTATCAGCCCTCGGAACCTTTCCCTGCGCGCGCGCGCACACGCACACACCACGCCACCACTGGCGCACTGGTCCCTCCTTCCAACTTCCTCCTCTGGCTCCTCTCTGACTGTCTGACCCGAGCCAGGTACCGGGTTTATACGCACAAGCGCGCTAAGAGTAGAGGAGAGAACCCTCTCCGCGGTTTGCTGGATTTTTCCTCTTCCCAGCCTCACAAACCAACTTTTCCTGTCTGTTGTGCAGCAAAAATATAAACGGCGTGAAAGATCAAGACCAAGAGGGGGCGCTCGTGAGCAGTAAACCAGGAGCAAAATTCACTATGAAGTCAAACATTCTGTACAAGGTTAATAGAGAAGGAAAGAGTCCTATCACCTGATCTCACCATAACAAATAATCTGCACTTAAACTGTGGGATTTCAAATTAGAATAAGTTTTACTGTTAAAAAAAAAGCAGTTATTAACATAAAAGGCATTTGCTGCACAGACATTTTGAGAGACGGGGGCTCATGTAAAAAAAAAAAGGGCACCCCTCATAATTTACTCACTCATCCTTAACATGAGGGCCACAGCCGGTGCTGGGGCCTAATCCCAGCTGACATAGGGCAAAAGGTGGGGACACCCTGGACAGGTCGCCAGTCCATCACAGGGCCACACACAGAGACAAACAACCATTCACACTCACATTCGCACCTACGGTCAATTTAGAGTGTACAATTGGCCTTATCTGCAAATCTGCATGTTTCTGGACAGTGGGAGGAAACTGGAAAACCTGTAGAAAAAAAAAAAAAAAAAACACGCACACACACTTGTTCCAACCAGGTCACGAACCAGGGTCTTCTTGCTGCAAAGAGCGCTACCAACTGTGTGCCCCCATAATTAGTAATTGAAAAATAATTTTTATATTACACTGACAAATCTTGTTCTTACTTACATAGTTATTTATCTCAAAAGCTCACATTTAATATGCCCTTTCAACAAAGTTCTACAAAATGAATGTGTAAAAAAGAAATACTGCTGTCCTGCAGAAATTAAAAGTTCAAGTTGATTTGCTAACATTATTACACACATTTAATTGAGATGACGAGAAAACAAAATATAACTTTCCAAAACGAAGTTTGCCTGGTTAAAGGGCAAAATAAAACAAAATAAAAATCATCTAAAGGGTGAGGAATCTCTCCATACTAGTTAAACTAGGCAAACTAGGGGCCCCCAAATAGCATCTTGCATAGGGCCTCCCCACAAAGCTAGAAACGGCCCTGATTAGATGTCACTAATTCTTACATAGTGGACCTTTTAATATATTGCTTTTTGTTAATGTGCTGACAATGTGAAAAGGCTGTCTTTAGTGAGACATGAAAGCCCTACATGATCTTATCCCGTAATAATGCATCTCTCAGTATATGTACTTTCCTGCTCTTCTTCCTCTTATGAGAGTCATATGTTGAATAATCCAAACAAAGTAGTCAACACCTTTGTGTCAGGAATATTCTGGAAGATATAGGAAACAAACAAAACATACAGCCCATCACTGTAAAAGCAGGGATTTTTTTTTTAAACTTTGTTATTGCTGTAGTAAAATGAACATGACCTAACACCAGTGTGACTCTATGGTCATAACGTCTTGAAGGAACTCCAGGTCTCTTTGATTTAGGCAGGTCACCTTATATTCACGTCTGCTTTATTGTATATTAATTCGATGTTCTGCACATTTGCAATATCAGAGACAAAATGCATTTAAAAAAAAACATTTAGTTGGGAAGAAGGACCCGCATGGAGACGTCAGTGTGTCAGCATGAGGGAAGTATTTAAAGCTGAGATTTCTCTGCCCCCTTCTGGTTGGCAGATATACTCGTCAAGTCCATCTTATTTAAATAGCCCAACATCACAAACGCATTTTGCCTCAAAGGGCTTTACAGTCTGTACAACAAGTGACACCCTCTGTCCTTAGACCCTCACATCGAGTGAGGAAAAACCCCACTGCACAGGGGAAAGAAATGGGAGAAACCTCAGGAAGAGCCACAGAGGACAGACAAGTTCAGCAGATTAAAAACAAAACATCAAAAAATGGAAACAAGGAAATACAGAATGGACTGTGGCTTATGAATGAAGGGACAGAAGATTAAAAATGTAATAAGCACAGCAATATTACATTTTTAATCAGATAAAGGAACAGGGCAAAGTGTCTGTCTTGTGACTGCAGGATAGTTAAAAACATTAACATTATTGATGTCTTCTCCCAGATGCTTTGTATGTGGCTGCTTTACATTTATTCTCTGCAAAAAAAAAAAAAACTGCTTGCAGATGCAGCTTAGCTCCTAATCAGCATATCCTGGCCTGGAGAACAGCAGGCGTGTTGAGATAGAGCGGCAGTTACAGTTACGTCACATGAGGGCTTTTCCTGCTCTACCACTCTGCATTTCACATACAGTATAGAATACAAACTCATAGTTTTCACACTAAGGTTGGAAATCGGGAAATCAATTTGAATTTGAGCTTTTGGATTTTGTTCAAAATTGAAAATGAATAAGTAAATAAATAAAACACAAAAAAATGATCTGTTATCTGGTTCCCGCTTGTCATCTGAATCAAGGAGAAGAACCAAACAAAACAAACAGTACAAATTCCTTGGTCATGTCTGGGCAGCTTTGGTGCACACAGACTCTTGGCCATGATGTATACATCTAATCTATTACTACACAACCCTGCTAATGCTTTTTGGTGACAACATTATTTTAAAAGGAAAAACACATACAGTACATCACTTACTCTACTGGTACAGACATGTAAACAATCTGCAACGATGTAAACACATCTGAGATGCTTCCCTTATGGCATCTTTTTGTGGATTTTGTCAGATGAACCAAAAACCAAGTCATTTAGCAGAAATTCAAATCAAGACAGCTTTACAATAAATTCAGCAGATAAGTAAAAGCCTCTAATAGTTACCAGCAGAAGTACACATGATTGAAAAGCAGGGGAAAAAAAGGGTTGGCAAAACAGCATTCCTGTCATGAATCTGAATACCTTCAAAGCTGCAAATCTTTGGCATGTGAGATAAACAATGCAAAACGCAGGTTAACGAGTAGCATGGTGCACAAGTCTCGTAACTGTTTATCTATCACATCCAGAAATACAGGAAACATGTATGTCGTTTTGAAATGACAACATTTTCAAGTACTATAGTCGACCTACCCTCACCCTTGAACAGCACGACCCCAGAAAGAAACCTTGTTATTAGTAACACCCGTGCTTGTCCTAATATTTTATGCTGAAAAATATCTGCTGGGAAAATGTATTTATTTGTTCCATCTGTGTGGGATTTTGCTCTGCCGCCAGTAGAGGGTGCTGCTATACATTCTTGAATAGTTCAATACATCACTTCCAATTTTCTTGAAGCCATTTGTTGTCCTGGTGTATGTGGTTGATATCTTCTTGCTGGTCCTTTATTAAAAAAAAAACAAAACAACTATTATTATTGTGCAGAGAATCAGCTTTAGTTTTGACCAATTAAGGTCTGGTACTGAAACAATGCAATCGTTATCCTTTATCCTTGTTGCATGTTAGGTCGTTTTCTGCCCTGTGAGATTTTACCAACTAGCTGGTTCAGAGCTCCTTTAACACGTATTTAAAAAGGCAAATAAAGGACGGACATCCTTTAGCAACAACACTCGTGCCAATGTAACTGTCAAAGTGGCATGAAAACTACATCTGAATCTACTACATCCTCTCACAGTCAAAGCAAAAATAACACTCAGCTCAATACATCTATGTATATTTCACCAATGTTCATTTTAATAGTTTTTTTCTTTACAAAATGTAGTAGTTATACACAAACATAACACAGGCCATACAATATATAAATTGCTAAAAAACAAAGAACAAGAACAAAACAAAAGTAAAAATGAAGAATGAACAGAGGACAGTCATTTTTCTCCTCTGCCTGCCTTCATGATCTTGTCCCAAACTCCAGAAAAAAAAGAAAAAAAAAAAAAAAAGACAGACCTTGATTTAAAAACCAGCTTGACTTTTAACATAGATCACAGGAAGCACGCAAACATTTATAGGCTGAAATAAAGAAGTAATAAACATATAATAAAGAAAAATATTAATAAAGAGCAAAGTCCTTTCATTCCCTGTTATGTTTTTACCTCTTTAGACACAAGAGTGACTGAAATGTACTGCATTCATTTGTGTCACACATGTACACACATGAATGCACAAATCACAGGATTTCTTTTTAAATTAGGAACATTGTATTTAATCTGTTTCATTATCTAAAACAATTGTATCATATTTACAGCAAGACCCCATGTCTGTATGTTGTGTTTTTGTCAACACCATCACCTTATGGCAAAATGTACTGAAATTCAATTTGGATTGAGTGAATAACTTCACAGAAATATTAAAAAGAAATGATGACAAAAGCATTGCACATATGTAAATCTCCATATAATTCATAAGGGAGGAAAAGAATCAAATTTTCGACAAAAGCCAAGCAAATAAAAGCAAAATCCTGAAAATGACATTTCCTTGTTGCTCCACAATGGCTTTATTTTTAAATAAACATTAAGTTCTTCAAAAGATCAAGTCTTGAGCCAAAGAGTTACAAAGTTGGAAAGGAGGAGAGGACATGTAAAGTATTAAATAAACTAGTGTATATTGTTTGAATGGGTTGATTTTACTCTGTGGTCAGAGACTAATCACAACATGGCTGCAGCAGCAGAAGTGCTGAGCAATTAGCAGAAAAATTAAATTATTTCATGAATCAAAAGTCAAACTTCTCCATCTTGATAAATAAAAAAACAAAGCAACAGCTGTCACAGCTCAGTTTATACGGTCACTGCAACTCTCATCACTGCCCTGACCTTTCCACAAGTGTGTATTCCACAGAGCCAATCAACCACGCTTCCCTGGTACAGGTTGTGGTGATAGGCTGTTATAAATGAACACATTATCAACATGTGACAGTAGTGATTAACACTTCCACAATGGACAAAAAAGTTCAAGTGTATCCATTTAAAGACAGGATTCAACAGGACAAGCGACGCCCCAGCAACAGGTAGCAGGTCCCTCCTTTTCCTTAAGTCAAGTAAATGCACCTTTTTGTCCTGGGTTGTTTTAAGCTGGTTACTAACACCAATCAGTGATTTTGATTTTCTCATTTTCAATGCTTGGGAGATGGGGAGTGCAGCAGGTTGCCAACGGCCTGAAAGTGTGATGTGAGGACAATAGATGAGGGAGGAGAGGCAGATGGCAGGCTGAAGTCCACCTGCAACCCATGAGCGCCACTAGTTGCACCAGCAGAAGTACAGTCAAGGTTATCAGAAACAAAAGGTCCACCTTGCATGTGTAGCTGGTAGAAGCAGGAGCCTGGGAGGCAGTGGTCACCATAGCAGGACTGAGGACTCCCACAACGAGACTGGGATCTGAGGGCAGAGGGCTGGGACTGGAGCTGGATTGGAGCGGAGGGACAACAACTAACCGAGCCAGGATCCCTCGGGTCGTCCATGGGCTGCAGAGAGAAAAGACAGCCAAACAGCTGCTGAGGATATCTGTCTCCACACAGCTCTGACAGCCCCGTCACCAGCTCACCATCTGGACACATGTAGAGGAGTTCAGAGTGATTAATAAAATAGAACTGCAATTAGAGATACTAATGGATGTTTCTTGTACATATTTACAATGGAAATTAATGAATGTGCTTATGTTTCCTTTTGCCACATTAAAGCCCGCAGCAACATTGGCTGAGTATTTAGTGTGTGACAGCTGAGTCGCTGGTTTGCTGCCTTTCACGCACCTCTTCTTGTTCACACAGGAAAGCGCGTCTGTTGCAGAGCTCCTGCTGTGTAGTGACATAAATAATAACTCTAAAATACTCCTCTGTATTCAACTAAATACCAGGACTCTTCAATTAAATTCATGCATCCATGGGTCTTGCAAATATTTCACAATAAAACCCTAGTTGGAAAAAAAAAGAATAGATTCAGGGAATTGAAATGAGTGCTTTTACGGTGAGACGGATAAAGGATGTTTGGTGTCTGTGACGTATTGAAGACAAGTACAGTAGAAGCTCTTTTTATTTTGTTTGCCTGCAGTCTTATGTGTTTTGGTGCCACCTACATGTAACCCACTTATACTGTAATGTATGCATGGCTATGAAGAAATACAAAGCCAAAGGAGGAAGGGCGGTATTCACTCTAAAATAGCAATATATTTGACATTATCTGTGAACAAATGTGGCATTTACTGCGTAGCTCGAGGTAGGTTTAATGTCCTTCATTGTAACACTGTTCTTTTTGGCTTTTCAGTTTTCTTTACCTGCAGGCCCAGCCTGCTTTCAGTGGCGTGTGTGGATGAGTTCATGGCTTTAAGAGAAAGCGGGGCGTTCGTCTGCGCCGGGGTCGACCCTTCTTCTCTGGAGCACCATGTCAACATGAACAGCACATACACACACATGGACATGCACACATGCGCGCGCACACAGGGAAATAATGGGATAATGGGGAAATAAAGAGAGGAGGGGGAGAAAATGATTTAACATGAGAACATAAAATGAATGATGATGTCAAATTAAAAGGCAAAGCACATCAACACCAAGAAGAATTTGAGGCACATAAAATCAATGACTTTGTGATGAGTTTTAAAAAAAATTCTTGACTGAAAATATCACATCATATAAACAGTTCCTACACAGAAAAGTTGATGAAGATTCTAAATTTTCTTTTGTAAAACAAAAACAAAACCCTTCAGAATCAGAAAGCTGACAAATTACAGTAAAACCCTTAAAAAATGAATCAAGAGACAGATCACAACCTCATTAAACACCTATGTTATATTTTTGGAACAAAAAACAACAAATGAAAAAATATCATTTAGAAACAATGGCGTTCATACTTCCAGTAGAAGTAAAATTCAACATTAATGTCAAAATGCACAGAAGTTGCTTCTGTGAACTAACAACCAATTAAAAAAACTGTTTTGATTTTTACTTTCGTTTGTCATCAATCCGTGAGGTATAATTGCCAAATTTTTACTCCTGTTATTTTTCTTCTTATTGAGTATGTGCTTTGCTGTAGACGAGGGGTTTAGGCCTTTATGAGTGCAAATCATGTAGTTTGTATACATAATACACTATATTGGTCTATCCAAGAAAGATAATTAATTCTACTGCAAACCTTATACTTTGCTAAATAAATACTGGCAGCAGATTCTAGGACATGAGACACCACAATGGTGCCAACAAGGGAATACCCCTAATTTACCTTGTTTGTCCAAATCCAGGTTCGACTGTGGAGTTAACGGGGACTCCAGCTGCCCTGATCTGCCCATTGAGCTGTGAGACATTAATTCCGAGGAATTGTTGTTTCCTTCCAGCTCACCAATCTCCCCATCCTGTTCTCCATCATCCCTGAAACACACAGCACAACCACTGTCAGCACAGTAGGTCAACACAACAGTGTGTCATCTTCTTCAACACACAACATCAAATAAAGGAAAAACAATGGCATTAAAAAAGAAGAAGAATGAGCCACTTAAATGAAGTTATTCTTATCAGGCTATTATTCCTCCCTCCTTGATCATCTGCACCTGATTTCATTCATTGCCTACCACTTTAGGGTCACAGGCCAATCCATGCTGTCACAAAAGGTGTCGAAAAGTAGGGTACACCCTGGACTGGTGGTCAGTTCATTTCAGGGCCAATATACAGAGACGAACAACCATTCAGTCTAACATTCACACCTCCGCGCAATTAACCTCTGCATGTTTTTGGAGTACCCAAAGAAGACCCATGCACACACAGTTAGAACATGCAAACTCCATGCAGAAAGACCATTGTTTGGACCTGGTCGTGAAACCGGGTCTTTTTTGCTACAAGGCAACATAGCTCATCACTACGGCGCTGCCATCTGGCTATCAATGAAAGTCACAACAAAGACTTTGAAAAAAGAAAATCAGCTTATTTCCTTCCATAGTCAAAGTGGCCTGTTACTCTAGATCTATGAACTGCATACATGTCTTTAGGTACACCTGTTTAACTGGCATTACATGGCAGCAACTCAAATGCATGTCAACATGACAAGATAACCTGCTGAGGTTTAAACTGAGCATCAGAATGGGGAAGAAAGGTGATTTAATTAACTTTGAACGTGGCAGGGTTGATGAGATTGAATTCATTTAAAAGATGTACTACCCAGTTTCTTGCAGAATTAGTGTGTCTACAATGGCCTTCGCCTACCAGAAAATATGTAAACACTCTTTCATGGCTCCAACCACCCTCTGCCATTTCCTCCTTTTTCATTGGTTTATGCATCGGGTTTACTGGGCGGAGTCATTCCTCCTGATTTGTGTAGTAAGCTTTTGCTTTAAAATGTGAAATACATGTCAATCTGGGCACTTGTAGAAACATGGTGGCATAAGGCGGTGGCCTCTATAAAGCAAGGCCCTTGCCAAAAGAACAATTAAAAGGCTTATTCTAAGACTAAGATAATTATTTAAGTTATTGGACACTTATGCAAACATACTATGGGTACTATATTCAATTTATCTTTCAGTAAATTTTTTATTATACATAGGGATCGTATTAAATGTAACAGCAGGAATTGAGGCAGTGTGTCATTTTCAAGGAGAGAGCTGGACATACATTACAATTTAAGTAAAATCTACTCATACTAAACTAAACTACAACAATTATCATGTAAAATATTTGAGGGGTCCCTATGTTGCAGGTCTTTTTACATTTCTCAGACAAATTACACTTGACTTGAGTGTGACTGTGTTGGTGTTCCAGTGACACTCACATGCTCCCTGATTGCAGGCTGTATTTCTTGCGGCTGATCCTGGTGGCTTGCTGGGTAAAATACTCGTGACGATCAGACTTCTTCCACATGTAGTAATACTCGACACATTCACCCACAGAGCGCGTTCGTACCTTGAGGTGGTAGAAAAGGGAAAATTACGGTTATGCTGTCAAAATCTTAATAAGTACATCAAGCACATTATCAATCAGGTCTGGAAAACAAACTTTACAGAATGATTCACAACTCACCTTATTTGCCTGAATGAGGTGAAAGTTTTTTCCATAAACTCGATAGCCATGCTCAAAGTTCCTGCACTCTTCCTCACTCCAGGCACATAGCTCATCTAAGGAAAGCACCAGAGGGTTGGTGCGACAAAATCATCTTAATTTATGATTACAGCAAGCATTTTCAATTGTTCGGAAATTGACTTTGAATGGGAAGCTTTGCTCTGCAGTATTAAAAAACCATTTCACAGGGTTGAATACATGTGAGTCTATGATTTTGAATTATCATTTTCATGTTTACATTTTACTGATTTGTATCATCTATGTTAACATAGGTGTGAGATGAGACAATACTAGGGTACAAAGAATTAAATAAGGAGAAATTGGCATAGAAAATGCAATACAATAAGAAGAGCAAAAACATTTATGTTATATAACGTGAAGCCGAATGTAAACCAGTGTTGTACTACAGGGTTCTTTGAGAAATTAAAGGGTAAGTGTAAGTAAGAGTATTGCACATCAGTGAGTTTACCAGTCTTTGTAAATAGCAGCAGTTATCATCAGAGTGTGTTAACATGTAGACAGTGCACTTAAGAGTGTGGTAGGTAGTACACCTTCCAACTGGAAGGTTGATGGTTTGAACCCCGCTTCCACTGGTCTACCTGCCAGTAAGACACTTAACCCCAAGTTGCACCTGATGGCTGTGCCAGTGTAAAGTGCTTTGAATGGTCACAAGCCTTGAAAAGCTCTGAACAAATAAAGACCACTACAATGAGAATGTATAAACAATTGTGCAATGGAAAGTTAGAACTGCAAGGGCTTTGATGTGTAGTGTGTTTCAATCGAAGCACATATTATGTGCTCCTCATTGTCAAAACACATGCTATCAATAAACCACCTTTACGGAGGAACAAAGCAAAATATGATTTTGTCAGTTTACATGAGCAAGGTATTCATTTTCTTTGTTGTCATTTGGGGCTGTTACATGTGAAATACTTTGCAGTGAGAGAAGCAGGCTCAGACACTGCTTTAACAAAGTGACTCCACTTCAGAGCTGGGCTCCAGATGGCTGTTTTGCACTGAAAATTCGCAGAGTTCACCTTTAATTATCATGCAATGCAACATATTCATATTTTTTTCCACTTGGACAATATAACTGATAAATTATTTGACAACATTTTTTTTCTGTTTTTAAAAAGCATCTTAAGACCCATTTTTACTCTTTGGCTTTCAACCCAGTATGAGGCATTGATTTTACCTGTTTTTATGTTTGTTTTTGTGTATATACATAGGTGTGTGTGAGTGAGAGAGAGAGTATGTGTGAGTGTATATATATATATATGCATATGTATGCAGTGTGTATGTAGGTATGTATGTTTCTTATGCATGTTTGTGCATATGTATGTGTATATAGCCCATTTCATCTGCTGCACGGATGTACTGTATATGTGTGTACATATCTACAATCAACAGTGTTTTACGTTTTGTCTATCCTTTAGCATGTTTCAGTAGTTTATCTTATTCTTCTCTAATGTACAGCACTTTGCCTCAGCTGTTGTTGTTTTTAAAGTGCTTTATAAATAAAGTTGGATTGGATTGGATAAAACAAAAACAGACAAAGTTAAAAGGTCCTTAAAGAGAAAATAACACCATGTACACACACACACACATATATATATATATATATCAACATGAATTGTCACACATTACATTGAAGATCTACAGATGTATCCACTGAGTTTCAGTTTAATAACCTTATAGATCACCCTAATCAAAGTACGATTAAAGGATATGGTGCCTTGTGGTACTTTCTGCAGTAAAATCTGCTTTCAATTGGTATATGATGTTGACTTTAAAGGGGGGCTTATGTACAAGTCCTGGTTCTAAAATTAAGTTGCACTGAGTCAGAACATGGTTGCAAAATGCAACAAGTCCAGGAACATTTTACAGCTATCAGTTTCAAACATTTTTTTGATAGGTCACTGATTTGAAGCAGGGAAAAATGAAGCCTCTTTTATCCTCACTCTGTATCTGACCCACTGTAACCATGTTTGGTAGGAACGCTGTGAGATGTGCGTAAATTAATGATAGTGAATCGAAATGAAAGAATCAGGCCCAGCGAGTTCAAGAGTAATGCTGAACTGAACATTTCTTAGGTCAGTTAGCACCATCTGGCTCCCAAAGTGTGTGACAACAGAAAGGCTCTTACCATTGAACACTTTCACATTGAAGTGTAATCGTCTCAGTGCCTCTTCTGCATTGAAGTTGCATTTTATTAGTTCATACAGTGCCTGAGGGTCAAAAGAATATTACTGTGAGAATAAGTTCCTACGATGCATGTCTTAGTGAATCAATAGACTCCCTAGGTCATTTTAAACATTTTGTGTTTAAAATGGCTCACATGTACTTGAGAGACTTTTGACAGCTCTATTGAACTATGTTTTTTCCACGGTGCAAACACATGTGAGTAATGTCAAGAGGCAGTGGCACTATATAATGCATAACTAACAACAGTCAGCAGCAGCACAGCTGTAAAACACTTAGAATATTTGACAGTGCCGTGTGGAATGTAATGTCAAGTAACTGTACCTGTTCGTTGTCTCGGACAGTTATGCTTTGCAGTAATGTGCATGCTGCCCGCTCCTCAATATGCGGTCTCTGTGTATTTAGCAAGAACTCCTCGACCTCTTGCACTGGCAGAACATCAGGCCTCCACAGCAACTGGTCCTCACTGCTGTAGGCTGGAGCAAAAGAGCAGCAAAAGAAGAAAAGAGACAGTGGATAATAAGTTGGGAAGAGAGACAAGACAACAAGAGACAAGATTTAAGAAGGTAAGAGACAGATAAGAAGTGAGAAAGGTGTTTGGCTATGTTCATTTTAGATAATTGCAGCATTCACAAAACTCTTAGACAACTTCATACAAGGTTTAATGATATAATAGACTTCATCTACATAGAAACAACTCAAGGAAGACAAGAATATAAGTAGCTTACCTTTCTCTTGGTAGGTATACGGAGTGAGTGGAGGGATTTTTGCCTGGTACATGGAGCCAACCATGATTTCCTGAAAATAAATTAGATTGAAGGGTGATATATGCTGTGTGGTGTAGTTAAGACTACCAGTCTTTTCTAAAGCTTGGGTAAAAAAATAAAATAAAAATTTCAGTCAATCAGATACCAAGTGCAGGGTTCAGTTAAGTATTGGTTCAACTAGAGTGGCCCCATGCATTATGTTCATGTTAGATATGTAATCTTGCAGTATATGGGTTGTGCTTATGGCTCAGATGTATGAGGTTTTCAGAGGTGTGACACAGCAAATAAGAAAGTGTGTGTACAGCTTTTGGCAATTTGAATACTTTCAGTGCTCACTAAATCAAAGGAATTTATGCATTCTGCTGTCAAAGACTTAGAGAAAGTGTAAGCGTTTAGATATTGTTTGTGTGTAAGTTAAACAACCTACAACAAACTGGACAGAGCCAACACACACAAGTCAGTATAAGATTTGTTTCATTGCCCTCCATGTCGTACCTTGTGCTCTTCATTGGAGGGAGTTGAGGTGTCGTCAGATTCCTCATCTGATGAGCTGACTAATGTGTCTTTGTCTCCACCTTAAAGAAATGAAAACATCAAAAAAAGAGAAAAGGGCAATTCATTTAAACAAATGTACACTTACTGTCCTATGTCAAGATTAACTCAAATATCTTGAAGCAATCTTAAAATCATATTTATATTTCACAAATCACAATACCATTTACAAAAAAACATTAAGAATTTTAATCTGTTTAATAATTCCTCATTTTGTTATTAACCATTACTTAACAATGTAAATTGTGCTGACACAAAATTATTTATCTCTGTAATTAATTTGCAATTTAGTAAGAAATATTAAAAAATTAAGAGAAATAAGCCAGGGTGATTCAAGGTTCTCTTCTTTTTACCTGTAAAGAAACTGCATCTTTGTCAGTCTTTCTTGAAAAATAAAACTCACACAAAAGCAACATACCTGTCATTTATTTATTTATTTTACTCAGCACAAATACTGTCATTGATTTCAACATAGTAACTACCAGGTGTTGTTCCAATAATGTGACTCGCTGTAATTCAGCCTCCTGGACAGGAGACAAATCCAGCAGTAAAATGCTCTGATACCTCATATGAAATGATACAGAAACAATGCAAAGGTTTCATGAAACATCTTAATTTAATAAACCCCAGCACAAGCCATGTCATTGAAATGTTACACTGAGTTAGTAACGGCTATACACACTGAGCAAAGCAGTGATTTAAAACAGAACTGAGAGAAAATACTCCTACCATAAAGCAGAGGAATGACAACTGTGATCACCTTACAGGTGTGTTACCTTGGAGATGGCGGAGCAGACCTGAGGTGTTTGAGGTGACTGAGGGGGTGAGATCATCTGCTGATGATTCTTCTTCCTCCTCCTCAGGAAATAGATCCCCGGTTATCTGATCCTGAACAAAAAATAAAACAAAAACAGAATAGTTAAGTCAAATTTATATTTCTATAGTACACTTAAAAAAAACCAAACAACAGATCAAAGTTCATAAAAAAAATGTATAGGTAATAAACACTGTGAAAACCCACTGAAATATAAATGTTGTCTTTGTCTCTTGAACCCATTAGCACTTTGTTTACTCACCAGAAAGTATTGCTGCCTTTTTGTCCAGATAATGTGTTGTGGGAGACTCGCGACTATCTCCTAGATTTACTTGCCCACACCCCGACATTGAGCATGCCATGCCACTGACCAAACACTCAACAGCAATGACCTCTTATATTGAGCTGACAGACACATTTTTAATTCAAACATTTTAATAAAGGCAGCTTAAAGTAGCAGTTTGACAGTCAGGCAGATAATTTGTTCTGTTTAGCCCTGTTTCCAACAAACATTAAAGTTCGGTTTAGTTTTGGGGCACAGTGCACACAGTTCAGTCCAATGATTGGCTGAGAATGTCACTTCCGCGTAACAACAGCAGGCTCTTTTTCAAGGCTGTTTTTGTTTCTTTATAAAAGAATTATGTCATATGCTTATCACTTTTCTTTGCTGAATACTGGTGGGCTATTCTTTACTGCCACACTTGAGGTGTTGCTATTTACATAGCTGACACAGCTAACCCAACCCAATCTACACAGCCTTTGGTGCCAGATAAAGTAGGGTTTATTGTTCAAAACCATACCATAATGAACTAGTCTTTACACTGCAGTGGAAATGCAGCATTTGTTCCACAGACATGTGAGACTTCCAGGAGATGACCAGCAGTGACCGGTAAGAGGACCCTTTAAACCCCATCTCCATCGAGCTATAATGTTTGGTAAGGTAAGCTGTTGTTTGTGTTTCAACTGTCAAATGTTGTGAAGGGTACCAAAAAGACTCATCAGTTAAATGCCACTTTATGGGACCCATTTGTTGGGGTACCTTGCCCAGTGGCCTGGTATTAAGGGTTGTGTTGCATACAGCAGTGGGCAAATAGTAAAGAACTAAAACCACACCAATGTGCATTGTGACAGTGAGACACATACTGTACATTTGTTGTCCTTTGCTTAGTGTGTTGTATTGTTCTTCTTTGTTGAATTTATTAGCTGGCTACACTGTGTCATGCTGGTATGATGTCATGTTTTTCATATAGTCAACAAAGTTCTCTCTCTCTCTCCAGCGTTCACAGAGGATGAAGGCCAATCCCTAACTGTAGTTAAAGTTGAAGTTAAACGGTCAGTAAGAGGGAGTCACTCCATGAATTTCTGAGTAACAAGTGTCTACAATGAACACTACAAGTGATTGGGTGATAGCAGAGAGAGGCAAGTACTGGGGTCATGGTCCGGCTTTAATGAACCAATTTAAAACTAGCAGCAGTGTTCTGTACATACTACAGACATGAGAGTGTGGACCAAGGGAGTCACTACAGTCAATGCAAATGGTAATTAAAAAGTGGGGATTCACAAAAGTGCACCCTATATCAAAACAGAATATAATAAGAAAGGTAACACTTCAAAACTATATTTATACATTTGTTAAATAAAAATCTTTGACTTAACACATATTTCAATCTGCCAGATTTTAAAACATTTTTACAGTCACAACACTTGAAATTAGATATCAAAGAAGACAAATGCATGTGAAGACAGAGCTTTGGTTAAATCTCACCTTGTCCAGTGTCATGCCTGGCAGGCTGGCAGCCATTTTACAGGTCTCCTTCTCTGAATCTGACACAGTGTATCCATACAGAGCCAGCAGCTCCTCCAAAGGAAGCTCACTGGCCTGCAAGCAGATAAAGAAAGACACCAACAGGTGGAGAGAAAGAATTGGGTAAAAGAAGGAAAAACAGAAAAAAGTGACTTAATTTATATTTCTTGAAAATGTCCTCTTCATTCAAAAAAACATTCAGCAATCTAAATTTGTATTTTTTTCCCTCCTCTGTCAGTTTGCAGTCAGTTACATGAAAAAGTGTTCAAGATATTTTGAGATTTTATTTGGTAAAAGCTATTCTAGAATAAGGCTCAAGGTTGAAGCAAATGTGAGGATTTACATAATTTCCTGAGCTCAGGCCTCACAGGAAGTGTGTTCTTCAACAACAGTGACAATAATGTTAAATGTAATTTGAACAAAAGTTAAATACCAACATGTACTTTTGAAGGGGAGAGTGGTAGAGCAAGCCTTTCTTTCAATTTAAAGGTTGCGGGTTTGAGTCCCCAGCTCTTTATAGTGACAATATGTATGCTGGACATTCATCCTTTAATTTGCCACCATCATGGAAAACAAAAGAAATTCACTTTTTGTCAAAGGCACTGTAGCTTTGTTGTCCTGTATATAGATGTAACTTAACTTGACCGTACAGTGTGGGATTGTGCTGCCATCTTCATGGGAGAGGAGTGGTCACCTCCAACTCCTCTATGGTCTGTTAAGACTCCAGTTCCTCCTGCTGTGGGTCTTCATCTCTGTTCCTCATCCACTCTCTGCTTAGGCCACAACCTCGACAATTGTCTTCAGAGGCTTTTCGCTCACCTACAACACACATACACACGCCTGTTTATACAAGCATTCAAAGCAACGTGAAAAATACAAAACAGCATGAGCGTGCAACATGACAGGACAGTGCACTCTTTCTGTTCAACCTGTGGGACACGGGCACACATGCAGGCTGCACGCAAACTACAGTGGCTGATCCTTGCTCATGCCATTGTAGATCAGCTGATACCTTTTTTTCTATAAATACAGTACATATATATTAAGGCTGGAAATGAATCTTTAACTGTTTTGATAATTGATTAATCAGTTTGAGTGTTTTTTAATATAAGAATTAAAACAAGCTTCTTAAACGTGAACATTTTCTGGTTTCTTTGCGCTATATAAGAAAGAAATCATTTAAAACAAATCATTTTGGTTTGTGGACAAAACAAGACATTAGAGGACATCACCGTTTGGAGAGAAGTCACTGAAAGTATCATGCGGGGTTACAGACTGTGGCACTTTGTTGCAGCATGAAGAAAACTTTTAACATTAATTATTGCTATTTCACATTTATGTTTCTCCTCAACATATTAAAAATGTGGTTTTGTTTGAGAATGAGAGCATATCTTTCAATAGTAAATAGTACTTCTATATTGGATGGGACAGTATAATTATAGCACATCACAACAAGCTCTCAATGGTAAATTCCCATTCTTGTGATAACTGCGAATGAATTGTGAAAAATGTTACATTTTCATGTGAGTTGCTGCCAACATTCAGTCCTGCTGATTGATTTTGAAAAAGGCTGTATACTTTCCAATCATTTCCAGAGCTTTTGATTCATAATGATCTATTTTTACAGGTCCAGTGTATATAAAATTGTGATATTGAATGATGAGACTGCAGACTATAACAAACAGAGGACTAATTTAAACTACAGTGGTTTTTGCACACCAGAAAGGTGTGGTAAGGTTGTTCTTCATTTCTGTGCTAAATTTCCACTTAAAAACATGAAATGACTTGGTCTTGTTGGTCTTGCCTACAGGCAACTATATACATATATACTGTAATTAAGGTAGTATATTCGATTTCTACCAATAAACACTTCAGTAATATCAGTCAATGTTAAACATTAGTAACATTCCAGCCAATATGAGCACATTTGTGCACTTTTTCCTAAAAAACCTACATGTATGAGCCACAAGGACACAAATTGAGATTTCACTTATGGCAAAAATATCGTAAATTGTAATTATTTGGCTCAGGATGACTGTGACATCGAACTTTCATACTGTCCTATGTCTAAGTTTTGAGCTGATGAAACACTAAGACATGTGTTTTTGAAGAAGACATGCAAGGTAAGGCCAAAAAAAGAAATTCAAAAAAAAAAAAAAAAAAGTTTTGAAGTGGCCAAACAATACGTAAACAAACCCGCCCTGGCTCAGTGTCAGTGTCCTTAACAGTTCAAACGATGCCGTTTGTGGACAAAGAAGCCGTTAAATTCCGGAGAAAATGTGAAGGTTGTGTTGCTTTTTCCCGCAGTAGCAGCAGCAGCAGCAGCAGCACGGACACAGCACACATCAGCTCTGACTAGGGGCGCTTTCCTGTGACTTGGTGCTGAACGACTCTTCCTCTCTCCGGCTCACAAGGAGGAAATAACTACTTGTGAATATTTCCGAAACACTCGGCCGGAGTTTACCGACGCCGAGTCGTGACATCTCCACCAACTTTTTTCACTCAATCCTCTCAGTCGGCGGCGCGCACCTGAAATAGTTCAGCACCACCGTGTTTGACTCTACGTGCCTCCCTATTGTTATCTACGGCTTTACTATCACGGCAGAGGGAATGGCTCTTTAAAGCCAAGAAGGCAGAGAGAGAGAGAGAGACCGAGGGAGGCGATGCGCTGACTGGAGAGGAGGCTCGCTCTCTCGCTCTCTCTTTCCATGTCTTCACTGCTTCCCCCCACTTTAAATGCTTCCCCAGCTGTTTTTTACGCGGCGCTCTCCGGCCGCTGACACCCTCCACAACCGCTTCAAGTGACACGGACGGACACAAGCCTCCCATTCGGTCCCGTTTCTCTTTGGTTCGGTTCATTGCATTCCTCGTTTTCGCTCACTTACCTCCGCCATTCCGTTTCTGCGCAAGCTGACTATACTATTGCCCGGATGTTGTGCTCTCGTGCACAGCTCCACTCGTTGCACTGACTCCACAACGATTCAGCAGCCGCGAGTGCCACAGTTGGCTGCAGACTTTTATTCTCAATCACCAAGAAATTTTTTTTTATAATAGTTATTGATGCGGCAGATATGATATTCCAAAGTTATTAAGACTTTCGGTATCAGTTTTCATTCTTTACCGGTTCAAAACAGTAAATATTTTAAAAGAGAAAATAAAATTGGTTTATCATTTTCTTCTTTTATATGCTGTACTACTATATTGCAATATTAACACACACAAATATATATATATTGACTTTGGCCCACATGTTTGTAATCGTATTGCAGTTAATGCAGGAACTTTTTTGTGTATTGTTTATTTCCTGGAAGTTAGTTGTATTTCTGTGTACTGCCTATGATAGATAGATAGATAGATAGATAGATAGATAGATAGATAGATAGACAGATAGATAGATAGATAGATATATAGATAGATAGATCCCAAAACTGGAAGAGCAAAATATAAATTAATAAAATATAAGAAACACACTCAGGTATACACAGAATAAGACAAATAAGAGCTAGCATATTAGAATAAAAGCAGCTATACAGAGAAAACAGAATAAAATGCATGAATAATTTATTCAACGGAATGAATACAGTGCAAGTACATACAGTAGTTCAAGCCATAGTGATGGCCATTAACAGCACTGTCCCTGTCAAATTAACCAATGCAAGTTTGATTTGTTGCAGCATTAGACTTTAAAGCTCATGCAGAGTGAATGAGGGAGGGGGCAGGACATACAGCACATGGCCAAAGCAGATAAAGATATAAGCTAGGACTCTGTCCTCAGCCAATGTCTGCTTACACTTCTCCAGCGATAGGAGCAACAAAGTTTAGGTATATATGATAATCTCACGTGACATGACCACTCACTCTGCCTCACATTTTGATATCAATAATAGTATACACGTGCTGGAAACATTCTTCATAATGAAGTGACTTTACAATGTTAGTAAATGTGTGTATGTATGTGTTTATCAGTGTGAAGTTATTAAATGTTTCAAAAAAGGCACCACATTGTTTCACTGGTATAGACCTCAGTCTCAGTATTTTTGACCCCTTTAAGTCTTCCTGTCTGAGCTCCCATTTAAGCCAGACATGTTGAAATTTTCATTTATTTGTATTGGCAAGAGCTTATTTAATCCAATATGATTATTACTCAACCAAAGACATTTTTGCTGTATACAAAAGAACTTACTGGCCCCGTGATGGACTGGTGACCCGTCCAGGGTTTACCCCACCCTTCACCCTGTATCATCTGGGATTGGCTTCAGTGGCCTGCGATCCTCATGTGGAGGAAAAAGAGCAGACAATGAATGAATGAACGAACAAAAGAATGTATCATTTTCAAGACATTTTCTAATTTCTCATTTAGAGAATGTTCACCTTTTGTTGAACATATTTCCTGTGTTTATTATTCAGATTTAACAGGGCTCAATGAAATGTATTCTCTGGATATTACTTTGTTAACCACTTAATCTAAGAGGTACCTAAACAGAGCAAATTAGGTAAACGATCATGCTTCAAATTGGCACTGCAGAGACCATATTTGGATTTGTGTCCAACAAAAGGCCAAACCACACAGTAAAGAGAACAAAACACAGGTTTGCTCTCTTGTTTACACAAATGATACATGCCCGAATCACAAGGAGCAGCTTAATAAAGTTTTAACATAGTTAGGTGTGCAGGATGCAGCAGGATGAAGAAAAGAACATCAAAATATTTTATTATTAAGTGCAATTCCTCAGAACTCTCTGCTGGTGGGTTTGCTGTAATTCTTTTTGGCACGATAAGGATTTGAGCATGGAATAAAGGATAAACTGGATGTAAAGAATAAATGTGAGCATCTGAAAATAAACAGGATTGAGTTGATAATGTAACAAAAAATTACAAACATTCATAAAAAATAAACAAAAATCTGGTACAAATACATGATTTATTAATATAAAATCATTGTTTTTACATATGTTCTTTTATTTATTTCATTCTGCTGTATCAGCAAGCCTGTTGTGTCAGTGTTTATGTTCATGTTCATGTTCAAGAGTGTGTGAGAGGGTCGAGTGTAAACAAAGCTGGATTTGGTCACTGTATTAAGCGTTTACCAGCAGGCTTTCTCCCTTTAATTGCCCCTAAAGGTTTTTTTTTTTATTAAGGTAAGACAAGCCTCAACACTTAATTACACTATGTTCATAAAAGCAGCGGCTGAATGTTTTACATGAGGCCTTTATGTTGTGTTTACATAAAGACCTCTTTTTATGAAAAGAGAAGACATAGTTTAAATTGTAAAAAAAAAAAAAAGTGAATTTACAACATCCCACAAATTGCACTCAAGTTTGTTTAACCAACAAGATTTTCATCTGAAAAAGACTTTAGGTGTAACAGAAGAAGACAACAGTATAGGTAGGTAAAATAAATTATATTCAATGTATTTTTTCCTAACAACCATGTACTTAAATAATAAGAGGATACATTTGTGTCATTTTAAAGAAAACAAGAGGCCTATGTGTATGTGGAGGAAATTCACTGAGGTAATGGTTTAGTGCAGTGGTTCTCAAGGTTTTCATAACAAGAAGCACCACCTGAGAAAATATGGAGCTCTCGAAGTAACACCATTATTGCCAATGTTAAAATACATCATCCTGCTCTTTCTCACATACTTCAGACATTGATATAGCCAAATTACATTAAGGGGAGTGAGAGATAAGGTAACTCCAATTATTATTATTTAATTTATTTTTTTTTTTTTCTTATTTGTTTCATTTTCTAAGCACTCTGGTCACACATTCTGATATATATGGCAGAACATTTTATTTCTGATATTCCACCAGAGGAAGCTCACGTACCACAGTGGACTTTTACAGCAACAAAAGTCATTTTCATCTCTACTAGTCTTCATTACTGGATGTAACATGCAGGTTCAATAGCACTGATGTAAAAGCAGCAGAATCTCACATACAGTATATCTGTACAGAGAAAAAAAAGAACTGGTTTTGACAAAAAACAAAGTTGGTAACAAAGTTGAATAAGTTAAGTTCATTCAAATCCTCTTATAACTGGTATACATTTAATTTTTACGAACTTAACTCATTTAGGTGCTGCGAACTAAAGTGACTGCTTTAAGTTTGTCAAATGTTTTCCCTTTTTCAGTGTGTCGAGGCTCAAGCTTGGAGCTTACATTTCCCACAGTGCAACACTGAGTCACGTCTTTCGAACTCCATTAAGCTTTCACACAAGCTTTTTTTTTTTTTTTTTTAGCATCATACCTCAATCACTGTGGTATTGATGCCATTATCAGAGACACACACTTGCGGTGTTGGAGTGTTGTTACGTGTAGATGTACGGTATATTCTTGTGCAGTGTAGCTAATCCCAGATCAGTGAGCGCTCACTTCTGAGGGCAGCTGTGGTCAAGGTAACGCCCTTGTACTGAGGCAAAACAATGAGATGGCAGCCGTGCATGCTAAAAGTTTGTTTCATCACAATCAATCGTTCAAAATGAGCTCTTATTTTGGTGACATGACATATTTCCTTTTCTCCCTTTTCAGAAAGCTTTGATTGTACCTCTTGCAAAACAGAAATAAATTATTGTAGTGCCCTTTCATCCTCCTCCACCTGGGTAAAGATTTGAAGTCCCCACATGCTTACACAAAATACAGGGACAGTTTTGTTCCTGGCACAACCATTATTTTAAATAACCCCTGATAGCTGCTGGCACAGTTTAATTGCAAAGCTTTATTTTGTTTATTTACTTAACCTTTAATAGGTCAAAACAATAGTTAATCTCTTGTTGCAGTAGTATAGTAGGAGTGCAATAAAGACTGTGGTCCACAGGGTGCAGTAAAAACATGTTTTGAATGTGGAGAAATGGACTACTGACCCATACCTGCACAGCGGCAGGGATTGCTACCTATATTTCCAGAGATTACAAGCTGACATGAAGCAAATATTCCACTTTGTGGTGGCCACAAGTTTTGTTTTTGCACTTTAAAGCTTTTGCGTCTCATTTCTTTTCCCTTCTGTCACTTTGTGTCTCGGAGGCATATTTCCTGTAAAGTGGACTGAATGCTGTTACCTTGAACTGCTGGGCAAAAACCTATGACTAACACATACCATTATGGTTGCCATCATTATTCAGTGGGTGGTTTCTGCAGAGTCAGTTACATTCCACTGTCTCGACAGCTTTTTTTTTTTCTGCATAAACGACAGCAGAAAGCCAGGATAATGTAAATTCAGATTGACGCACTGGGAAATACCCCAACTGTTGACTTTGAAGAGTCTGTTTGATTCTAAAGAGAGTCATCTGGTTCCCCTGCCATCTTTTCACCCTCTTTGTTCTACTTTTCAAATTAATAGGGTGGCTTTGTTTTTGTTTTGTTTTTTGTTTGTTTGTTTTTTTGTTAATTACTTCACAGCTTGCATTTGCAGTTGACTCAGGTCTGGTCACAACAAGGGCCACTTTACCTCTAGATGTGGTCAGGCCATTTTTGTTATATGATACATTAATTTTTTTTTTTTTTGATCAAAACTGAAAACTGAAATTACAACAGTACCAACAGTCTTATGTGCTTGATGTGAACAAGCTGAATGAAGAGGTGTTTCTCATTTTCTCCTGTACCGTTCCAGCAAATGTGTGTCCAGCATGTGTGACAACCACATGTCACAAAGAGTTTGCCACAAGCATAGATGTCACCCATATGTCATCACATGACCGTTAAGAATTTGTAGTCTTAACAACATATATTATAAAAGAATATTTATTAATCACAAGAAAAAGTTCAAAGATCTATGTATGAAAACAAAAGTCCTACATAAATTTGTGCTGCTGTAACATATAATATTACAATTAATGGTGTCTAACTAAGCTTTTTTTTATTGTACAATTCATAGACTGTATATTATAGAAACATTATAAATGTGCAGCTAAAAATACAACAAAAACTACTGTTGTGGTTATTTTTTATTTCCTTCCTTATAAATCACTTAAACTTTGTAAAACATATACTTAATGTTTTCAAACTGTGAGTGCCATTGTTTCATTACAGTGTTGGTAATAACATGATTTCATTCAATAGGTACATTTGTTCAGAATCCAGATATACTTGCTACAGTGCTACAGAATGATTTCTGCCTGTGAGGTAAACCTCAGTCATCCAACAAGGGGTGTCTGTACATGTGTGCACGGAGTGTCATATGGGAGCACATGTTTGTGGGAGCCACCCTTTGCCATGCAGATCAAATCATTTAAACGCAAAATAGCTCTGCCTCTGTGTCTGTGACAAAACTTACACGAGCCTCCACATCCTCATTTTAAGTCAACGTGACAATACACGCTTCGAAACTGCAAAAAAAAAAAAAAAAGAAAAAGAAAAAAAAAAACCATTCAGCTAATGCATTGTTTCAGTGCTTCCTTTGTTAGTTAGGAAACAGCAAGGTTTGGGGGTGACTTATGACTTGCTTAAATATCTGTCTTTTCCTCCAAGCAGTTGCAGTGTGATTAATTTAATTGCTAAATATACAATATATTCCAAACAAACCTAACTACTCTTTTCAAATGAATATTCTAATAAGAAAAATAAGAAAATACGAAAAATAGACAGAGCAATTATGCAGAGTAATACTGTCTCTTAGTTGTAACTTCAGTACAGGCACTACTGACATTTTACTGCATGTTGCTCCTAAAAGAGGATATGAAGTGACAATTGTTGCTTACGCTATTACTTGCTTGTTTGCTCAATCAGTCTTCATTTCTGCTTTTACTCAGCAAAGATTAGGTTAAGGTATTTTAAAGAACATTCCACAAGGGGGCAATACTGTCCTGTGAAAACTTCAACATACAGTAGTAACAAATATTTGTAAAAGTATAACAACATCATGATAGCATCATTGGAGTTTATCCTGAGCATATTCCTCTGTTTCCTGAAAACCTGTCTAGGACAGGGTTCGGCAAATATTTGTTTAATATTTCGCCCACTCAAATATGCGTCACATCCTATGTCTGTGTTAAATTTATTATAGAAAACCTCCCCAAAACTGACAAACTTTTGTTTAAAATGTGGAGAGCCACTTCCTGCACTTAAATGAACACATTAAGAGTGTCCATCTTCGGATCCACATAATTATGCCAGCAGGTTTATTCAAGCATGAACTACATACAAAAAAAAATTCCAAATCATTTTTTTAAGTGGGTTAATTTTTATTTTATTAATTTTCCACAGATAATGTGGGGAGTCAAATAGGTCTACATAGTTAAATAGTTAAAAAAAAACTATAGTTCTTTTCTACTTAGTATAAAAAACTTTACGTTTATGTTATCCATTTTATGGGTCAACTAGATTTTGCAGCTCCCGATTAAATTTGTTTGGGTGGAAAGGGGACAAAAATAGTTCTTTTAATACAAAAGGTTGCAGACCCCTGGCCTAGGCTGTATGATTTGTACCAGGCTGATAGAGATGGGAAAAGAGATTACTGGAATTTCAGTGGAGTCATAATTGAGTGCATTTTCAGTCTGGCTTCTCTCTGCTGTCGAGTTTCTGCGTATATACTAATGTGACTCACCATCTAAATTCAGCATTTTTTAGCTGCAAAAGAAATGTACTAGTTTCCAAAAAAAAAAACAAAAAAAAAAAGAGACGACAAATGAATCAAATACAGACATCCCAAAAACTTGGTCAGTATAGCCTGTTACCTCTTTCTTGTTCATTTAGTGACAATTTACACTGGTTTTTCCATTTTTCACTCACTGGCTCTCTCTTTCTCCTGCTCCCTCTTTAAACAGGATGTTTGTATCTCAGTGGAGCTGCCAGCACAAAGCTGATGATCAGATAGCAGGGCAGTAGAGTGCCCAGCTCTCCCAGCAGTGTGACAGATTAACTGGGATTTAGGGCTTCCATTCGAATTCCCCACTAAATCAACACACTGCGACACACGTCAAAACACGGGCGATCATGCAGGTGATGGCTTCTGTTTCTCCCACACCACTGTTGTCTTACCCCCACCCCACCCCCCCCCATTTCCATGTTGTTTTTAAAAGTACTTCCCTGCCTCACAATTACAATGCAGTCAAGGTAGAGATGAATTTAACTGTTAAGTAACCGAGAAGGAAGTGACCAAAGAGGACTCTGAGTGTGTTTGTATGCTGACATGAATTATTGCACAACAGTGTGCCTTTCGTTTCCCAATAAGTCAACCAACAATGATAGTTACGTTCAAAGGTGATATCATTAGACTCGGGAGACTTGTGTTTCCGTGTATTGTGCTACGCGTGTGAACTCGACACAGTTAATAGGAGATGCCTGGCTGCATGGGCAGTGGTTTGTGGCATGCAGGATCTGAATCATGAGTACAAGTTGTTTCACGGCAAAACAATGTGGATAAACGATGAGTTATTTAATGCTAGTTTGCACAATGAGGATCTGTATATGGAAACAAAATTAGCAATTTGTCCACAACATTAATTGTTTCATCAATTATGGTGACAACAGCGCTGAAATTGATAGGAAGTTATGGGAATTGTCAGGAGTTAAAGCAACAGTGGAAAAACTGATATAGTTACACTCGTCCCCAAACAGTGTGTTCTGTTTTCCTTTTTTTATTAATAGCCTGCTTGATTTTTACCATAAAGAAAGTTTTCTTGGAAACAGTGGAGGGCATTTCCTGTGAGACACAACATGCTTAAGTAAAAACAAAGTGGACAGATGTGCATGGTCTGCCCTCTTCTGTTTTAGTCTCTCTACCCCTCTCATCTGTGGCTAAACTATTCCTTTCCTTCCATTTACCATTTCTGGCAATTGTTAACTTCATGAGTAGCACGGGAGCAGATTTGGATTGAAAAATGTGTTTTGAAGGTTTCACTTTTCAAGTTGCAGGAGTAGAAACATGCCAATTTATGTCTAAAGGTTAATAGTATAAATATAATTCCATTTTGACCCAGAGGAAGGATCAAAGAAGGTCAAACGTGAACCCTAAAAGCATTCAGCTCCAGTCTGACTGGACACAACTGATTCTGTGTTGGTAGAATTTCCTCACATGCTGTTTTTTCATATATGCACAAGAACCTGAGTGTGAATTAGGCCAGTAAGTGGTGTCATTAAGTTACTGACACTCAGACACATAAGTCTTTCACATGGAGGACTCACTGGTGCGTGTGTGTGCACACATGTGCCATAGATACAGCAAACAACCAGTCTACTGTTGGAATCCACAGTTAAAGCAGCGATCATAACCGGCCTCCACTAACTTTACGTCCATGTAATCGTAATCGTATAGAGTAGATAAAGGCCTTCTGAAGCATTACCTCACTTCTTAACGGTCACTGGTTTTCACTGCACAGAATAACATAAGTCAAAAAATGATTTTGCCATTCAAAATCTGTAACATGCTGCAAATGTTGTTATACCAGATTTTGCTGCTATATTTTAACAAAAAAAATTCATCCTATTTTAGAATGTCCTTCTTTTACACAAACCTAATGTAAGAAGATCTACCTCCCCACCACAGTGCTCACCCCAGTTGTGATTCTGAACAAAAGTGCTTCTTTGATTTTGACGTTCAACTGTTTCAACTCTATAAGGCTATACTTGTACAGAAATTTTCCAAGGCAGCAAGAGTGCCAAATGAGTGATTGGTTGTCTCAAAGAGCTGGCAGTCCACTGAGAGGTCACATCTTTATCTTTTGGTCTTTAGCCATGAAAAACAGACCTTCAGGGTGAGAGCCGCACAAAAAAAAGTTATACAGCCCTTTTAACCCTCTGGAAATATAAGTTTGAACTTGATAAAACTTGAGCTTAGTGATAAAATTAAGGGCCAAACAGCACTAGGGAATGTCACAATGATGCATGACACTGAAATGTGTGTCAGAGCCAAACACAAACCCCAATACACAAGATAAAATGCCCATTAGATTTTTCCGTGTATGGTGTCTGATACAAATCCAGAAGTTGTATCGTGCTTAAGAAGCGGTTGTGAGTCAGAATGGACCATTTTTTTGAGACATATGTTCACTTTCTTGTGTTAGTGGTTTGATTATTTTCATTTAGACTCCAGGGAAAACAGTCCAGAGGTCTAAGGAAAGGGCAGAGTGCTAGCAGTGTATGTGTGTGTGTGTATCATTGAGATGTTGTAGCGTTTTTGGCTTTGTGGGGAACCAAATCGAAGGCTAATCCACTGGAAAGGATGATTTTAGAGAGCAGACAATTCATTAGTGTTTACATTTAGGGCACACAGACTTTACACAGATCTGGATCTGACACATTATTGGCTCCACTGTTTGCCACCCTCCTCGTTTATTTTCACACCATATCCCCCCCGTGTTAGCCCTATCCACACTCCATCAGTAGACTACCCAACAGACTATCCTCATGGGTAATTTCTTGCCCACTGCTAAAGCATGCTGCTGTTGGACCCCCACCACCAGAGCTGCTACAGCACACTGACTGGGACAGGAGTACAGACATAACTGGTTGGCTGGGTGGGAGGGAGGTGGAAGAGACAGCAGTGATCTCAGTAGTCTGTTATAGTGTGATGTGTTAGACGTATAAACACTGGCTGACCGCAGCACTGCAGGCCAGTGAGTATGGAAGTCCAAGGTTCAAATTCAGCCACATATGGCCCACAGGTGCTCAGAACTTCTCTGAAATATCAACTGTGCAGCAACTAAAAATGGGAATCACCTTTGTTGCATACCATTGTTAATGTCATCGTACTGCATGTCAACCAGGTATATCAGAAAATGATCACAAGTTAATCCCTCAACAACAGCAATCTTACATCCTTTACTTACACCATAACACAAAGTAGTCCACCAGGTATGTCCCTGGGCAATATTTAAGAGATTTTGGGGACCATGTGGGACCTATATTGAACCGAACTTGCGCAAACTATAGGGGTACTGGGCCTTCTTAGGGGATTTAAACCATGGTGGTGTCATTGTACAAAGCCAATGATAAAATTCACAGGGGTTCTCAAGAAATTGCCTTTGCTGTGGACAAATGTAATCTGTTTTTCAGGGTCCCCCTCTCAGCTTGAGGACTCTTCTGTCCACTGCTGCTGGCTAACTCAAAAACACTTGCCGTATATAGAACAATTTATTGTTGACAGACACGTCATGGCGTCCCCCATGAAGTTGTTCTTTATACTGGAAGTGTAGCAGGGTTTGTGATCTCTTTAAACTTTTCTTTTCCCTTTACCTCAAATGACATTAAAATTACTGGCTTGTGGGCAGTCAGGCCCTGAAGTCAAAGATTACAATTCTTGCAGCTCTTGAAAGCATGTGTTTTTTTTTCGTTTTTTTTTTTTTTTAAACATAGCAGAACACTCATCCTTCTTGTTGTTTTTGCTGTTTGCTCTCCCTCAGCCTAACTTTCAGCTTCCTATGCTTCCCATCCCTTGTCACATGGGACATTGAAATTTCCCTGTAGGGATGATGATGATGTCCTCAGAGGGGTTCATGTACTCATTGTTTAGTCTGTCACAGAGTTGGTGTCATCTCGATGAGATGCAAAGGGTATTCCCATCTTTGACTTTAAAATATCTTTGCAAATCCTCATTGGCTTCCTTTGAAGCCAATGTTCGAGTGGTCACATACTGCTGCTAGACAATGATAGATGGAAGTAAGAACACAGGGTTGTAGTTTTATTTGCCAAGGGTTGGGAAGGGCAATGGAATTGTACCCATGTTTCATGTTTGCACGCAGTCAGCCCACAGTTTCATTTTCTGTGGTGAAGCAGCTGTCGAACGGGTAAAGAGTTGGGAGTGTGGCAGACGAAGAAGTGTGGTTTAAGTCTCTTGAGAGGACCATGAAAGCAGGTTTGGAATAAAATGGTGATGAGATGTGGAGTTGCAGCAGATGATAATGAGTTGTAAACTGCCAATACCAGTGGCCCTTGTGAACTCTCTCTTGGCAGTTAATATGGATGCGAACATACTGCACATCATCTGTTATTCACAATCATTGCTTTCCCCTCTGCTTGCAGTCTCTTTTGTTGTGGATTGTGTTATATGTTTCTGCATTCTTGATAACAGAATCTGGCAATAAGAATTTAACATATATAGAAAATTTTATCAGTATTCCCCGTAGGTCGTAGTTAGCTTACCCTAGAAACCTTAGGAAAAAGGTGGGATTAGTTTTTACCTCCATGATGGAGGTTATGTTTTTAGTGCTGTGCCTTTCTGGCTGTCTAAGTGTTTGTTAGCAGGATTAAGCTATAACTACTGAACTGGTTAAATTTAACCTTTGGGTGTAGAGAGAGAGGTTTTTTTTCAACATCTTTGTGCATTTCTCAAAGAATAATGCAGAGGTGTTAAGAAAATCAAACATTTATCGAGTGCTATGAAGAGGAGCAAGCATTAGATCTTGTGGCACTTTCTAGTTTCATGCAAGGACCTAATGATTAAACATTCACACATTATATATATATATATATATATATATATATATATATAGTGTGGATTAAACCTGTTTTGTCAATCAGCTGTCATGGTGACCATGTCTAATGAGATGTGAAGTGTGTGTTTTTAGCCTTTGTTTTGTACAGCCTCTCTCTGGAGTCAGCAAGTTTTAGGGCGATCATGATGGCTGACCTGTGTTGTTGTTGTTGTTACTGGTTGAGTGGTTACCATGGTAGCCTTTACTAGCTCTGCAGATGTCTATCTTATGTGCATCTTTCTTCATGCATTGCCGTGTCACATAGGCCACAGAGCACACTGTCAGAGAACTTCTCTGAGCCTGGCTGTGACCAATTGCCTTTCACACAGCAGTAATTTCACTAAGATATATCATTCATTTTACACATGGAAAGGTCACATGCTGGGAAAACACTTGTGGACTTTGATGCACACATATACATGCCCATTCTTTCACCCTGAATGGTTTCACTGTGTTTATCTGGTAACCTTTGCGATGAGGACATATCTCTACATTTTTCATCAATTTTATTCTTGAAATAAGTACTTCAAATTGGCACATGGAGAAGAGGAACAAAATAAATAAGTGTTTCTATTACAATATTAGTCACAGATATTTTGAACAGTTTAGTCTGGGAAATGTGCTTTTTGAAGAAGGCTCATGTAACAAGCACAAATTGACGATGGCTACAATTTTTAGAGAAAGCAAATCTAATATTGTAAGATTATTTTTTAATATTAATTAAAATGAATGTCTTGAGAAAAAAAACACTACATTATATATGAAACATAAAAATTGGCTTTAGATGTAATTTGTAAGGAGACAGACACTTGCTGCTAAAAGGCCATAACAGCAATAAAATCTGAATATGTGGATAGAAGAGAATGAGGCATAACTTCACCAACAAAATAGTAAAGTTTGTAAAATTCACATTTTCAACAATTTTTGGGTCACAGAAATCAGGCAATCAAAGAAAATTATTTAGTTAAATGTATTACTACTTGGCAGTTTGAACTTAGAAGCATGATTGAAGCATATTTATACTTTAAGCATTTATAATTGAAATATTTAGTATAGTGGGTGGATTTCTGGTGTGCAGGTAAGATAGATTGACGGTAGGAAGGACCTAAGTGGCCAAAAACACAGAAAAGTGAAGAAATAAGAGACACATGGAGAAGAAAAGGAGGAATCATGAGAATTGAGAATATGTATTTGTTTTTATTATATGTTATGTATTTGTCTATTTTTCATCTTTTAAATTGAGGTCTGTTCTCACATGGTGCCAGCATTAAGCTTAGGGCCTTAGGCTACATCAATATTAGTCTATTTCTGTTTTAAAAGACATATTTTGCTGTATATACAGATATGCCTGCTGTCCACATTACCCCAGTGCTTTGGAGCCCTGAAAATGTAGAAGATTGAAAACGTTATTGGCTGCTTTTCAGTTTGAAAATTCAAGGGTTGCATGTTAATCTGGACTGGAAGAGTAGATATTATTTTATTACTCTCACCATTGTCATTTATCATTAGTAGTACCCTCTGAAGCTATGCAAACAACTGTAGACAGGAGAATCAGCTTCCTGTTTCCACTGGCACATGCATAACAAGTGTAGCTGAACGTCCATATGCAGAATTAGGTTTGTATCAACGCAGGTTACTTCTGATACATCTGAATGCAGATCATTTTTATCTGAAAACGACATATTCAAATAAAAACATAATCGTATGGATGTGGCCTTAGTAACACAGAGAGACTAAGGGGAAAAAAATGCATGACTTTGAAGGCTTTAATTTGGAGTCTGGTCTTTTTCCGTCAGTGGGTTGGTTCTTTCTCAGGGTCCTGCTGCATTTCTTTGGAGACTGAGGGTCTAGGGTTGTGGTGGGGGTCTAATAATGAGATGGAGATTTGGGGTGGATAGTGTTAGACTAGGGGTTAGTTGAGAATGTGTGGAGCACCACACACTGAACTGCATGATCATTAGTCCGACATCACAAGGGACATGTAACTTTGACCCTTTTTCTTTCCTGCACCAGACGGATAAAGTACAGTGAGCCAAGATATGCAAAGTTTCAATCACAGGATACACAATTTGTACATGGAAAGAATTGTTTTTGACGAGTAGTGGTTGTGGTGTGAAGGAGAAAATAATAAGCAATTACACAAACTGTCCCATGCATAGAAGGAGCAAACACATGCATCATGCCCATGGTCAACTTGTTTTCTGCACAAACAAGCCTCAAAGACACAGACACACACACAGGATTCTTGTAGAAGCTTTCCCAGACATCAGTGAAGTAGTTCTGAGAAAATTGGGCATGATTGTTTACATGACTAAGATCCAAGTTATTTTTAACATATTTTGGCACAGTGAAAGCTTGAAGGCCAGTTAAGTATTTAACGCTCCCTATCGTAAAGAAAATAAATAACGTCATAAAGATCATGACTTTTAAGTTCCATAGTGATCATGAGAAAACAGACACGGTGACATTTTACAGATGAGGGAGCTATGACTAAGTGATTCATTTTGTCAGCGTGAGGTCCAGAGCTGAAATATAATAATCCTACAATCAGCCATATAGATCCTTAAGATACACTCTTTAAGTTACTTAAGTAATCTGACCTTTCCTTTCTTTCTGATGTATAGTTTTCAAAATGTGCTGTCAAAAGGCTGAGAAAATACTTTGTCCTGCACAGGACTGCCAAAGTCTCACAGAAAGATACAGACTAGGACTCACTGCTAACATTACACACCCATCTGTCCTCCATCCATCCATTTATCCTTTCATTTGTGTAGCTTTTGATGTGGCTATTTTGAGCTAGATGCAGATAAAAGGGTTATCTGAAAGAAGCAGCGAGTCTGGTCTACAGACAAGCAGTCACCTTGAGTCCTTAAAGACCTCAGACCTTTACTGATAAACCACCAACAGCATGCATTACTCGACAAACACTATCAGCTGTCAGAGTTCTGCTCAACTTCCTGAGACCTAACCTAAGTATGTTCTGTGCAAGAAACTATGTGATCCTGTAAAAACATTATTTGCACAATATATTTTAGGCAAAACAAGATTAAGGTAGTTGTTTTATACTGATACATTCAGGAGATGTGTCATCTACACGACTTTTGCAGAACTCAGTGTACGGACAGAAAAAAGGGGAGGCCAAGGTCAGAAACTTAATCCATGCTGCTCACCAACTGAAAAGAAGTATACTTGGACAAACTGAGAAATTAATTCTTGCCATGTTCAAATTAGAAGCACTGGTTCTGAAAAACTGAGAATTGCAGGTACATTTTGAAGATATAAGTAACTTGTTCTTGATAATGTTCTATTTTGTTTTTCAATTATTTTATCAGTATTCTCAGAACCAATCAATGAAATTAATGCGGTGATGAACTTTGTCTTAATATTTGATTCTGACACCACTGGCAAATTGAAAATCTCACCATTTACCTTTTTTTTGTATATTATTGTTGGTATATTGTTTATTATTATTGTTGGTATTGATATTGTTGGCTCCTGAGAAAAGTAACATAAGCAAACAGAACATCTGTTTGCTCGTGTTCTTGTAAAACCTATTTAGAAAAATGTTTAGGGGTTGGAGTGGTGGGAAATGGGGTGATGGCCCAAGAGGCCTCCCTTTTCCACCGCTGCTGCTGCTGCTCCTTCTTCGTTCCCACTACACTTTGCATTCCCAAACATCCAACTCACCACCAAAGCCTGCGTCACTGTTCCCTGACTCACGGTGCTTCTTAGCACACACCCACACATACAGCCACACAGACAAAGATATAGAAACGTGCACATAACACCATCTCCCTTACACAAACTAGTGCAAGGCTGACAACAATTAAATTTTCCCCCTGATCTGCTGACCTTCCTCTTTCCACCACGGCACCAAATAACCAGGAAATGTGTATCCAAGATGGAGCCAAGGCCTCTAGGATGTTTTCATACAGTTACACATGAGTTGTCTGAGAGTTTCAACATCTCTTGCTGCTCAGGGTAAATTCATCAGCTCTAGGGGGCCATTTATTTATCAGCAATTTCCTGCCTGCATCATCTCATAATAATCAGCGGTCCTACAAGAGAAGGATACAGAAAGACTTGACTCATCTGTCCACCTCTCTCTGCTTTTCATCAGCATGTTGTTGTAGTCAGTCTCTTTGAGCAATTTAAAGAAAGGTTAAACATTATGAATAACTCATATTCCAATTCAACTACCAATATAGCTAGAATTTCTAAGCAGCTTGCGACTTGCCTAACGTTTCCTAGGAAGTGTTTGGAGGTTCAGCCTTTCACGTTGCTCAGTCACCCTGAGCCTGTGCCTCACAGCTGACCATCTCAATCTAGACCCAGGGTTTCCACACCAGAGCTGCTCAGTTATCCAGACCCTCAGACTCTCAGGGTCCAAGCCAACCTCTCATCTGCTCCTGGGTTGGCGATCCCAGCTGACATCCTTTTCCTAAATTGGCAGCCCTAACTCCTGATCATGCACCAGAGGCCTGGCCAGCATCAGCTCCTGGTTTTATAATGTAAATAAAGTGATGTAAGAGAGGACTCACAACTTAACTGTAGCATGATGGGAGATTTTATCCAATCACAGGGCGGTTCAAAAAGAGAGTACATGCCCTTATTGGCCTTTTCCACTCCATTTAATCTGCATACAAGTCCTTTCCAAGCCTGCAGTACTGATAAACTTCCTCTGAAACAAAGAAACATAAAAAAAGCCAAGACTTTAAGAGTTGGACAGTATATGCAATAAACAGACAGACAGAGACAGAGCGATTACATTTGGTCATCTCCCGCTTATAAAACAATTTTGCCAGTCGCCCATGTTAACCTGATTAGGGGAGCTCAGGACAGAGAGCGGCAATCCAAGAATAACCTGGAGATGAAACTTTGCAGTTGACTACTTTTCCAGTGATTCTGCCACGTACTGTAGCTTTAAATGGGATACACAAAAAAAAAAAAGTCATTAGAATATAGCATGTACTGTTTTTATAAACAAATACTGATGCTGTCCATGGCCAAGAGGAAAAGGAATTGGGCTTGTAAATGGAGGGGTGCAGATTCAAATCACAGAATGGGTCACGGGCTGGGGTGCCCCTGAGCAAAGCACCAAATCCCTCATTGCTCCCCGGGCACAGATCAATGCTGCCCGCTGCCCACTGCTCCTGTGCCCCCGGCTTGGGTGTGTTCACTACTGGTGTGTAATAAGGATGGATTAATTGCAGAGGTCAAATTCATAATCACTTTTTGGTGTGTGTGAGTGCAAACATAACTAATTCTAATTCTAAATGTAGCAACATAACACACATCTCTGATTATTAAAGGGCCAGCGTGACATCTAATGGTGAGTGCAACAAACTTAGAATTACTCCGCTCACTCCTCCCTTTCCCCAGTGTCCTGAAACAATGGTAGCCTTTACATGCCAGAAAATATGTAACACTCTCTCATTCTCCCAGTCTTTGTACCGTTTCCTCCTTTTTCATAGGATTACAGGGTTACGTGGGTGGAGCCACAGTGAGCTTTCACTTCAAACTCTGTTCAAGCAGCTTTGGAAACATGGTGCAAAATGTCAGCCTCCATAAATCAAGCCCCCCCACCCCCCCCGCCATAATTACATACAGGAAAAAAGGCCAAGGGAAACCAAACAATTTTTATGTCAAAGCAGTTATACACTTTCATTACCAATTAATAAATAAATAATAAACCTTAAAATTATATATTTTTTGTTTTTTTTAGAAGGTCAGCTTCGTGGCCGACACAAAATGACACAGTAGTACAGTTTTATCATGTAGGTACAATGAAACACATAGCTAAACTATGATGGAGAGGTAAGGAGAGATCCCGCCCCATCACCGTCAGGCGGGAGGGGAGAGAGAGAGGGAAGAGGACGGTCCGAGGTGGAGGGACCAGAGCGGGTCAGAAAGAAAGAGAGAGAGAGAGAGAGAGAGAGAGGAAGACAAGTCTGATGGAAGTCAGAAGAAGACACGTTACTGACTGGAAGCGAGGATAAGATGGACTTCTAACCTCGAGTCAAATATATGCAGCTTTTGGCAAAAGCGTTTTACGTGCGCGAAATACATCAGTGGAAAGAACAGACTCCGCCACACACCGGGATGTATAGATGACGGCAGCCACTCCACGAGGTATTGGTTAGTGAGTATGTGGAGAAGGATGTCCTTATTATGAAGGAAAGCACTTTTAATTTTAGTTCTTAAACTTAAACCTTTGTCTGGAAGTCATGTGTCTTCACTATTCAAAGAGCAGAGAGGAAAAATACAACTTGTTTTTATTTACATGTTATTGTTAGCCTGCATGTAACTGTTTATGTTTTTATATTGTACTGAACTGTAAATAGTCTATTTGTTTTGAATGCTGCTGGTGTCTTGTTCATGAGCATTCTCTTCTTAGTGATGCTGTTTACTAGTTAAGGTAAAATACATTAGTAAGCCCTATTATAGAGGTTTTACATGTTTTTTTGTTCACAGTTTTTCTCTGAGTTGAATGTTGATTTGATAATCCCCTCATTGCATATGACTTGCAGGTCCCTGATGAGGGTATAAAATGACTGTCCTCAAACTGCCAGGCTGAGCAGTCTCACCTCCCTCGGCTGTGTCCAGTGCTGTGGCTCCCTCTGCTGTATGACCAAGGAAGGGCGGAAATGGCAGGCAGCATGGGGAACGTGGTGGAGGAAGGGATGAATATGGTCATCGTCAGCCACTACAACCACTCAGGGAAGTGGGACCGGCCTCGCAGCAGCGGGGCCTGTAAGATGGCGGTGCTGCTCTTCATCTGTGTGTTGATTGTCCTGGAGAACGCAATGGTGCTCCTGGCTCTCTGGAGGAACAAGCGCTTCCACAGCCGCATGTATTTCCTCATTGGGAACCTTGCGCTGTCGGACATGCTTGCTGGTGTGGCCTATGTTGTTAATATCTTTACCTCAGGACGCAAGACCTTTTTCCTGACACCAGTACAGTGGCTGGCTAGAGAAGGGAGCATGTTTGTGGCCCTCAGTGCTTCCACGTTCAGCCTTCTGGCCATTGGGATCGAGAGACACATGACCATGGTGCGTCTGCGTCCATGTGAGACGGCAGGTCGAGGGAGACTTCTTGGACTGCTGGCAGCCTGCTGGTTTGTGTCAGTGCTGCTGAGTGCTCTGCCCAGCCTAGGGTGGAACTGCCTGGACAATCTGGCCTCTTGCTCCACTGTGCTGCCACTCTATGCTAAGAGTTATGTGGCCTTCTGCATCAGCATCTTCAGTGCTCTCTTGGTGGCCATCATCATCCTCTACATCAGGATCTATCAACTGGTGACCTCTAGCGGTCGCAGGGTGAGCAGTCGGCCTTCAGAGCACTCGCTGGCTCTGCTGCGGACAGTGGTTATTGTTCTTGGAGTGTTTGTCATGTGCTGGGCGCCGCTTTTCCTGCTGTTGCTGCTGGATGTGGGCTGTAGCCCAGACAAGTGCCCTGTGCTCTACCAGGTGGACTGGTTCATCGCCTTGGCTGTGCTCAACTCGGCCCTCAATCCTCTGATATACACTCTGTCCAGCAGGGAGATGAGGGCTGCCTTCTTCCGGCTGCTGTGCTGCTGTCAGACCAGTTTGGAGCCCACTGGGACTCCTGTGGTGGGAAACCTCCACCTGGGCATAGTCATACCCACAGCAGAAAACAGCAAGACCAGTTTGGGTGGAGGAGGGGGGAGTGGGGCTGGCAAGTCCACGCTACAAAGGGGAAAGGTTGCCACACCTATGAACTCTGAAAACAAACATGGAGATCCCTCTGCTATTGCTGTGGCCCACCACTCTGGGCCCACAGACCTGCTCTCAGCTGTGTTGGTGAAGGCGGGGGCTCTGCCGCCCCTCAGCAAATTCTGAGTAGAAGCACTTTAAAGAAGCCTCACAGTTAGTGCTAGGCAGTATATACCGGTTCATCCCAAAAACTGATATTTTTCTATTTTTATTAATGATATTTAATGATTCATATACCACAATTCCAGTATATGAAAAACAGAACATGGTGCAGCAAAACACAGTTCAACGGGGGAGCCTTTTCACTGCTGCACCACACATGCTAAGGGCTTAACTGAGGAAGTAACTGTGGTAGTAATTGCAGGAATGATCAATTTACTCCACCACTGACATAGTCCTACTATCAGCCACTTTTTGTTTATGCACTAAGACCAATGTAGCGTGAATGTGAACAGCAAGAATAATCAGATGCAGCCAGTTAATTACAAATTGTTGGGTGCAAACAAAATTATTAAAGCCACTATTTTATGACAATTCTATATTGTGGTAGCAATACCAGTGTGACCAAAACATTCCATTCAGTTTACATAAATGTAACATTTCAAAAATATGAAAGATTGTTGAACAGTTTTTTTTAAAAAAAAACACTCAGATTAATCTATTATCAAAATAGTTGGTGATTAATTTAATAATTAATTAATCAACTAGTTATGTAGGTCTAATTGTAGGCAATAAAAATTATTAAAGCCAGCAATTATAACAATTCAACAATATAGACTTTAACATCAGAGGGACACAAATATTCACGTTATTTTACATAAATGTATAATTTAAAATTAAAGAATGTTGGCGAGTTTAGAATCAATAATTTTCATGGGCTATTCATGGGAGTATTTGTCCTCTTTTAGTGCTGTATCAGTATTTAAAGGTCAGTGAATATGTACAAATTTACTTGTATCTTGCAGCCTGACAGTCAATTCTTCATTTGAGGCAGTTTATTTGCCAAACACTAGTCAAGGTCAGTGTGATTGAGTGAAATGGATTGACGCAGCCCCTAAAAGTTAACAGTGCAGCCAGTGCCTTGGCTAATATTGTGTTATTAACTTCATTCATGTTGTGTCTGTCACTATTTGAAGGGAAAAAAAAACTTAACAACAAACTTGGGCATTTCTATGTTCTTGCCCTCAGCAAACACTCTTTATATCACAGTTTCACTTGATAAACTATTTATTTTTTAAGAATACGTTTGGCATTTTAATACTGTATAAACCATTTGGTATTTAATTTTTGCTTTCTGTGCATAAAAGTCCCTCTTGGTACTAGGACTGTAGTATTGATTTTGTTATGATTTGAAATGCACTGTAAGAAAACATGTCTTTTCATGTGTTTCAGTGCGTTTATTTTTTTCTTCAGACTAGCAGCCTCTTGAGGCTGTGATGCTCATTACATGCCATGGATGTCATTAACAGACTCTAACCACTAGTGGGCAAAAACATCAAGCTTGTCCCAATAATGGTGGTACAGGACAAGCAACGTTGCTGTCACACTAGTCATTGAGGCTGAGTGTTTTGTTTTGTTTTTTCAAACAAAAATGAATTTTGGGTCATTACAGTCTCCACTCCATTTACCACAGTCTGTTTATCTCCAGTCTAATTTTTTTTTTGACAGCACTAAAGCAGCTTAACTAAGCGCTGATAACAATATACACAGACATTAATTTTGCTTTTCATCAGAACACTTAGAAACCACTCGTGTTAACTAACCACTAGTGAATGAAGTCAGTGGTAGTTGTGAATAATTTAATGATGGTAGACAGTAATTGACTGAATTCTGTCTGGGTTGTTGCCGTGCCTTATACAAATTACGAAGAAAATAAAGTCCCATTCCCTTTTATAAGACTTCCCATCTGTTATATTGAATTGCCTTTCAGCACTCTTCCTCTCATTCCCTTAAATTCTCTTTGTTGATCCACTGTTAGAACTGTCAAAGAACATAAGAGAAAACTAGTGATTTTTTATGTCTTTAGTGCCATGTGATTTGTAAAATCTTTTGCTCATATTGTAGTAATTGATGTAGAAATGCTCTCATTTGTTAGATTATCATTTGCTGTTTTGACAGAAGAGAAATGTCATCTGACTTGACCTGCGTGCACTCATAAAATACAGTATCCCAATGAGAACCCGATTGGTTTTTCTTTTTCCCATTCATAGACAGACCTGGGTCAGACAGGCATGAATAATGCAGATGCAGTCATGATAGGGTTTGTCAGTTTGATGAGGGCTGTTACTTTGAAGAGCCCATTGTTAAATATGTCCCATCGTCGTAAAACTCCCCATAACCTCCTGGTTATCTATTATGTTAAATTATTCAGACAATTTGGCAATGCTATATTTTTTCTTGAGGATTTTCACAGAATACAGCATGTCTTTGAACAAAAGTAGTAGCTGGTGGACGGATAGATTGGGCTGATAGCAGCAGAGTTTGCTGCTAAATATCACAGCAGAGACTGACATTTCATACTCACCTCAGCCTAAAGGATGCGTCTCTTCTCCCCACCTCCACCTCACGGAAAAAAACTAAGGGTGTAATACCAGCCGAGCATTTCCAGCTTAAAAGGTCACTGACTGCTTCCTGTCAGAGATGCTGAAACACAATTTCCCAAATTAGCTGGGGATGATCGTGACCTTACACTATGTGGAACATCAGAAAAAAGCCGAAATGTTACGCTGTACAGATTAATGTGATGAGTGAAACGGACGGCTTTTCTTCATTCTCCTTATCGAACGTGTTCTTACGTTACATTTTAAAACTGATTACAATAAAGCCAAATTGGATTTTGAAAGCTGTGAGTGGAAGGCTCAACTACATCAAGAAGACAATAAGGTTCATACTTTGGAAAGAATAAAAATCACCTGCACCTCCTGGAAAAGACATTGCAGTTGTAAACCCTGACAGTTACATCTAAATAGAATGTTTCTTTAAATATGGACCCAGCTACTATTCACTGAAAAAAATTATAGAACAAATCTAAAACAAGCAAGAACTATAGGTGAAAAAAAAACTAAACATGATAAATGAGTCTTTTGACCAAAAATGGAAATATCTTTTGCTATAAACACATAAACACACAAACATATGAACTCTGATATATGGATACTGATAGCCTTACAATCACCGGACAGTGTTAATCCATCAGCTGTTGTCTCATTTCACCACTTACTGATAATGACGATGGTTTTCCCTGAAGCTTGAAAATGGCTGTCCTTTTCTGAATCTAAATTCAACAGACTGTACACAAATTATCATGTAGTTTAAAAAAAGAATTACAGTTATTTTGAAGGTAATAATAAGAAATAATTTGCAAGATGAAGCTGAAAGACATGTTACCTCTCTCTACTCTTCTCATCATAAATAATTCAATTTATCGTTCATTTATTTTTTTTTGCATTCTTTCTGTCCAAATAAACTCCTCTACAGTCCATTAAACCTTCTACAGTGACTTTCAATCAAATCTATCTTCTGTTCTTTTCCACCAACCAACAGAAACAAACATTTTACAGCTTCATCTGCTAACTGGGTCAAACACCTTAATAAATCATGTTAACTAAATAGCCATCACTAGTCTTCTTTGAGGATTTAGACATGGTGGATTTGTGTCGTTCTTTGTGCACAATGCCTATTTGCATATGACTAATGTGAACACGACAGAGGACAAGAGAAATCACGCCACCCCCTGTCATTCTGATCCTGGCTTTATACTGCTGCGTGGTGAGGAAGTGTGTGTGCATTTTGGTGAGCGTGCATTTGCGCGTGTCACGGTTTTTGTACAGTGCAGACATGTAGTATGTGGCTTGTGTGTTTCGGAGAAAGAACAAAGACTCCATCTGGTCCGAGCCGCTGAATGTGCCAGTATGAAACACTTCTGTCATTCTCAAGTCCCTGTTTGAAGCAGCTCAGAGGCTGAGAGGGGCCAGGCAGAGAGTGGTGGTGGTGGGGGGGGGGGGATCCTATCTAAGGTGGCCGCTCACACAGGCAGCCCCCCAGCTGGAGACAGGGTGTTCTCTAAAGCACAGTTGGACCCCTCTTAGTATAGGAACACACATTCATCTGGTGTGTAATGACTCCCCCCTGCACGAGTACCTTTTCCCTTCACCTCCATGACTGTCAGATTCAATACAGTGTAATTACATGTGGAGAAAAAGAGAGTGAAGACCAAGAGAGATTTTGGTGATAAGCTCCTGGGGATAAGAAGGCTTTATCTGCAAGACGGGGATGCCAAGGCAAAGGTCACTTGGTGGGAGGATATTTGGCTGAGATTTGGACTGGTGGACACTCTTTTCAACACCAAATTAATACTCCTGCCTAGTGCTGATCTGAGTCAACTCCAGCTGAGCTAAAGCAGAAATGTTCTAGTGGAAAAAAGAATATTTTCATCTGACACCTCTATAAACATACCAGTTATTTAATGTCATTACTGTTTCTTTATTGGGAATGATATTCATCCAGATGCTCCTTACTGCATCCTAATTTCCTATTATGACAGGAATGTTGCTCATCTTTACTACTATCAAAAGTTGGACCTGATCCTCGCTTATAACAAAAAGGGAAGCACACACAAACGCTCATTATGAAAGATTTAGTGTTGGAGCTTGCATATCTCCACCAACTAATTTGTCCTCACCTGCTGCTTCTAAGTGTGTATACTGCAAATCAACATTGGCTGTCAGGTAATATAACAATGCCAAAGTCTCCCTCTGGAGTCACTGTTTAATTTGTCCATTCCGTGCTACAGTGGAAACCCTGCAGACTCTAGAGAAGAGGATTTACTCCTTTTTTTCTATTTTTTTGTATGTATCTGGACTTGTGTGCAGCTGACTGTGTATTGTTTAGTGTCTGTTCATGTTCTTGTCCACTACTACAATATCTGTTGAGGAAAATATCCTGATCTGGCTGATCTGATATTTATAGTCAGATTTGTAACCAGGTCTTTGGCAGACGTGGATAAGCTCTCCATGCAAAATTCCACCCTACATAAACCGCCGCCCCCCCCACACGCCCCCCACCCCCTTCCCCAAAACAGCAGCTGCTTCATCTCCACATCTTCTCACTCACCCTGGCAGAGCCTGACAGTATGCACACACCTGCTCACACTGACCTCCAATCTATCTTTTCTACGCCTGCCTGCTACAACTATGGGGATTAACATGTCTGGGATTGTGGATAAGGGAGTGTAATGACGGCGGCCTCTATATGTCTGACATGCGTGTCCTGTTTCCCACTTGCGGCACATACCCTGCATTTGTGAATGCAAGCACCTTAAAGGCATTTCTGTGCGTGTGTGTACTTTTCTGACATGAACACTGAACTTGTAGTCCTCATGGAAACCAAAACCCATTCCTAATGAGGCAGAATCTACTTTCTGAGGAACTGGCAACGTTTAGGGCCACGACTTGAATTGTGGTTAGATTAAGGTTAAGGTTAGGCATTTACTGGTTAAGGTTATGGATAACACTATGTTTCGGCTGTCCAAATGAATGGAAGTCAATGCCAGTCCAAAGAATGGCTGCACCAACCCACTGTATGTGTGTTTGTGTGTGTATGTGCTGAAATAGCACATGGGAGTGGAGAGTGATAGACTACACGTTTGTGTCATGGTCAAGTTTAAGGACTGCAGTCTTAATTAAAGGTGTAGTGTGTAAGAATTAACGATATCCACCAGTGAGAATGCAGATAGTAAGTGGAAGACATTTCTTCCATCATCTCTTTTTCCCAAGAGTGCCAGGGAACTACAGTGGCCTTCTCACTAAAGAAAGGATGTCAATCTTCTTTGTGTAGTAAGCTCCAATTTCAAAATGCAAAAGATACATTCTGCCTGGATTGTCTACTGGGGCTCTTGTAGAAACATAGCAGAGCAACATAGTGGCCCTTAGGTTGGAATCCCAAGGCGTTAGGTCTGGGCAAAGGCAAGCAATTTGTAAAGCAACAGTACACTTATAAAAACATACTTGGTCCTGTGATGGACTGGGGACCTGTCCAGGGTGCACCCTACCTTTTGTTGGTTACTTATTGGTAGTGTATTCAGGGTCAGCCAAAAAATCCTCCTCAATTTTATACACTGGACCCTAATGTATATGCAGTATGTCTACAGTAAGTGCAGACATACAGAAATCTCTTATGAAAACCACAATTGTTCTATCTGTAGCAAACAAAGGCATACTTGCAGGGTCCCACAATTCAAAGAAAGAAGCTGATTGACAAAATGTGTATACCAATCATTAAAAAGGCCAAAGTGTGTATTTAAACACTGTGTATAAACACATTTGGAAGACCCTATTAATGAGTCACTACATTTTATATGTTACGTGCCTGTATATGGACCTTGTCACTCTTCTATCTCCCTTTATTAGCCAATGCTTCTGTGGCAAAACTCCTTTACATACTCTACATGACTTGAATATAACAAAAAATTGGGAAAAAAACAACAACAAGGCTTTTAAGTCTCTCTTAGTCTGGGATTAACTAGTATGAAAAAAGTACTGAAAGTACTGAAATATAAATATACTTATGGGAAGAAATTTTTCTCGGGGCTTTCATAAACCAAAATGCCACTCATAACGTAATGGATTTTGTATTTAAATTGAACTCAGCCTGATTAAATTCATTATTTACATACAGTATATTATTTTCCTGCTGTTACATTTCAAAACCAAAGAAAGCACACACAGTGCAAACCTCCACCAAGGCTACTCACTGTCTCTGATCAGGATGACCACCAAAATCGAAGAATGTCTTTCTTGGGTCACACTCTACATTCCCAATGGAATTCTTCAAAATTCCAGTCTTAACTTTTTGAGTTAAGCTACTCATAATCAGACAGACAAATGCGGACCAAAAACATAACCACCTTGCTGGGGGTAAAACTATCCTGGGAAAATGGCATCTATCCATTTGCACACATTTATTATTACTTGTATTAAGTACTCAACATACACATGTATCATGACTCTGTCCGTCTGTGCATGTGTGAGTGTGTGTGTGTGTTTCGTGGTTTCCAACACGTTGCTTGGCTCTGTGCAGATCACAGGTGTTCATTCCTCTGAGCCTGTCTGGTGGATTAAAACCTGCCATCACTGAATTATTGCCGACACTCTCCTCATATGATTTTGCACACATTCTGATGTGACAGCTGCACACACACACACACACACACGCCACAATTTACACACACAAATGTGTAATCTGTGAGAGTAATGAAGCCATTTGTTCCATTATACACAGATGTGTATCAGGCAGCATTTAGAGCTTTTATAGAAATGAGCACATCAAAATAATACCAACTTTTCATAAAAATGTGAGAGGTAGACAACAGCCTGAGAGATGCAAGTATGGTATTTGTTTGATTTTTACATGTTGCAGTGCCACCGACATTATTATTCATATTCTTCCCCTGGGAACCATGTTTGAAAAATGGGACAATAGCAGCAGCAACCACCCCCCTTCCACGTCACCTTCTCACTCATACACACACACACACATTTGCTGTTGGAGTCTTGTTGGTGAAGCAGTGCCTCATCTTCTCCTCTCCCCCCCTTCCCTTTTTTCCTTTCTTCACTCTTCTTCTCCTCCCAATAGAGCTTGATCCAGCTCGTCTCCTCTCTCCGTCACACAGGTAATCAGCCTCTGCTTTTTCATTTGGCTCAGTAATGAAAGCAATCCCAATGCTTTCACTGCAGCACAGCCCAAATAATGAGGGTTGCCTTAGCCCTCCACAGCCACACCCCCCCACCCCAGTCCTCACCCTCTCCCTCCCAATCCTACTGTTAATGGATGGAGAGGAGCAAATGTGTGTTTGGGTATGTGAAGCAAGGAATCTCAAGTCCTTTGTCTCCTTTCTTTTTTCTCAGCAGAAAATGACTCTGTTATAGGAAATCTGATCAGCAATCCTCACAATGGATATACTGTATTTCAGGGGGTATTTTTGTTATTGGACATAAGAAAAAAAAGATTTTCGTACTCTACATTCCCAAACTGCATGTGCGCCCAAAAAATTTACTTTTTCTGTGACCATTGCAATGTTCAAAACGTTGTGATGTACTATTTCTGTCCACTTTAGTTTCTCTGAATAATTTTGAGAAGATGATAAAATCAAAAACTAGAAGCACTCGGAGAGGGTAGATCTCTGCCAAGCAATGATATAGAGTTGCTCAAAAAAATCCTGGATCCAGAGAGCAATTTGGATCAACAACAAAGTCTAATATTATATTAATTATATTATATTATATTATATTATATTATATTATATTATATTTGAGAGAGAGTGATTATATTATATTATATTATATTATATTATATTATATTATATTATATTATATTATATTATATTATATTATATTATATTATAACAAGTTCCTTGTCCCCTTACACACATTTCCTGTGTGTCATCAAAATCTGTCCTTAAGTTTTTGAGTTCTTTTGCTAACAGACAGACAGACAAACCAAAAGCATAACCTCCTTGGCAGAGGTTATTAACTCTAAATCTACATGAAAACACATATAATGAAGACTGCTGAGTAAAACTTGTTTTGAATACATAGGAGATCACAACAAAGCAGCTATCTTGCCATCCTCTACTGGTGACAGAAACTATAAAAACTAATGGAACACATGTAATAAAGTCATTTTGATGAGTCTAGTTTGTTTTCCTTCTCATTTCTTGTGGTCAGAAATGCCTTTAGTGGAAATTGGCCATCATCTAAAATCAGTTTTCACCACACAACGCTGCAACCAGGCAACAGACGTGGAAAGCCGTTCCAGATGGCAAACATTTAAGTCAAATAAAACCAACCAACATTCTGGCCAGCCAAAATATCTGTGATCATATCTGTGAAAATGTAGGAAGTGTTAGAATGAGTTTGTTTGCGAGAGTCCAGCATTCTCAATTCAGCATATCAGCTTCAAATGTAGCCTTCAGCTCAGCTCAGCTCTTCAAATGAGTGAAAAGACAATGAAAGCAGTGATAGAACAAACATATTATTGTCCACCTAATGCAACATAGGCAACCAGCAAGAGATACAGGTCAGTCCAGTCAGCACAAGTACCAAAGCAACACAGCTTATGATAAACAATCAAGTAACATGAAGATGTGCCAAGCCAATCATGGACATACAGCGGCATGACACCACAGAACAGGTTGGATGAAAGCCTACAGGTGTGGCTTTGTGTGGAAAAGCATTAGACATATCACTGCTGTCGGTAAAAACCTTTTTTTTTAACCTTCAAAAATAGCTTTTTTTTTCATTAACAAAAGGGTTTACTGACACAAAGGATGCCAGCTTTGTCTAACCCTACTTATTGAATGGTATAAATATTAAAATTGTGCAATTATATAACTTAATACAACATTTTCACCTGACAACAGCAATATTTTACCAGCATTGAAGGGTTTTTTTTTTTGTGAAACAACAGATTTATATTTTCAGTCAGCTGTGTGAGAAATGTAATAAGAAAAGAGACAGAGATCAGTTTACTCCATTACTCACTAACTCTCAGTTTTAGCAAAGATACGGAGATATAACAAAAGTGGGAAACAAAAGTTTAGGTATTGCTTTTCATCTGAATCCATCCAGCACATGTTGGACACACTTGGCACGAGTACAACAGTAGTGTGTGGTGCGGGCAATCGTCCCATAGTGTGTTGAATTATTGATTCAATGGTGTTGAATTCGAGACAGGACCTTTGATGGAACTCTGTTGGAAAACTCCTGTCAAACATTCAAGTTTTAAGTGACCAAACTCAGTGAAATCCTTGAGGTCCAGTCGGAGCGTCTGGGTGAGTCAGAGTGTCTGCACCAGCACGGGAAAGAGCAGTGACAGGTGCTCGGCACCACGGATTGGGAGTTTGTGTGTGGTGTAGAAGTTCACCACCTCTGGGATGGTGTCAAAAGGAGGGCTGTTCTGTCCCAGCACGTACTTGCCGTCTTTACACTGAGTGAACTTCATGTGCATGAAACCCTGGCAGCTCCTGAGAGACAGGGAGAACAGGAAGAATTTTTATGAAAGTAAGAAGGAAAAAAGTGATCCCATATAAAAGAGTGACAGAGAAGTGTAGGGGAGAAAAAGGGGATGACATGACACACATTTTGTGACATAAAGACATGGTGGATTTATGTTCATGTCGTGTTGCTGCACTTCGGGAACATGACTCTCACTAAGATTTAACACCATGTCACAAATTAGGGGAAAAAAGGGACATTTTGATGGATGGATGGGTGGTTTAATAGAACATGGAGGGAAAGACAACTCCAGAGTCAGAGAAAGAGAAACAAGAGCAACACAGAGCTGTGAAAGTGGTTTCACACCACACTAGTTCCTCCCCTTTAGAACTGAGTACTTCCCCTTTAAGAGCCAGCCACCCAGCCATGATGTCTGTCTAATTATAGAAACAGAGGGAAAGGCAGGGGCTGAAACCTGTCAACAAAAACTGTCATTGTTCTACTCGACCATATCAAAACACTGTGTGAACATTAACAGCCAAACAATAGGCACTTCGTGATCATCTCATGGTCTCTGGAGCACAGAGATCCTGTCGCATCATCACATCGGTGCCCAGAGTTGGCAGCGCAAGCTTTCCTCCAATCCCGTTTGTTTTGGGAAATTCAATGCATCTCATGGTCTATTAGAGCTTAGCAGTGCTCTTGCATAAATCTTCATGGTGTTTTAATTCAAGCAGGTCTGTCTTTTTTCAGTGCAATCTTTGTCATTCCTCCCACTGTTCACATTTGCAGTGTAATATTTTAGTCTTTTTCGATGAGGCAGAGCTTCTACCACACAGACAACACAGGTCTTGCAGTGTTTCATAAAATTTAACTGTAAGGATTTGCTTTGGGGCGGATGGGTGTTCTAAAATGTGTCAACATAATACCAAACATAATACAATACTGTATTTTCACCTTGAGATTGCTATGTCAGCTGAATTCATGCTCCATGTTCCAAGACCGAAATTAATTTGTGAATATATTAAATTTATTACTGAAATTAAGAAAATAAATGTCAGAATTAAGATCTAATCTGTCATATTTTAGACTGAGCTGTGGATGCCATTTGTTGCTGTAGACAGTGAAGGTCGGCATCAACGAAGGTCAGCTCATCTGTTTCGGCTATCTAGAAAATGTAATGTTGACAGATTCTGTAGTTTTATAAGAAACCACTGTTAGAAGTGACCTTGTTGCTTCAGAAAATATGCATATGTGCGTGTGTGCGTGCATGTGTGAATGTGCCAAAGCCACTCTACTCATGTAAATGAGTAATGCCGGAGATTGTTTATATGTCAGCACAACACACTGACGCCCCCCTCCCCTCACTCATTTCCTTCTTGTGTGGCCCACAGAAGGTAATTCATATTCATTAGTGATTATGGCGAGGATGATGTGTGCACTGAAGTGTGCTCTACCTGCCTGATTACCACTTAGAGGACCCAACGGGGCCAAGGAGGAAGGCCACAGAGTGGGGCCAAGGACAGAGGGATGATGGGAAAACAGTTTGAGGTGGGGACAATGGATCGTGGTAGTAATTAAAAGGGAGAGATTTGACCAGATAAGCAGTATCATGCCCTACAAATGAGTATCGGGAAAGACATCAGTGTGGCAGTGATCTTAAATGGGGTTGATGGCGGAGGGGAAGAGACAGATGGAGAGGTGTGGGCAAGTGTGACATGAGAACGGAAGCTCAGCTGGCTTCACAGATACTTCCCAAACACTCCTTAGTCAGATGGCAGAATATATGAGAAGTGTGCAATTAAACTGTAACACTGAATATCCAATGTGCTCAAATATCTTCTTAAGTTTAGTGGAGTACGTCAGTGCACCTGGTATTCCTTATGTTACATTATGTGGACTTGTCTTCCTTATAGGGACAAAAAAATCAATTCCCCATAACATTAATTACTACATTTTAAAGTGAGGATCATGGAAACCAGTATGTTTGTGTGTGTTTGTGGGTCACTCTTACCGGAGGGAAAGGGAGAAGTCGGAGCGGTTGGTCTGACTGTTCCTCACTAAGTAGCTGCACTCTTTACATAGTGTTAGCAGTGACTCTGCCTCAGACCGAGAAAGTGATCCATGGTACCACCTGACACACACACATACACACATACACATAAAATAAGATATTTTAAAGTGGTAATTGCTGCTATCAATGCTGGCGACTGAGAAACAAAAGAGCTCATTTCATTTTCATTTCCATAAGTTGATAAATAAGATGTTATGATATAACAAATTATATTTGCCCTCCACAGTGTGACAGTGTGATAAAGAAGTAACAACATGTTAGTGGAGTGTGTTGTACCGTCTGGCCTGGGTCTGGAAAAGGAGGCAAATTTTATGACAATCCAGCCAGGTGGTTCAAATCAAGAGTGCCAGTAATTCATTCCATTATTTACACTTGTGCTTTTTATACTGTGAAAAAGACCTCCTTGCAAAATACAATATTTTGTCAAGTAGTAGTGTTACAGAATAGTCAAAAGAAAAACCAGTGACCATCACAACCTGTTAGTAAATAATTTTTTTTTTCTGCCTCAATAATTAGATGATCTTGGGTGTGACTTGAATGTACTTGTTTGAAACAAGGGGAAACCACAAAACGTGTGACAGTCAGACATCATCAGGAAGTAATGGGGCATAATAATTAACTACTAGCCATTATTGAATTTGTGCACATCTATGAATTTGTGAGGACCACAGTGTGCAATGTCACTTGCATGTGCAATGTGTATGTGTGCTTAAACATTTGTCACATGCTAGGATTTCATTAGTGAAACAGCCCGTAAAATTGTCCGGAAAAAGCACATAAATTACACCAATGATGTCTGAAATTACAAGACTAAAGTAAATGTGTGTTTTTTAATGTTCTGACTTAATTAGCTCTCATTCTAACCTTCCACACTTCTGTGAGCTCTAATGAGCGCTGCTTAGCCGAAACACAACAACAGTTTCTTTGTCTCTCAAATAAACTAAATCCAATTTAACTACTTAAGTTCATGACTCAGTTCGGATAGATTTGACAGATTTAGATAGACAAGAGACAGACAATATGCACAAATTCAGTCTTGCACAGCATTGCACGATATAGTCAAACCAATCATACTATGATTATTTTCATATATTGCAAATGCATTATGATTGATATTTTGTATAACTGATATTTTTTATAGAAAAAATATATCAAAATCATAAAGATTAAAATGTTTTTGGATTTAACAAGAATAAAATACATTGTCTGATATGATTCTTGAGTCATTCAATTACTGAAGCACTGCAGAATTTCATTATTGTGATTATTTAATATAACGGTATCATCACTTTGCCAATTTTTCCTTCAACAACATAGTAATTTCATTATCCTTTATAATTTTCAAGGTAATAAAATTCACGGCAACAGGGACATTTGATTATTCCAAAGTATGTAAACCTTTTAATCTGATTAAACTCTTTTTATGGCAGGTGAAGTATGTTTATAGATACAGTAGCTCCAAAGGGCTGAACAGAAATTGCATACATACACCTGCTTCTCCAAAGGAACAGCAGGATCCACTCTCTCCCCCACCATCGTAAGGCTTTCTTGTGGCATTCGAAACTTCATTCCACTTCCGGCCAACGGGCTGGACCTAGGTCCCGGAGGACGCAACCGTTCTGTGGGTGAGGAAGAGCGGTCCCACTCTGCGCCATCAAACTGCACTGTTAGAGATAGAAATGTGAGTCACCATATTTACACAGTGCTGTGATCATGAGGGATTAAACTGCACAGTCAGATTTGGGTAAACATCAAACACATGTCTATTGCAAAACTATGCACGCAGCAGGGAGTCCCCGTTACAGAGTATAGCAGGTCCCAGTCTAACAGACTGTATCAGCATCATCACATTTCCCATCATCAACATTTTTATGACTCCCCATGGCAGAGCGAGGGCTGAAGTTGGCTTCTTCTCTGTCTGACTCTGGCACACACATCTTTGTCTTCCTGTGCTTGACAGTACAAATGACTCGATACTGACTAGACTAATTCCATTCTGAAGCAAATTACATGTACAAATTGAAGTGTTATTTCTTTTGTGCCTGGTTTTGGTGACATCCAATCTACAATACTGGTAATTAAACATTAAGTGCACCACAGCTCCACTGAGCTCACTGATATGAACAAGGCAGACATTTCAATTTGCAGGGAGCTATTCGTGCATGGTAGATGAAAGGAGGGGAGGTGTGGTATGAAGGGAAAGATTCAAACCCAGGCTGCACTCACACATGTACACATCCCCTTAACACTTGGCAGTGGGTGCGTCTGATGCTTGGTGCTGAAGGTAGCTATCAGAGGTTGGCAGACCAGAGTTTGTCATTGCCAACTGTGGAGCAAGAGTTGGTATATTAGTCGATTGTGATATGTTTAGTTTATCTGAAAGTTGAACATTTCTCAACTTCTGCCACATGCCACAATGCAGTTTGGCAAAGCTTGAGACTTTCTCAATTCAACGTGAAAGAGAAACATTTCAGTTGACTCCTCCACCAGGTACATGTGAATCAGCCATAATGCCTGCAACAGGCGTGGGCAGACACAGGTGGTGCAGATGGGTGCTGGGAGTCCAGGGTGGGGGCAGAGCAGATGTTGAACAGCTAGGGTCATGGCGGTTGGTGTGACTCCATATGTGTGTTTGGGGTGATAAAAGGATGGAAAGGCAGGGGATGGTGGTGGTGGTGATCAGGGTTAAAGGTCACCTTGCTCTCTCACGGGGGGCTCCTCCTCCAGCTGACCCACAGGGGCAGGCCAGAGCAAATCTGACAACTCCCTTCTTTATAATTGGGGGGCGGGGGGTGGTGAGAGGAAAAGTAAGGAGAAACCAGCAGAGGGTTTGAAGAAAGTTAACCAAAGTGAAGAAATGTGAGAGACATAGTGATGAGTAAGACATGAGACAAACTCAGGTGCAAGATTTAAATATGAGTGAGTGACAAGTGCAATGCAGAGAAGGTTGGAGACAGGGAAGCCCCCGTTGAGAGTGAGAGCAGCAGTGTGTCTGTGTGTGTGTGAAGATGACAGGGAAGTGGTATCATGAAGTGTGGTTAACTATGCCTCCTGCCACTTAGAGAAGTAATACACTCTGCCACCTGTCTCTTTGCTTCATCACACATGTGAAAAACCTAAAATGTGTGTTTCAGATCCAATATTTGCAATAATTTATCATGTGACACGAGGTAGCCAGAGTGTTCAGACATTCAGGAGCTGAACCGGCTGCAGTCATCTGTACGAATCCCCTTTAGGAAACTCACAGCTGTAGATGCTTTGAAATCAGAATGTGACTTCATGTGCAACGCGACCCACAGCTCTGTGTGACAGCGGAACTGAGGAGCAGAATAATGCTGCACTGTCCTGCCTACAGTAGGAGAGCAGCAGAAGGTGCATCATGAGAGTGAACTGAAAATAGCTCGTTTTCTACCGTGGAAGGCCACCACCTACTGTAATGCTCATTAGAGCAGCTTAACATGCACTCACGCACACATTTACAGCACATGGGGATTACAAAACAAATAAAAGCAAAACGGGGGTGAGGTCTTAATGAGCCGACAAATCCAAAGACCCCCCAAGCCCACAACATCAAAGGCCATTTGAATTGGTGTTTAGAGAGACCTGGGCTGTACATACATGCCTTTCTCCATCCTAGTTAATTATTGAGCAGGCAGACACTCTGCCACTTTCGCTGGCTCTCCATGAATTATTGATACATGGCGCAGTACAATGGCCCCATCTGGAGCTGGCTGCACCTCTGCTGAAGCCAGGATTAAAGTGTGGCCTGGCATCGCTCAATGGCAAACATGCATGCAAAGACACCAGGACACACACATGCGACACACCGAAACACCATCACTGCTACACCCTGCTGCCTATCCACTCATCACCACATCCCTTTCACACCTTTAATTCTCAGACAAAGCTGAGAAAGATGCATGGAAAGTGAGAGGTGTAAATGAGGCACAAGAAAAAAGAAAGTGGAAGGAGTCCAGATAATTTATCACAGATCACAAATGTGTGCAGCCATCTGAGGAAGTGGTAAGTTCAGGCAGGGGAGTACTGTAGACTGAGCAAAATTCAATCAAGATTCCTCTCTCTGTTTGGGAAACTGCTGTCCTCCTAACAAGTCACTTTGTATTGTACTCTTGAGTAAAACAAGTAAAAAGACGAAATCAACCAAAGGCGGTGAGATAATTTCAACATTTGTCCAATATCTAGATTTCATAGATTTTATTGTACTTTTATGATGTGATTTTTTCATGGAAATGGAATTTGTTTTAGACTTTAGTCTTTACAATTTGAGAACAAATATGTCTGCAATAAAGGTAGTCATTTCTCAGTTCGGGTTCATGAATTGAAAGAGAAACAATAATATAAGTTTGTGTTTTCATGTGGAGAAAAGACAGTTTTGGTGAACAAACCTCACAATGAGCAGTCAAACATGAACCACTGCTTCATATCAACAACCCAACAAGAAGACAAGATGCCAAAGTACCTGCCAACAATATTTGATTCACAGGTGCTCACAGCAATGACACCAAAGTACAAGATTTAAACTACAAATGAGTCAAAGAAGTCGGTTCAAGTCAGTAGCTTGGAGTCCATTCTTCTGCTAACCCACTGAATTTGCTAACATGTTTTTCAAGATGTTTTTTCACCAGGTCAGACCTCAGTGTGAAGGTCATTCTATACCGAAGGCAGCTGTAGGTCCTCCTCATTAAAATGAACTTTTAATACAGTTCATGCAGCAGCCATATGCAGAGCTAGTCACTGGATCCTTCAGTGGATCCAGACAGATTGGAAAGCAGGTCATTCCCACATAATAATTGTACTACCCGTCAGAGTACCATAATTTCCAGACTATAAGGTACTCCTTTTTTCACACGCTTTAACCCTGCAGCCTAAACAATGATGTGGCTAATCGATAGATTTTTACGGGCTGGACTGCTGCGTGATGAAGAGGACAGCACAAGCTCAAGGGTGAATTTGCCTCGAGACAAAAGTGACATTGAGTGCGACAATGAAAGAGAGAGACTGAGAAAGTGTGTGACAAAGTCATTCTTAGGCTGTTCAATTCCCGACACTGAAGAAGACCACTTTAGTGGTTTTAGTGCGCAGGAGGAAGATGAAGATAGCGATCAATGACTTTTAAAGTGTAAAAAGGTTGTGTCTCCTGTATTGCTGTCACTCAAGTGATGAAACAAGTAAGTAATTCAGTAATTAGTGGCTTCATGTGTCTCAAATAGCTGCTAATAATTATCAGCAGGGAAAGGGAATGGCCAGACCAAGTTTTCCTCTCTATGATGCAAAGACCGTTAACCACCCTGGCTGATGGAAAACTGACCTTTCAAGCACTTCAGGTGTTTTCTGCATCCTCAGAAAAGAGGAGGAGCAGACAAAAACGATGAAAGGCCTTCATTAGCACCATTAATGAGAACATCTGTTTTTGGAACTGCCCTTACATCTTTTTTTTCTTCCTGAACACAAAGGATTTCTGCAACAATGGCCTCCATAACCACTGGCAATTAAGACCTTATGCCACGCATTATACCACGCAGTACAGTTACACAGGAATAAAATATGCATTTCCTCTTTTAAGTTCCAAGCAACTTCCTCTATAAATATAAACTTCCACACCATTTTGATTTTAATTTCAATTCATTACCTCCATTCCCTGAAGGCTTTAAGCTGCTCTCCATGTCTTTCTCTCAGTAGTGAGCATCCCTTTCTCTTCACCTCCCCCTTTTCACCTACCTCCCTCTAAGTGGAGCATTATCTCTTTTTTCATATTTCCCTACCCTTGTCCTTTCTAACCTTACTCTACTTCCATCATCTTTCCTCGCTGTCTCTCATATTGGTTGGTGAGTGGAAACCACAAAGGACATGGCTTTTCATTAATGTCAGCAAAGGTTCATGCTGAAGGAGGAAGAAAATCAGTGAAGAGGGAAGGAGCAAGAGAGAGAAGGTGACACAGTAAACAAAGACGAGAGAGAGAGAGCGAGAGCGAGAGCGAGAGCGAGAGCGAGAGCGAGAGCGAGAGAGAGCAAGAATCCCTCCACTGTGCCTGTAAATTGATGGAGAGAGTGGTCAGATGCCCCCTGGGCCTGCTTAGGGCAACAGAGAGCAACATCACACCACAAATGGAAATCTCAGTTTCTTTTTCCTTTATTCTCTCTTGCATGTTTGTCTGCACACATACGCACAAACAAACATTTATAAGGCTCCTACTGGACACTGAGAACAGCCAAGGAAACCTTATCATGTAGCCAGACATCCAGATATAGCACAATCAGTCTGGCAGTGCAAGTAATGGAACCAGGCGTAATGCTCTCATATCACTTTTAAGAAACGTTTAGCCTCACACTAACAGGAAATATTTTACAAGAAGGGAATAAAGCATGGTCTGGACAAATAATTAAAATATCATGACATCATTCATTACTTTATCATCTCATTTGGTGATTGATAAAAAAGACATGCTTGAGTCTTTGCAAAGCTACCAAGGTACAATTGTGCTTGGAGGAAAATGCCAACATACAGGCATGTGCCAATTAGCACAAACTAAAATAATGTGCATAAAGACATATTTCGACATTCACCTGAGGTTTTGATCGGCACAAACATTCTAAAAAATGTTTGTGAGATGTCATGAATATCTTTCAGGATCCGAGGACCATTTAATATGTGAAAAACTATGTATTTAATAGCTTTTGAAAAAACAAAGTAAACAAAAAGTGCCAAAATTCCTTGTGCCATTTCTTCAGCATCATGGCTGTTCAACACAACCTTTACATACACCAGCAGAGTGTATGTAACACAGTTCTTGCATTCTGCAGCATACATTTCTTTAGAATAAAGAATATTTATTAAATACAAAATGAAAACTAATAACATGATCAGATTTTTAAAATAAACCATACCTAAATGTACACTACTGCGATGCTTTTAGGACAAACACATTCACAGTCCCAGTCGTTTGCTCTTGCTTAATGAGCAGCTGCACTGAAGTAAATGGAGAGAAAATGCTCTGCTCAATGGCACCATAATGGTAGTTGGTAGAGGCGGACGTTTTATTCATTCACCTTTCCCATTCAAATTTCCAACTGATTGCAGCTCTCTCATCATGTGTCTACTCTAACAGTAATTAGTCATGATCTAGTACTAATCACTGACCTGAAGCTCCAGTTGTAGACAATTTTAATTTAAAACACTATATACCTGAAACTGAGACACCAATCAATATGCAGATTAGGCATCATCATTAATAAGATGTAGCCTTTCATTATCTCACTAGTTGGTGGTGAATGTCTCTCTCTCTCTCTCTTTCTCTTTCTCTCTCTCTCTCTCTGTTGGACTGTCTATTGACTTCCAGGAAATAATGACTGCTGTAATTCAGGATGGTGGCGAGAGGTGACAGCCTTCAAACTGTGTAATTAAAATCCACAGGGAGACCTGTCACATTTAACCCCTCTGGTTACATTTCTAAATGAAGTGAACCTATCCGTATCCAACAGGAAATTAATAAAATGCATACGAAAACATACTAATGTTTTATCCATTTAATAGCATCATCTTGCAATCTGATTATGTAATGGATAATCTGAGAAAATTATAATCAGTCATTGTTACATCCACTGTAACTCCACAGGCCTTAACCATGTGGGGGCTTGTTTCCAGAGATGCAAAGTAGGCTGTGTTGTTCCTCGTCTGCCATTGGATACAGTCGAATCTTGGTGGAATCGACAGTACCATGAGTGGTGTGGGGCCCAATCTAGCCCACTAAAGGAGGACGCCACAAGCACCCATCTCTTCATTCAAACTGGGCGCCTCTCAGATTCAGAGCACCTCGTAAATTTCTGTGACTTAGATTTGTGCTGAGTGGCACTTCATTTTGTGTTTTGGGAAATCGGGCATGGTTTTTTTCCTGTTAGTTTTTTTTTTTTTTTTTTTTTTAAATCCATGATCTTTCTTTGTCTTTAGAAACACTAGGTGAGGGACGGTGTTCCTTTATGTATTTGGTTGAACAGGGTTATTTTCTTTTAGGCAGGGTGATTTTGATTCAATCAATTTTCTTCTGATGATGATAGCTTTGCTCTCTCTTTTGAAGAGTCCTCTTTTATTTTTTATTTTTATTTATTTATTTATTTTTTTTAACAGCATGCACTACTCTTTTTCCTTTGGTTAAGCCACAATGTATTTTTGTAATTCAAACCATTCACTTCTTTGTCGAATAAATTTTTTTAAACAAAAAAAATGAGATGGGTTGTAACATTTATTCTCTGTTTAGAACCATTTATGTACTGGATGTAACTTTCACAAATCCATTTCCCAAATGTTCCAGCAGCTCCCCCTAACCCTCCAACACCCTCGTTTATGCTAGCATGTGCACAATGTCTTCTCACCCTTGAATGAGGAGTCTAGTGACAATCACAACACAAAAAACCTCTTTGGGTATTCAAACATGTGTATGTGAACATGAGCGTGTCGGTATGAGGAGGTGATGATGAGGGGCTGGTGGCAGATCGTGATGTCCAACTTTGCCCTCTGCAGCAGGTTATCTGAGTGAGTGTGTCACATCCGCAGGGAGGGAGGGCTGCTGCGGGGGAAAGCCCCGTCACTGCTGCTGTGTTGGTGTGTAGATGTGTGAGAGAGTGCGCCTGTGTTAGCAGATGACTGATGGCACCCTGCTAAAATGGCCCTGACTACCCCGCACCCACCCCCAGTTCACCTCACCCTGCAACAGCCCCCGACCATCAATTCTCCCCATCGCCCCCCCTCCCGAGGCTCTGGGCCTCCACAAACATCCACTGAGCTGCCACCAAACACACCATAACCTTGGACAGCCCTTTCTATTTCTCTACAGCTATCTTTTGCTACAGCATCTATCCATTTACCATCTCCCCTTCTCTCTCTCTTAGTCTTCCTTTTTATCTCTTTTTCCCCACTGTCCATCTCCCCCCCATTGTTGTGCTCTGCCCTTGTCCTTCCAGTCGCTTCCCTCCTTGCTCATGTTGATTGTGCCAAGAAGGCTTGGGAATATGGATTAAATGGGAGAATGGAAAACACTGTTTGTGTGTTTACACTTCACTGCCTTGGTCTACAAGACTGACAGCACGCTAGCTCCGAGTGCTGACTCGGAATGGAAAAAAAAACCTTGAGGTCAGACAAGTTGAACCTCACAAGCATTTTCTTCCACTGTGTTCACTAATGGTGCAAGTGCTGCAAGTACTCATTTTTTACATATGATATGAGGCACAAAGAGTAGAAGCCTGAATGTAAGATAAGAATAGATAAAGGAGGAATAAGTGCAAAGTAGGTTAGAGGTGATATTGACTTTTAACATAATTGCCATGCACCTCATTTTGAAACGTGTAAATAAGTTCAGGTGCTTTTTTTTGCTGCTCTTGAGGTTGAAAGCAATTAATGATGAATGTTTGTGTGTACTTGCTTGCGTGTACAGTATGTGTGTATTCAGATAACTGAGTGCTGACCATGACTCTCCTATTTGCACTGGATCAGTCACGCACATGTAGGCATGTAATTAACTGGAAAAAAAAAGAAGGAGCAGACACAGGGAAGGAGAGAGGGAATGGAGGGGAGTGCACACAAAGCAAGGGTGATTTATTATCCCATCACCTTGACCTTGGTGACTTAGAGATGCAGCTCAATTAAGCTGAGTTGGCCTGGCATGCCTTATACTGATCCAGTACTAAATAACCTAGTCTCTTTCTGTTTCTCTTCTGCTACTTCTTTACCTCTATTACTTCCACCTCACCCTCTCCCTCCTATTATATTTACAAGATGGAAAGGATGGTATCTGACATGTACTCCAATACTCCACCATGTTAGTCCAACTTTAAATATGATAACTATGCGCTGTGAATTAAAAGTACTCCAGATGAAAGGATGCCTATGCTCTTCCTCTGCCAACCTTCTCCTCATAACATCAACTGTATCTCGCCCAGACCAAAAAAGGCATCTGTGTTGATTCTGATGAGTATTTCATGTTGTGACAGTAGTTTAAGATCTGTGACAGCAAAAAATCAATAGTTACCAGAAGGTGGTTTATTGATGCACTGTAAATGTAGTTAAAAAAAAAAAAAAAGAAAAAAAAATGTGTCAATCATGCTGAGACTGTGAAGGTCACGTTAGTAACAATTTCCTGCAAAAAAAGGCTTTGGAAATGTAATAATGACAGGGAAGACACTACATTAAAGGTCAGGACAGTTAGCAGCACAGCTTTCTGAGTTAACTGGAAGTGCTTTGGCATTTAAAAAGAACACGTCTGAGCCTGCTATTAACAATTTTCACAAATTTTAACAAGAAATAAGTGGAATATCTTAACATTTATGCTTCAGAGGGACCAGATGGTGCCTGGCTATTGGTGCAGATTCATAGTTTCGACAAAAACAATGGATGATTTTCAGCAACTGAGTGTTGAACATGTTCCCTACGTGCTGCTTAGCCACTTCAAATGTCACATGCCAAAAACGGTATATGAAGCAGTTCGCTCTCTTATGAAGATAATTAACTGCTACATAAACGAAGTTGTTGAATAAAAAGTGAACAATGCATTTCAAGGAAAAAATGTAAACATTGTTTAACATTTTTAGACTCACTGATGTGTTTGTCCACTTTCAAAATCATCATCTTTTGTGTTCAACATAAAATCCAAAACTGTATCATCTTGAAAAAAATATTTGTTTCATTTATGAAAGCAAAATATATGTACATAAAAATATACTTTGAAAATATGGAAACATACTGATAATATATGCACCCTTCACAATTTTAGCTTTTTTTTTTTAACACAATAACTGAACCAAAATTCATAGTTAATATTTAACTATTCTCTATCTTGGTTTCTATTGGCTTTAAAGTCAAAATATCGTAATGGTAGTGCTGATTACCTGCAAAAGCTTTGGAGATGTTGTCCTTTTTCCATTCCCAGGGTTGGTCGTACTCGTCAGCTGGTCTCTCATCATCTTGCGGCAGCCTGCTGCTCTCCTTGCCCTCCTCCTGTGGTTCTCCGTACACAAAGCCCAGGTGCTTTCCTCGCTCATCTTCATAGGGGGTGTCATAGAGCTGCACCCCGCCACGCACCCGTCCTCCTGCTGGGCCACGCTGCAGTTCTGTTAGACCATATGCAAAACAACACTGATTCAAACACAAACTCAAAAGCAGGCAGTCAAATATTCAGAGATTTTTCTTCTTTAACCAATGTGCATTCCAAACAGAATTTTTTTTTTTCCAGCTCCCTTCAGCACAGCCCTGATATTTTTCCTGCACTACAAAGTAAAACAAAAACCCTGTTGAGCTCTGACATGACAAGAATTAGGATAAGGAGACAATTTATGTTTGCACAGCTTGCCGTGGGCTCAGAATCTCATATGGTGAAGCTTAATGAGACCTACGGCTGGATGCTGAGTGGCAACATGGTAGCTACCCCCCCCCCATCCCGCATCCATCCACAATCCCAGCATCAAACTTACAAGGCTTACAACATCATCCCCGTTCCCTTGTTAACATTTTCATCACTTTCACAGTGGGTCGCAACCAAGAAATGCCTCTCAGCACTTGAGAGTGTTATATGGAGTCAAATATGGTCATGAGATACAAGGATTTCAGGTTATTGATGCAAACTAGAAAATGAAATTTGATTTTTGAATGCATCAACAGGAGTCTGTAAGCTGCAGCAGCAATCAGCAGTAGTGCTTCAACATGCTGAACTCCAAAACATATCCTCTAAAAAAACTGGTGGAAAAAAGGGGGTCTTTTGTGTCCTTCGCTCTGCAAATGAGGTTTACTCAAATGAGATTTTGAACAGGACTAAATGAAAAGATTCGCAGGTTCAAAGCAGTGAGAAACTTTACCCTTCACGCGACAAGACAATGCTATTTGGCAGCCCAGTAGTCACCATGGCGACTGAGCAGAGGCCCTGGGGAAAGTCCCTGAGGTTAGATGGTAGAGGGTGGAGGGGAAATGAAGACAGATGAGGAGCACAGTGAAGGAGGAGGGAAGGAGGGGAGACGATGTGGTGAGGTGAGGAGCAGGTGGAGAAGAAGGAGAGAAGCAGGGAGAAAAGAAGGAGAGAAGCAGAGAGGAAAGAGGGAGAGAAGCAGGGCGGTGGGAGAGAGAGAGAGGGGAAAAGGGGCAAAGCCTGTCAGCGTTTGATGTTAAGCCATTGAGACAGAGGCACAGTGGGACTGAATGCTCCTCTACCTGGGAACCAATAGTATGTCAGCGGTAGCCTGGAGATGGAAAAGATGAAGGCAGAGAGATAAAAAAAGGCAGAGACAGAAATAAAATGAGAAACTCAGAAAACATAATGCAGGGAAACACAGGTGGGTAAAACTCACCAGCTTGAGAGGTGTTAACATTCAAACACTCCCAAAATCAAAAAAAGTGTCTTCTGAAGAAAGTCTTTGCAGAAGGTTATTACTATTCAGATCTAAAATTTGTCATTGCAGGTCCACTGTGTTTCTTAATGAGCAAAAACAGAGTAAAAAAGTAGGCAGACAGTAGGACTGAACGATTTAGTTAAAATTAAATAAGAATTAAGAAAAATAAGAAAAAATTAAAAGTATTGCAAAGGCCATTGGATTGTGCAATGTACATTGTTAAAGTGAAGCTTCAGTTAAATATTTACTGTGTTGTAGATTCAAAACAAGATGGAGCATTACTATATGGGACCACAAAATTATTAACTACAATTGTTTTTATCCCTATGCAAGGACGGATGAGACATTGAACATAGTAGAATGAAAAAAAAAATAGACTAATTAAGATGCAGGCTTGAGAATTTGCTAATTATGTGGTTTCAACTTGCAAATTCAATTTGAAAACGGGTGATTGTTCAGCCCATGAAGTCAGTCCGATAGTGATAGGCTCAATTCACAGTCAATGAGCAAACTGTGACGACGCTTTGCCAAAAACTCTGCCATCACCACTTTGAATCTAATCTTTTCAGGATTGGTAGAGGAAGGGGAGCTCCATTCATTTATACCTGCGATAATGGACTTAATGGGACCACCAAACAGGTAGCACAAGCGACAACAGCAAGGGAACAGAACATAAAATTTGCTAAATGACTAATTAGCCAGACAGCCAGACTCCCCTCAGGGCCAAGGAGAGGCCACCAGATAAAAAGAGACAGAGAAGTGTGTGTGGGGGGGCTTTTATACAAAATGACTGGGACAGACGGGGAAGAGAAATGGGGAAAGCAGACAGACAGAGATGTTACAGCAGCAGAGACAAATGGAGAATGATAGATGTGAGCTAGATGAGGTGGAAAAAAAATACCAAGGAGAAGGGAGGGTTTTAGTCTGGATAGGCATCTCCAAAGGGCAAATTCATCTGTGATGGACTACTCCATGTAACACAGGGGAGGAGGCACTTACAAGACTCAGCAGCAGGACTGGTGGCTAAAAATGAGGCAATTACATAGGAAACAAGGAGCAACACTGCATTGAGTACCAGTGTCTTTAGAACAAAGAGTTGAGGCTTTCCTCATTGGTTTATTGGTATTTATTTAACCTTTATTTGATTGAGTCACACTGAGCTTGGTATCTCTTTGGCAAGAGAGGCCTGGTCTTTTTCACCATTAGACTGTGGCAGAGAGAACCCATGTGCAAACAGGGAAAACAGACACAGCATGATTTAGTCTACCTGGATTAAAACCAATAACATTTTTACTGTGAGGCAATACACACACACACAAATATATACTGTATATATATATACACAGTATGTATGACTATGTACGACTTCTGTGTACACACACCCACACAGGTGAATGTCCTACATGCTCCAACCAAACATCACCCTCTTCACCTGAATCCCCCGATTTGGAGCAATTGTAACAACAATTTCCTTCAGATAATAAAAGAATTCTGATTCTGATTCTGAATTCCGCTACTGCTGTGAATGTGTGCTGTGTATAAAAAGTGGTTTGTCAAGCCTTCTGATTGGCCAAGTGAAGCTAACCAGAAAGTATGAATATATATATAGAATACCCACCATGTGACTATACTGTTTGCAAAAAAGCACTGTTTGAATGGAAGCCTATGAGAAAATGAGCCTACTTCTCACTTGTACATGTTGTAAATTATGTTCCCTTTCAGAGGAAAATAGACGATTAACTGTGGCACACATGTGTGGAGACCAGTTTGACTTACAATTGTCCAATAGGCACCTGGTTGCAGGTGAAGAGTGTGACCTTCAGGTTGCAAAATCTCAACATGGTGCTAGTCAAATGACAAAACTCAAGGCATCAAAACAGGAGCTACAACTACTGGTTGCTACTCGGTCTAAAGCAATCGCTAGCTGCATTCATCCTATGTGAATGGTAAAGTTCAGAGAATGTCTGGAACCAATGGTAATGTGATACTGTGTGATGATGAGCAGTAACTGACCTGTTATGACCCTCTGTGCCTCATATGGTTCCATGTAGCCGTTGTTCTCACACTGGACGGGTCTGTGATCTGGCTCAATTCGGTGGTTTAATCGAACATCGAATGGGTCTGAATAGTCTGTGTCCCCTGCCAGTGGAGCAGAAGGCACCACCTGAAGGACAAACACACTCTTACTCGTGAAGAAAAATTACATCTGTTACAGAACATTAATTTGTACCCTCAAAGAAACAATGACCCATATTGACTTTTTGTCTTAATATAGAAAAAAAAACAAAAAAAACACTAAATATGTTTTGCCTAGCAGGCACATGTGAATAAAGAGCTTAAATCCCTGGCTACAACGACTTTCATCCAACATTTACATATCAACATTTTATAAAAGCTTTTGAACCAAACATGCAAAAAAAAAAAAAACCTTCAGGCAATGAATGGTTTTCCGATAATTAAGAGAATTTGGTCATTTTGTATGAATTCAAAAGGAGGGAGTGCTGCACAAACAATAACTCATCACGACCTGAGATGAGGAAAAGCAGCTTTTAACAAGCAATCAGATCCTCACTGAGTGGCACGTAAAATATATGTCTGGTTACAGAGGAAAATGCTTTTGGAGTTTCATCAAGACACTAATTTGCATCTTTGTGAGCAGCGTTGCAGCACCACACCAATACTGTGTATATTTAGAAGCTGCACAATGTGCACGTTGAGTCTTTGTAGCCACATTTATAGAAAATTTAGTATGTTGACCGTAACTGTCCTGTCTGAGGATGATCCTGGTTTTAGGGTGGAGGAAGAGAGAGGACAAAGGGAGATGATTGGTTTGTCATGAGCATTTGCTGTCAGCTGGAACGCTGCCAGCTACAAAGACAGCCATATGGTCTCTCTCTTGTACCTACACACACGCACACACACACATTTCTCCCTCTCTGACAAGGAAAAATCACTGTAGCAAGGCTCACTTCTCAAATTCCTGCTAAACACGCACAATTCATGAAATTACATTCTAATCCCATGTTGATTCCGTAACAGGTTATCAGTCGATGCAGAGGAATCTGCAATGTTAATTAAAGTGCGGATGTTCCCACAAACCCTGGGAAATTAATGAGAGTGGTGAGGAGAGTTGAGTAGAAAGGAGAGCTATTGACTTCAGTTAAGACTTTCACTTCAATCCACTTCACACTTGTAGCATTTTCCACAAGTGGAGACATGGATCTAACAGTAGGGATTAAAACAAAAACTGAAATACTCCTCAACTTACTCAACATACAGTACGTGTACTGAACTAATGTGCAAACCATTTCCTTTTGAAACCTTAGCTTCTGCTCCTTCTGCTCACTCAACATCTGTTGGCCTTTTCCCCCCCTCTCTCATGGTAGCGGTGTATGTTTTCTACAGCACAACATGCTTTGTACATGACAGGGAGAGTACTGTAGTTTAACATCAAAGCATAAATTACCCTTCCTTATGGCCTGAGACAGATCTGTATATGGCATATACAGATGTGTAACATGCAGTACCTGACCCCTAACATGTGCTCATGCGCGGCTCTCTCTCAGCGTGCAAAGCCAAACCCCATTTATTATTAATGGAAGGACATAAACTCAGGGGACTGTGACCCTCTCTGACTCAATGGTCCACTCAAGCCATCAATTACACTTTCCTTCCATCTATGGCATCAAATTTATGTGGTGCATGGGATGTATTGTGATTTATATAAACAAAGTGTATTTGTGACACACATTTCCCATCACTTGATTATTGAATCTGATCAATAAAGCCGTCACATTAACGGATATTGAATAAGAGAGAAGATAAGTGTTTTTTCGCTTCCTTTCATCCCTCTCACCCCCCACTTCATCTGCTAAATAAAAATATTAATTCAAAATTGCTCTCCAATGAGACTGGGCAATAATGTGATATATATTACAATCTTAAATTGAAAAGTAACAAATGATCAATATATGATGATATCATTTTTATGCATTCGTGTAAACACATTCATTTTCTTTGGATGTTTTACATCGCATGTGTGTTTAACAAGATATAAAAGTTTTCTCTCTATAAAAAAAAAATCACAATTAACTATTTTTCTTCAACTTTTACCAAAGAGAAAAAAGTCTTTATCATTATTATTCGACATTTAATGCAATAATTACTGATTTGATCTGAATATTGTTTATCAAAATGAGGCTCACTTATTTCTCTGAAAAACAAAAGATATGAAGAGAGACTGAGGCTCTTACTAGCTCTTGCTGGTCTTCTAAAGAGAGGGCACTGAGGAGGATTTTAGTGCGCCCAAGCTCCTGGGAGTCCACTTTGATCAGTCTATGCTTGGGAGACCTCCCATCCCCACTGGATGACTTCATGGGAGACCCATACACCGGTGTGCCGGGGTCAGAGGTTCCAGACTCGCCCCTGGACCTGTTCTCAGATTCCTCATAGGGGTCCTCAAAGTCCAAGTCCCTCTGCAGTCGGTATGCTTTGAGGATCTCACTCTCACTGTAGTCTGGTGTTGGTGGCTGTGGGGGCACTTTCCTGCTGCCAAAGCTAAGGTAGTCTTTCAGCCACTTGGCCATTGCAGCTCCACTTCCAAAAGGTGCAGATGTGTGGTGTACAGAGATTCAGAGCAGGAGACTGCTGGAGAGAAGACAGGGACAAACAAAGGGTTTAGACTGCTGCATGACCTCCTTTCTGCTGATACTGTGTGACCTGTGGATTCGATTTGCTCTGTGGGGCTGAATCCGTTTAAAGAATAAACACCAATTATTGTTTGTTCCCAAAATATCTATGCTAAAATAAATAAATCCACAGATTCTGATCCTCTCATAATCTTTGTGTTACAACTTTTCTTGCGGCCACATGCGCACAACTCCAGTGACATTGGAGTGCTGCACCAACAGATGGGCTTTATACGCACTCCTTTTGTTTTACACAGGCATCGTAACGTCTAGCATCTGGACTTTGCCCAAAGGCTGGCATTACATTTCACACCCCTGCAATAAAACCCGAAGTTTACACGTTGATAAAAAAGGGAAAGCGGAGAGAAAAAAAAAGGAAATAGAAATTAAATGAATCAAAGAAACAAGAAACATTCAAATGTGTCTTTTCTAAATAATGAAGAACAAATGTAATCAACTGATAGAAAAGGGGAAACCAAAATGAAACAACTTCTCACCAAAGACACAGTGGATTTAACGACCAGTGAGCTCTGCGCTCTGATGTCACACTTACCAAACCTACTGCCACTTTGGATGCTTTAGTCCGCGTCCCTTCATGTCAAATGACAAGAAGACGAGACAGAAGGGAGACGAAACCTTCCACGGCCTTTAATCCTGAAAGCAGCAAGGACAACACTGAGCAACAGCACTTTTGTAGGGACAAAAACGAGAGCGCTCACACGCGCCCGAGCTCCTCATCCCACTAAAGGCGAATGTGCGAGTGAAGAGCGCGACAACAGATCCAGCAGCAACTCAACCGAGCGATTAAAGGGGAGGTGCTTCATTCCCACATGATCATCATCCTATTCCCTTTCGCAATCAGCCGACCGTTCATTCACTCCAATATCTGCAACCAGGCATACACACACACACACACACACGTTAGTGCTTCTCTCATAGTGAGGACCCTCATAGACATAATACCCTAACCCTAACCTGAACCCAATTCTAACCCTAAAACCAGGTCTCAACCCTGAAAAAAGCCCTTTAAAGAAGTGAGCAGACAAAATGTTTTCACTTTGTCAAAATATCCTCAATCTGTATGGTTTAAACGATTTTTGGTCCTCACATGGCAACAAATACAAGAAAACACACGCATGCATGCACACACACACACACACACACACACACGCACACACACACACACACACACACACACACAGCCACTGCAGGAATCAGAAGTGCGTGGGGAAAACAAATGCAGAGCAGAAGAGGGTGGTGATTGTGAGCGATGAGCTTCCACGAATGTGATGTACATTATTTATTTGCATGACATCACTGGAGAGGTTTTATTGAGTAGCTCGAAAAATGTAAGTATGATTTATTTTCCTCTTTCCAAATTAAACTGTAAAGGCCTGGGGGTTGAACAACATGGGATTCTGCTCTTTCTAAAAAGGTTTTTGAGCCTGTCAACTCTGACTGAAAAAAACACAGCATTCTGTTGCGTTTCATTCATGTTTCATGCTCTCTCTCTCTCTCTGAACGTCCTTCATCCCTTTAGATGTGCCATTATCTAGGGTCCAGGCTGGCAAATGGATTATGTGCTAGAGTGAGTAAGGCCCATCTAAATCTGTTAAAATACCGTGAATGCCTCTTTCTCTACGACACTCATGAGCTCACTTTTCCCAGGGGTGGGAGTCTGGATGAGGTCATCCAGCCAGAATCCAACTCTCACCGTGTACAGCCGACAACCCATCAAGAACTTCACTTGTGATCTTCTTCCTCCTGCCTTAACACGCATGAGCTCCAGGTTCTGAAAACTGAAGTCAATGAGCAAATTAGTTACAGTGCTGAAGCAGTTAACTTGATGATAGGATCAATTTCATGACAGCAGCCAATAAAAAAGCATGTCAAATTACCTCTCTCTCCCAGTGGAAAAGAATCCGTGCAGACTTCTCACTTCACTAGTTCCCCCAATGAATGGGTTTATTTTAATCTTAACAGATCCAGACTGAGTATGCAACAAAATCTTAAGGGAACAAGAATCACATTTCTGTGAGAACCAGCCATTATCGTGTGGTAACACGATCAATATGCACCTGATGAAGGTCTTATCTTTTGGGAAGGATCTCTTCATTCAGTAAGTTGATAGACATCTTGTTGGCACAACACACAGGCCTTGATCATTCAAGTTATTTTGTTTGCATGATGCATATAAATGGTTTTCCCACACAATAAACAAGTTTAACATCTCCTCAAATGACAAAATGCCACCTTCATCCATTCCTGCTTCCCTCTGCCATTTTTATCTTGCTCCTCTCAGCGATACATTTCCCCATTTTCATCTGAACAATCTTCTCAGTCCAGCACCTACTCTGACACCCCCTACAAATCAGTGACACATGGAAACATAGTTTTCACTTTTCTTTCCATTCATATAGCCAGGGTGAGAGAATGCTGTGGGAAGAAGAGTAGGAAAATGGGGGTGGAAACAAAAGAGAAGAAACAGGTGATAGATTCCGCCAGAACTGAAATGAAATCTCAATTTCCATACAAAATAAACACTGTTGTGTGGAAGCCAAAGATTTAATTGACTCCTACAGAAAAAAAGCACTGTGGAATAGATCAGATGATTAATAAGACTCCCAATTAAAAAGGAACCAAATATGGATGTGAGATTTTTCTCTGATCTTCATGCTTCACCCAGATGTTGCTTGTGCCCTGGCTCAAAATGAAATTAAATTTAAAGAAGTATACAATTAGGCTCTTCTTTTTGGAGCATATCAGTAACTGTGGACACTCATATGCAACCTGTCAAACACACATACACCAACACTGATTATCATTAAAAATCATGAACATAATAACAGTGAAATTATTTGTGTTTGAGGTTAATTAAATAACTGGAAAAGAGGCAACACAGGACTGTATGAGTAATTGTTTTTCCCAGTAATAGTTTTTCCTTATATCTACTGCCCTCATCTGATGGTTTACGTGTACTGCACATATCCTTCATAAATACAATATACACATGCAGGTCTCATTTAACTTCATAATCTGAAAATTGTTTTTCAGACCATGAAGAACAAACATTTTGGAAAACAGATGCATTATTAATAACAATGCCGCACTAAGGTATTTAATTATGTTAATAAACAATTGATTGATTGTTTGATTGATTATATAACACTGTTGATATTTTTCATTTTCACTCACCTTGCATGTTTTATTTAACTCCCCCCTACAAGTTGGCAGTCAAAGAGTAACTGCAAGTAAGTCAATTAGTAAGACACTAAGTCAGTAAGTAATTAGGTCAATAAATAAGTTACCATGTATTGTAAGTGAGTAAGTAAATAAGTAACTATAAGGAAGTAAGTAAGTCAGTAAGTAACTAATTCAGTAAATTATTATAAGGTAAGTTAACATGTGAGTTAATATGGTAATCAGTAAGTAAGCAAGCTAGTATGTGATTAAGTAAGTTGATTTGTTTATTTATGTGGGTGGCCTAAACAAACGAGTAAGTGGATAACGAAGGTAAAAGTCAGTGCGTAAATAACATTAAGGGTTTATTCAGTCAATAAAATATTAATCCTTTGCACCTAAACAATGACTTCCTCATTCGTGAATTATTTACACGAATGAGGAACTATTATTTACCCTCTTACATAGACACAACACCATTCACAGAATTACTTAACTTACTTTTTTGTTTTCGTGAGCTTCCGGGTTCAGCTCCTCCGGTGTTGTCATTGGTTAAATTCACCTAAAGGTTTCAGTGATTGGGCCAAATATTATCCAACTCAAATGTGTGAACCTGTGCTTAAACTTGCCTGGAGTCAAATGTGAGCCAGAGTTAAAGCTGAGGTGAAGGCGACTGTCTGACCGAGAGCGCCATTTTACAGCAAAATTAAAACACACACCAAAAACACAAAAGTGTCCTCAGTCCCACACTGCGTTGGCTGCGCTGCACGCGACACAAAGAGGAACACAATGTCAACTCGTCACTGCCAATCAAACGCTGATCCGGCGTTTTCCGCATTGCTGATTGGTTGATTTAGGACGAAGGCGGGTTCGTCGCCTGCTGTCCGTCAGGCAGCAGTGACTGGAGAGTTTTCACTGTGTGAGCAGCAGCTAATGGACAGAAGAGAGACTCACCTGGAGCAGGACTGTCCTCCACAGGTACCTCTTTTTTTGTGTTTGTACACTGCATCAGCTGTGTCAGTATGTATGTTATTCATGTTCATGTTGTTGTTGACACGTTCTGATCCATCCGAGATTAGGTCGTTGTTATTTTCTATTTGATTTATTTATTTTATTTTTTATTAACATTATGTACCTCTATGCAAGAGGTTGTATTCCCTTTAAAAGACTTGAGAGAATAGTGCAAATTAAAGTTAAAAGTTAAAAATTAAAGTTATGATCTGTCATTAAATCAAAAATAGTAATCAAAAATAAATTTTATTTTTGAGTATATTTCAATGCTTACAATGAAATATCACTGTCCTGTGGTCACAAACTTTCAGAGACAGATACAGTTTATCTTGTATATCGGGGAAATGCCTTCATATGACAGTCCTAGGAACCACAATTTCAAGGATTTTCATGTTCGTTACATGCCAGCATGCCCATGTTTCCAAAGTGCAAGTGCCTTTTCAAGTGTAAAGTGAAAATAGTGTGCGTGTGTGTGTTGTATGAGAAACAGGGGTTAAGCAACATGTTTATTCATCTTGTTTGTTTCAGCATTTTTGGTGAGACAGAGGGTATGAAAGCATTATGAAGAGTCTGAAGGCAAAGTTTAAAAAGAACGAGGTAAGTGACATCTGTGGACCAACATGTGGAGCTGCACACTTCAGTGGATTTAAAAGTGTTACACCTGCTTTTTTGCACTGTCGGCACATTATTTAGAGATAGAAGCCACGCAAGCTGTGTTTTAACCTAATATTTAATGACCCAGGTGCTCTGCATAAAGCAGGCATGGGCACGTGATTTGTAAGGAGGAAGGGACAGGTATACAGTGTCACTGAGCAGCAGGAGTGCAGGTCTGTCTCCAGACTGCAGCTATGACTAGAGATCTCAGGTATCCTTCAATAATTCACATGTATGTGCACACATATACACACTTTAAGTCCCTACTTTCCTGCTGTTGTCGCTGCATTAACTTGAAGTGCTTTATAGTGCAGCACATAAGAGAAATGTTCTCCTATGTGCTTCATTTTCATGGTCCCACTTATTTGCCCATCTCATCCTGTCAGACGCTTTTTGCAGAGCGGGATTAAAGCTGTCACTGACCGACCTCACACACTCACAGCACTTGGGCACAACAACCAAATTAATTAGCAACTGCTGGCTCTGCAATGTGGTCTGAGCATTTACCAAAGGACTTAGTCCTTACCACAGCAATGGTGACAAAGCTGATTGTTTTAGATAATGCTGATGACTGATGTAGCTTGTTCCTCTTTTTAGACTTGTTTTGCAAATAACTCAGGTAGGTAATTGGTTTGGTATATTATTTTATGTTTTCTTCCTATATGGCACCCAATATATATATATATGGTGCATAAATACATACATTACAGCACATATAGCTACACAAATAAATTCTGTCCCATAAATGGCCATTTGAAACAGCAGAGCAAAATGCGGCTTCTCCAGCTTTGCTCCCCTCTTTTTTGCTGAGTCCTCACATCACACAGACTCTGCTCTGTAACTGCAGAGGAACACAGCTATGATGCTGCCAGAAAGAGGTACCATGCAGGATCTGACAAAAACTTATGACGAGGGAAAGGGGGGCTGCTACAAAGGATGGCTGCAGCAAAGAAATGATTTTAGACTGGGGAGAACAGTGAAGAAACAAATGAGGAGGTGTGTGTCTGTGTGTGTGCATGCACACGGGTTTGTGTGTGAGCTGCAATGGTAGGACTGGCTATGTCACTGTTAGCAGCTGAAGCAGGACGAAAGGATGCTGTTTTGAATTGCGAACAGGGAGGACGATACATAGGGAGTATCATAGGGGTGTTTGCCAGGACAGAGAATAGTACCGTTAATGTTTGTTAATCGGTTAAAATGTGATGAGGTAAATCGAATTCACTGGAAAATACATCTTTTGTCTGTAGATTTCGGTTGTGATGCTGTGACCTCAATAGAGTATATATTACAAACTTATGTGTAACTTAGTTATCTGGTGTTTGATACTATTATGGTCTTGTGTTGTAGCCACACAGCAATGGGTGTTGTCAGTGACGACTTACAGTAGTGGCTTTGTGCACTGTAGCAGTATTTACTAACTGCAAGCCATATGGATCCTCAGCAGCCTGTTTTTAGCCTGATGAAGAGGTTTTGTACTTGTGTCAGCCTGCTGCCGCTGCCAGTAGGTATCTTCTCTTGATATCCAATAAACCTACAAATAAGAAAGACAATTGATTGGTTTTAACACTCTGTCTCTGATATTTATTTTATGTAATTCTTGTCTTACTTACTTCTCATCTACGATAGAGCATATCTTTACAAGGGCCCCATCAGTGGTTTTTATGTATCCTAATTGCATTATATGTCATTAAGCTTCCCCTCCTCTCTTATGAATCATATGCAAAAAGGTTTCATTGTCCAATTCAGCAGCACAGTGTGATGATGTTCTCTGACATCTTGTCCCCCCCCTCCCCAGAGTCAGGACTGGAGTAAAAGTGATGAGAGACTCTTGCAGGCTGTGGAGCAGAATGAACCTGACAAAGTCTCTGCTTTCATTGTCAAAAAAGGTCTCTGTCCCACCAAGCTGGACACTGAGGGCAAGTCAGCGTAAGTAGATTTTTCCATTTTTTAGCTTCTTTGAAAATTGAAAAATGACTTTAATGACATTTGACAATATTACTCACCTCAAATCCTTTCCTCCTTTGGCAGTTTCCACCTCTCTGTGTCCCGAGGCCGACTAGAATGTCTGGAGGCAATCATCTCTAATGGAGCGGATCTCAACACACCTGATGGTGCTGGTATGGTACTTAATAATGATGTTTTATCTTCTAAACCAAGGTTGTTGCACCAGGTGTGCCATGGATTGTTGTGGTTAAATGTTTTATTTCTTTATGACAGGCTTTAGCGCCCTCCACCTCGCAGCCAAAAATGGCCAGTCAGAGTGTTTGAAGAGATTGTTACAGGTAAAACATAAAGTGACAGGCTTGAATGGTTAAACAGGAAATACTGGAAAATACAGTGCAAATAGATTTAATTCTTGGCAAATTACTTTTGATTTAACATTAACATTGTGTTATCTGTGTTCTCCTCAAACAGGAGAGATTGGCAGTAGACTGTACCGACAGCATTGGCAGGACACCACTTCATCATGCTGGTAACTGCTGCATGACCACAAAAGTTTGGTTTGGATACGTTTCTTTGCATGTACAGTACGACCTTCACATAATGTGTGACATAAGAAAAGTTGATCCTGAACCTGAGCTTAAAAAAAACGAAGAAACTTTCAAACATTTCAGTAGTACGGTATCATATTGTATTTCTTAATGTTTCTTCTGCAGCAGTCAGTGGCTGTTTGTCCTGTACTGAGACGCTGTGGGATTTTAAAGCCAATCTGGATGTCCAAGACAGTGTAAGATGAAGATTACAGTTTGTATATCAGATTGTATGAATGAAATTAAATTTATTACTAGAGATGAAAAAGAAAGATTATCAGTGATTTTCATTTACTCTCTACCAGTATGATCGGATATCAATGTGTGCTGTTGCTCCATGATGTTTTGAAAATGTTCTTGTGTGCGTCTGTCTCTCTGTCTCTCTCAGGACGGGTCCACCCCTCTCATTTTGGCGGCACAGATGAGCAGAGTAGAGCTTTGTGTGTTCCTGTTGCGACGAGGTGCCAACGCAAACATCCAGGACAACCAGGGAAGGTAATGGACTGTGAATGTTCAGCTTCTCCGGTGAGTGGCAGGGAGAATTGTCAGCCAGCAGTGGAGGTGGATTCTCCTCTGCTAATCTCACCGATGCTGTCTGTAGCCTTGACAGATGGAATGACTGGAGTGTCAGACAAGCTGACAAGAACTTGATGCTACTTCTTCAGCTAAGCTGAACTCTTAAAACATCTTTGGGATTAGTCTCACAGCAGTAGGGTTGTCTGGGTCAGAATAGAGGAGGGATACCCTTAGAAGTTTTCTAGTATTTTGGAAGACTTGGGAGAGATTTGGATGAATACAGGTCATTTCTTTGGTAGCAATTCTGATTTAAGTTTGGTCTTTTTGTGAGCTTAATATAGCATAATTCAGCAAATGCAAATGAGCACAAGAGTCAAGGAAACATAAATATGCATATAGGCTGGTTGGGTCTTAGTGTAATCATGAACTAAATTGAATTTTGTGCTGTCTCCATTTTCTCTACTTGTCTGTGTCTATTGGGCCATCTTATCTTGCCCTGTCCTTGAACATTGAATATACAGACAGTCAAAGTCTACATAACCTCACTTGAGACAAAATTTCATCATTCTTTCTGCTTAGTACTGTAATATAGCAGTAAAAATGTGTTAACATTATTATAGAGCCTGAGAAAGAAGCAACAACTTTTAATTTTGACTTAAAATAGCCTCTTGGAGATGATGATTAGAGAATTGCCCTATTGTTAAGAAGACAGCTTTCTTTTTAAGGCTGCACCAATGCATTAAATCAAACACAGTTCATTGCTGGGTCTTTTAATTGTCAATTTCAGAAAGGTTTTGCATATATTATGTTGATAAAAATGACTGGTTTATGATCCAACAGTTAGATATATTGCTCAATAATAAAATTAAGACTAAAATTACTGTGTGATTCTACAATCCTTAAACAATTCCTTAAAGTTATGTGAGTATCAGTAGTTTTTTGAATGATTTGGTAAGTCCTTTGCTTGTTTGCTCATTTTTGAATCACAGATCTGCATTAATGCTGGCCTGTGAGAGTGACAGTGTTGAAACCATAGAGGCTCTGCTGAGAGGTGGGGCTAACACACAGCTGGTTGACGCCCTTGGACACAAAGCCGCCGACTACAGTGCAGCCACTGGCAACCAGCATGTCGTACAGATGCTGCGGGATGGAGTACCTCCAGGTATAGTGTGAGGCCCTGGGACCTTTTTGATTTGGAGCGATAGAATGGATTCGATGATTTTGAGTAGAGGTTAAGTCAAGTGGAAAAACAACAGAACAGCATGTGGTAGCAACATCCAACCGATCACCAGACCTAGAGTCCTGTATAGCTTCCCTTTGTGGCTGTGCAGCTCTGGGCCACGGCTGTTACACTGTAATAAGACTCTGAAAAGAGGAAGTGGATCAGGAGGACAGCTGGGTGTGATTTTAAAGTGGGGTTGAAAAAAAGAACGCAAAAGGCTTGTTCCCCTTTTATCTCTATCTAACAAAGACTTCACTCATATGAAAAACAGATGTAAAACTGTTTGGAAAAAGAGATTAAAGAGATAATTAGGTGTATATACAGTATGAATGATGTCTTACCACTTTGGTTTATTCTATAATTGAAGACTTTGTTGGTTATACTACAAAATACATAAAACCATTACTATACACTAGATTTTAAAGTAAAGAGAGTGGAAGTGGTAGTGTGTCTTCTTGTGCGTGCACATAGGCACATGTGCCTCTGGTTGTTTGCCAAAACTCAGTACTGCAGAGGTTAAAGGTTTTTGCTGTGTTTGTCTTTTCCTCTGCACATGTAGCTTCTGAGGGCACGGGTGAGGAGGTACAGTAAGACTACCCAGCTTTCTACAGTACTGTATCACTTACTCCATCAATGCGATCATGGCCTACTTTGGCCTATCATATTGTGCATGTTTTCCAATATGAGGTCATTGTTTTTGTGTGCTACTTTCGTTTTGTTGCTGCCCATTCCTCTTGGTTGCTGACCCATGGTTTTACCTTTAATTTCATCTACTTTTCCATTTTAAGTTAAACTTGACCTCCGCTTGTTGATCCGCTTCCTAACTCCCACACAGCCCCCCCAAGTCCCCTCAGGCGCCTCATCAGTGCAAGGGGGGACAACCCCCCGCAAACGGAAAGCTCCTCCACCACCCCGTTCTCCTCTTCAGGTACTGCAAAACCATCCCAGAGGATGGGAAACACCATTTAAGCCACATTTATAGGGCAGTCTTACAGTATAGGCAACACCTAGTAGTGGCAGTGATGTTTACTATTACATGTTGTATAGTTTATATGTTAAACCTGCAAGTTGCCACGGTGAGAGGTTAAACCAAAGAAAATAAAACATTTTTTCTGACTATATCAATTTATTCTTCTGTTTAACTTCTTGAGGTCAAATCTTTATTCCTCTCTGTAAGGGCTAATACAGGATAATCTTTTTTCTGTCACAAAGATGCAGGGTTTTTCACCCTCTCCTCAGCCACCGAGTCCTGCTCCCCGAGGCAAATCCCCTGAACCTCAGCCCCAGTCTCTCTCCCCTTCTCCCCAGCCTCCGGAATCGCAGCAAACAGCCCAGGTTGGCAATACGAATTTTTGACAATTGCCATTGCTGATGGTTACCATTCATGTTCCTGCAAAATTTTTGAAGTTATCATACTTTTTGTGGATACCTCAGGTGGAAGATGAGGAGGTGTTTGAGGAGATCCGACGGCTCCGTCTGGAAAGAGGCCGTCTGCTCCAGAAGATCAAAGCCTTTGAGCAGCAGCAGCAGAGTGCCATCTCTGCCTTGGAAGAGGTACTGCACTCCTATTGCAGACTGAAATTCAAAACAATTAAATGATTTCATGTAAAGCTCTATGACAATGTGGAGACTAGGGTTTTTTGTTTTGTTTTATCCACTTTTATCCACATCAGTGTGTGTCTGTCTGTCTGTGTAGTTGTCCCACCTAAAGCAGCGTCTCAAGGAGGCAGAGGCAGAGAGGGACAAGCTGCTTGAGGAGCTGAAGGGAGGTCATGGTTTAGGGGCCAGTGACTCTGAGGACATGGATGAAATGTTGGACTTTCCTGGTATGTGACCTGTGTGCACTTGTCCTTCCCCAGCCCTGGCAAAATGCAAGCACCTCCTCCCATGCATGTGTTTCTGCTATACCGCATGGACATTCCTTCATGTCTCAGTCCAGGAAGTGTACTGACAAGTTGATGTTGTGGTCTCCCTTGAACTTTCTTACTAGAGAAGCTGCTCTCCAAGCGCTCCAGAGCCTCCCCTGCTCAGGATGAGGACACTGAGTCGGCCAGTTCCTCTCCTGCCCCTGCAGACCCAGGAACTGTTGCTGAGCTACGTAAACAAATAGAGAAACTCACCTCACAGAACTCTGAACTAAATCTCAAAGTACAGGTAAAGTCAGATGACAAGTACACACTCAATGTATTAACACACACACACACACACACACGGTGCATGCACAGCACACTAACAACCGATGTTCCACAACAAATGTAGTAAATTGTAATTTCTCCTTTCTCTCACTTTCTTAATGTTTATCACAAACATATACACTGTCTCAAGCAACTGGACAGGTAGATCGATACTGATAGTGAAGGGATTATTAAATGGTTCCCCTACAGCAGATAAAGATAACATTTTATGAGTAATGTCCTGCCTGGAGCATTAGTACTGACCACTTAAACGTTATGATGCTGCGCTCTGGTGAACTAATGCACTGAGGCTGTTGTGTTCATGTGAGTATAAATAGAGCAACACATCACATGCAGACATGGGGCTATTTTGCAGTCACCCTTCACTAACTGGGTCATGTTAGTTGAAGTTTTTTAAAGTGTGTCCTGTTCCGGTGTGGTTGTTCATGTACCACTTAAGGAGTATCGGCAGTACAGGCCAAGACATTTTGTTGTGCTGTTGTGAAGAGAGAGAGCATTTTTCTGTGGAAGAAGGTCAACACCAAACCTGCTGTGATCTCTTGTAAATGACAGTGAGCAGGGAAATATTCCAAAACTCATAATAACTCAAGTTAAATAAAGGGGGTTCCATAAATTTTACACATAAAGGTTAGTTCATTAGTCACAGGTAGAATTATTCAGCCCGTGAGAAAGTGGAACAGTCCTGGAACTACTTAATCATAGTAAATGTTTATAGCTATAAAAAGCCATCTACTGATTTTCTCCTTGTTTGCCACAGATGTTAGAAATGTTTGAGAAGGATGATACAGACATGCAGACCTCAGGTCTGGACTCCATCCCTCTAGTTCAGTATGAGACCCTGAGGAAGGAGTTTGAAACCCTGCAAGAGCGCTTCTCTCAGGCCAAAGCTTCAGCTGAGACTTCCAGTGTGGCAGAGTGGTAAGAGTGAGTCATTTATTCATCCATTAAAATAGCCAATCCAGTTCACACTCACTTGAACTCTGCTGTACTGAAATAAACCTTTATTCTTGGATGTACACACCTATGATATTTAGCTCGGAAGTATCTGTCAGGGCCATTTTTAAACACCCTGAGCATTTACATTTTCCTGCAGCATGCAGAATGTGTGTTGTTTTTCCAGCATTTCCATCTACTCTACTGCTCTCATCTACTGGTGAATTATGAAGTGTTTTATGTATTAAATTAGTAATACGTTGTACACTTCGGTGATAATAGGAAATTAATTACTGTATTAGCAAATAGCCTAATTATACAACAAAATTTTTTACCGTCGTGTCAAACTACAAAGACTTGAAAAACAGGTGAATTTTCAAAAAGTAACAGATTCCAAAAACTAGTAGAGCAGAACACAGAGTCATGCATTAGGAATTAAACATGAAAGAGAATGTAAGGCCACTTACTGGGAATAAAGTGAAACACAGAAGAGACAATGACAACAACTCACAGGTGAAAACAGTTAAGAACAGGTGTGTGTAATCAGGAAATAAAACAAGTGGGAAGAAAGTAAAACAGGAAGTTAAGTGGGTATGGTACACAAGTATATATATTACATTGTAAAACAGGAACAAGATACACAGGGATGTTTTCAAAGACAAAACTGAAAATTAAAACTGTAACCACACAAATCACAGAACAACTGAAAGTCACATGTCAAAGAAATACAACATGAAGTCCAAAAAAGAAAGGCTACATGCTTAGAGCACCACACAGGAGCAACTGTAGACTATTATGGTGCTTAATATTGCATAGGATATAGTGAATGTTCCTTTCAGTGTTTCCATTTATGTGATTGATTTTTAAAAATACTTTTTGCATAGGATGAATGAGTGATAAACCTCGTCTGCTTTGCAGTGGTGATGACAAGTCTGAGGGAGGAATCACAAATGCAGAGAGTACTGATGCCTTAAAGGAAAAGCTGTGTGTTTTGGAAGAACAGTTGGCCTCCTCCCAGACTGAGCTGGAAGAGCTGAAGGAGCAGATGCGCCTTGGGGTGCTCTCTGTGGAGTGTGCTGAGGGGGATACAGTCGTGGCAGGTGCAAGGTCTGAAGGAGGGTCTGGAGCTGCGGAGGAGGGTGAGAGTAAAGAGGCACAGCAGCTGAGAGCCAGGGTGACTGAGCTGGAGGAGGAGCTTGCTAAAACACAGGGTGAGGAAGGGGGTCAGAATAGCCAGGACAGTAACACAATCAAACAGCTGACAGAAAAAGTAAAGGAACTCCAGGCTTCTCTGGCACAAAAAGAGTCTTTGAGAGAAGAGGGGGAGAAAGACAGGGAAAGAAAAGAGACAGAAATAGTGAAGTCCCTTCGTGACAAAGTGGCTGAGTTGCAGGCAGCCCTGGCAGAGAGCAGGCTGCTGGGGAAAGAGGGGGAAGCAGCGGGAGATGGAGATCAGGTTCGTCGTCTCCAGGAGCGTGTGGGAGACTTGGAGGCGGAGCTGAGAAAGTGTGTGCCACGCTCTGAGTTGGAGGAGGTGCAGGTGACTCTGGGGCTCCAGTGTGAGCAGCTGGCCAGGGAAAGGGCAGACGTGGCCCGAAGACTCAATGATGCCCTCTTGGAGCTGGAGAGACTCAGGCCTCCTCCACGTGGTGATGATGATGAGGAGGAGGAAGACGAGGAGCACTCAGAGAGCTCAGAGCCCTCAGTCATATCAGGTCTGTGCTTTAATTTATATATATATATTTGATTTTAGCAGTTATTACTGGATCATGTGAATGATGATGCCTCTCTCCAATTAGAGCACTCCAGACGCACCTTGGCAGTAGTGAGAGAAGAACTGGAGGTAGCAAGACAGGAAGCAGCCCAGGCTCTGGATTGCTTGTGCGCAGAACGAGAGGGCAGGGCACAGGATGCGCTGCAGCTCAAAGATGCCGTGTCTCTCTCAAAACACAGGGAGGCAGTGTCTGCAGTATCAGAACAGCTAGCTCAAACATTACAGGAGCTCCAGGAGGAGAAAACTCTTCGTAGAGAGGCAGAAGAGCAGGCTGCTTCCCTAGAGGCCAAACTGCAGACCATGCAGGATGCCATATCCAGAGAGGAGCATGAGAAAATAAAGGTCAGCAGGGCAATTAACAAATCCTGTTGGAAGAAACAGTAAGCACAGTTTACAATTTTTGTTAAATATAGGGCGCTGGATTCAAAGTAGAGTGATTTCTCCTTTTTTTCAGAAAATAGAGCTATAGTATTTAACAAGGATTTTATTGAAAAAATATTCACTGACAGCTGACCTAATGTGTCTCCCTGGGTTGCTGCCCTGGTCCTGGGAAGCGGGGTCACCAAACATGATCAGTCAGATTCAGGGATTGCAAGCTCTTTGTTTAATTGTCAAAAGCTGTTTATTTGTTCTTACTTATAAAATAGTTATAAAGTTGGTTATGAAAAAGTTCATTTAAAAAAACAAAAAAAAACAAAGATTCACTTCGTTGCTTTACTAGTTTAAGATATTTGTTTGTTTCAGTAGAGAGTAAAATGTGTAATTAAGTAAGACACACGTGCTGTGAAGCATCACACTAAGTATAGTAATATGAAAAGGCATCCATGTGTAAATAATTTATTACTGTATTTTCTCATATACTTCCAAATTTAAACCTGTTAATTTGACCCTCTTGCCTCACAGGCAGAACTCCATCACTCCCTGCAGGCCAGTGAGAGCAGTGCAAAAGCAGCACAGGATGCTTTAACTGAGAAAGAGATGGAGCTAAGAGACCTGAAGTCTCAGAAGGCGGCAGAGCAGGGTCTGATCTCGATGGAGGACCATGAGGCCCTGCGGCTCTCTTTGCAGGCTGAGATCAATGCCATCACGGCTCGTTTCAACGACCTCACTCGCAAGCATGAGAAGACGTGCACGGAGGTGAAAGTGTGTGCATGCATGTGTGTCAATGTTTCTTGCCTCTCCTTTTCTCTCTAATGATATCTAAAGCCACTTTAGGTGTTACTGTGTCGGTGACAAAGTGAGCCCTGTTCCATGAAGGCCTCTTTCCTGCCTGTACATTATTCATAAGTGTATTACTTTCCCTCTTCAGTCCCGTCATCTAATTGATTGATCCCTCTGTGTATGTGCTTACGCATGCATTGAAGCTCTGTCTGTGTATTATTGGCTCCTGGTGACTCTCCAAATTTAATTTTCCCCTTCTTCTGTTATAGCATTTTTATGTTATGTATTCTCACATTTCTATTTCAACATACTGAGACAAACAACCATTCACTCTCACATTCAAACCTATGGTCAACTTAGAGTGTCAACTTAACCTAATCTCCATTCTCCATGATTTTGGACGAACATAGGGAGAACATAAAAACTCACAGAAAGACCCTTTTGGTCAAACTGGGATCTGGTTACATACTTTCTGTGAGGCAACAATGCTAGCCACTGCTCCACAGTGTGATATAGAGAGGACAAGTGTTCTAACTGACCCAAACAATCGAATGCTTGCACATTAGTATATAAAGTAGAGCATTCCTGAGACAGACATTGATCTATGGTACCAAAGGTAAATGTGGGAAAAATGTACACATGGTTCTCTACAGTGATTTGATCAATGAGAGAACTGTTACCAAGTGAAAATCTCATGAGCAAAGTCTCCGGATTTAAAGAAAACCCTTTTGAGGGTATGATGAATTTAACTGAATGAATTAAAAAAAAAACAAAAAACAAAGAAATGTCCATCCATTATCGTTGCCACTTATTCTTAACCAAAATCCAGCTGACATTGGGTGAGAAGCAGGGTACAACCTGGACGGATTTTCAGCCCTAGAATGAGACAAGCTCATATTCAGACCTACAGAGTGTATGGAGTCTTTTAAACCCAACCCCAATTTGCCTGTCTTTGAACTATGGGAGGAAGTCACAGTACCCAAACAAATCCCACGCACACATGGGGAGAACGTGCACCTCCACACAGAGAGGCCCATGCTAATTTGGGATTTGAACCAAAATTCCCTGTGAGGCACTAGTCCTAACCACTGAAGCACTATGCAGCCCACAACAGCTGAAATAGACAGCATTTTGGAATAAACAAGTAAAAAAAAATTGTATATTGAAAAAAAATGTCACCATCATTGTTTATATTCATCCCCTATAATGCTTGCTTTCACTTTGTTATTCTATTGGTTACTGAGAAGCATTTTTCATGGAAAGATGATGACTGGATTTTTATGGTCGTCTTGTGTTCATGACAGTAGTCAGGCTGCTCCCACCGCTCCAATTTGACATTTTAGCCACTAGAGGCACAAACTTACAGTATATATAAGTATAAAAGAATAGTAAATCATACTGTGAAAGTCTGGGTTTTGTGTGAGTTTTAGTTGTGAATGTATAAATATTAAAGATACAGTGTGTACAATTTAGCAACATGTATTGGTGAAGTTGCATGTTGTGCACACTGTACATTTGAGAACCTTATTTGAAGTCTGGAACTTGAAATAACCAGTATTTTTAAAGTGACAGGGTACCAATGGTGGTTTTACGGGTCTAGGTGTTCCAGGTGCAGAGGGAGGCTCTCTTTAACAAGAGTGAGCGGCAGGTTGCAGAGACCCAACTGGCCGCAGTGCAGCAACAGCTTGCCGAACTAAAGGCACAATCGAACCACGTCCAGGAGCTCCATAAGAACATCCAGGAATCCCAGGGCCTGGTCAAGGAGAAGGACCGTAAGGTGAGAGACTGCTGGCCCGGTTCAGCTTACTGTTGTTGAGGCAACAACAGTAAAAATGGATGTGTCTATCTCTGTGCAGATAACAGAGCTCTCCAAGGAGGTATTCCGGCTAAAGGAGGCCTTAGGAGCTCTTTCGCCTCCGCTCGGCATCACGTCCTCCTCCTCATCATCATCCACCCATCCTGGCAACCCTGGGCAGCAAATGGCCCTGCAGAACAGAATCTCTATACTGACCCAGCAGCTCCAGGAAAGACTTGATACAAGATTAATTCATTATTTCTAAAAGGCCTTTAATGTCCTAATGTGTCATATATTTTGTTGAGTAGTGCACTTACATTAGCCAAAATGTGTTTCAACACTTTAAATCTGTATTTCTATTCTATTCTAATGATTTCTGTGTTCTTTCTGCAGGATTGGGAGAGAAAGCATAAACAGGTGGTCGCTGTATATCGTTCCCATCTACTGGCAGCTGTGCAGGTCAGTTTCATGCACATACTGGAGCACATATTAAGTTGATACTGTGAATAGCACTGATGACTTCGTACCCCTTTGTGCACACAATAACGGGAGGGCAGGTTTAGTCCATGTCTCTTCTTACCAGACTTAGTGGCTGAAATTTCAGAAGAGGTGTGGTGAAAGGGGGCTTGAGTCACTTCTATCAGTTTCATTATGCAGTGATCTACCAGGAAGGTGAACACATTAATTATGTTCTTTTGTATGGTTTGTTCTAACAAGGGATTGTCCTGACAATAACCTTTTTTGGCAGCATTTGCAGTAGTTGTTTTTCAGACCAGTGCACATTTTTGACTCTATTGAACCCTCTGTTATTATTTCATAGTTTTCTGCTGTCCAACAGGGTCGAATGGATGAGGAAGTGCAGCAGCTGCTTCTCCAAATCCTGAGGATGACACAACAGGGACACTAAGGACTGATAAGCCTCTTGGAGGAGAGGTGAAATGTCTTCAGCTAACGCATGTCTAATTGTTTATATCTACACTACTTAAGTCTCCCTATGCATCCAGTTTATGATCAAGCAGCTCCCATTGGATGCTTATCATGGAGAGCCCATCAAAAAAGCCAAACACAATTGATCTGTAATCACACACAGCTGCATGCATATAGTACAGTCACCTAAACAACAGGGATTCGACTGATAACCATGTGGAGTAGGCCTGCTGTATGTTCATTACATATCAGGGATTTGTGGCAAAAAGTGAATGCGAATGTGGTGTTTTAGAAGATATAATCAGATGCACTAGTTATGTGACAAGCTGATTGATTTTTATATATATTATTGTTATAATAAAAAAAAGAAAAAGAAACTGGCTTGATTGTGTTCTCCATGCACAGACGCTGTTGATCGAACACAATTGTTTTTGAAGGCAGCTTCTAAAGCAATGTCTCGCAGATATTTTTGGGTGATGGAAATCTGAAGCATGCATTTGGCTTTAGCATGTGTGTATGAAAGTGTGGACAGCTGAGCTTACTGTACAGCTGCTACACTACCTAGCATATACAGTACATATACTGTATAGTCACAAATGACAAGGCACCATGAGTTTATTTAATCTATAATTAAATCTTAAATTAAGTTTATTGAAAAAGGCTAATGAACTTAATCAGAGGAAGGAAAAACAAGAAATTCCTGAGAACACAAAAGAGGACACAGGGTAAACGTACACTGATTATTTGGACAGTAACAAAACCATTGCCACTCACCTAATCTCTGTGCATTTATGAAGCTGTAACTATGTAAGATTTAAAAGTATTACATTCACAGAAATATGGGTGGGGGGTTGCTCTCAGTGTAGCCAACAGAACAGAAATAAGACCAGCAAGTCAATGACACACAGGTAGGAAGAGGACAATTAATAACCCAATATACTTCTTTTAGTCTGACCAACAATTAATTTACCCACAAGTCCAAATCCCTTGTCTTTAATGACAATCACTATCTATTGAGAGCTATCTATGGCTTGCTTCAAAGAAAAGCAATAGGTTCATCTGGTGGAACATTCTGAGGGACACATTGAAGACAATGACAATCATGAGCACATCATGGCAGTATTAAACATCATTTAACCCAAAACAAGAGCAGCATAGATTAATGTTCACACAAGTATAAGAGCTAAGTCATCCTGAAGTTTGTTCAGTCATTCATTGGCATGGCAAGAAAACTAGTCTTTTGCATTAGGAGCACACAGTAAATGCACATTATATACTGTACACTCTGACACAAATGCCTGTCACCACAGTTATTAAGGCACTAAAGTTGAAGGGGCTGAGGAAATACAGGCATGGATAATACTGAATGTTGTGTTTCCAGCCCAGGATGGAGGATTCATTTGACCTTAGAGTACAAGTCTGACCAATATGCTTCATAGGGCAACACAACACATACCATGTATTTAGCAAAATATGAACAGCCCTTGAATACACAACACACACAATTGATATTCATGGTAAATATGTGAAACCCCCTGATTTCAAGACAATGTGTTTTATGTCCACTTGGCTTACATGGTCTAGATGAAGATATAGTATGACTGCATGTTTTTTGTAAATGGGATATGCTGTGTAGAAACAAAGAAGACAATTCATATCCAGCAGTGAATCATGTTTGGTGTATTTCTATTGTGCCATCTCAGAGTCGGGTACTGCAGACCTGTGATTGATACAAAAGCACTCTTTACAGTTTGTTGAAACAGATGTTTCCTAAAATGTACCATATCTTATAGTATAATGCCATTAATTTTCATTTCTTGCATTTACAATGAAATTAACGACTGAATTTAGAACCTGACCTCCTTTGTTATTTTATATCTGTGCCAAATATTCATTAACAGTGTTTATCCGGAGATTGGACCCTTATGTGTTTGTTCTAGTTGTAACTAGTTGGGGCAAGCTATGGTGTACAGGAAGCACGTTACAGAACACTGTAGGGTTTTCTTGACTCTGGATTAAATCCTTACGTGATTTTTTTTGAAGCTGGGTCCTCTCTGAGCAGTCACATTGGTTGACAACCATCCAGCTCATCAGTAAAGACAAACTTCGACAGATTTGATAGCTTAATTGCTGCATGCTGAGGAGTTTATGACAGATGAGGGATCGTTTGGTTAATCCAACAGGTCGATAAAGTACAAAGACATGTCTGATGCCTTTTTCCTCCTTGGTAGAGGTGTTCATTGTAAGTGTCAGAAAAATCCTTTTGTTCCAGATTAATATCCATCAGGGATGAATAATTCCCAGTTTAAGTTTTTTTTTTTTTTCCTGTGATTGTTCTGCATGGGCACACAAACATTCAGTGCTGGAATAAGGTAGGAAAACATGACAATTTTAGGCACATTATTATTTCAGTCACAAAAGGCAGTCATCCTTAAATGCAAGGAAATATGCTCACATTTCAGTGAATAAAAGGGTTTCTATTTAAACTGATTACGTGACAGATTAATAACAAATATTTATTTTTTTATTTACAAAAATGCTTTTTTAATCCGATATACAGAGTAAAACACTGCAAATTATATAAATTTGTGCATAACAGTTGTTAAAAAAACAGCATTCATTTGTTCTGCCTGATTATATGTTCTAGCAGTCATTAATCATGTACATTCAACTTCATTCTTACCGTCCAATTATGGGACAGGTGGGTCACTGTTTCCTTCTGACCACCTGTTTAAGGTGAAGCTCACTCTCTGCTGCTACAATAGGCACCTCATTCTTTAGATGATATGAGATAAGATGACTTATGCTCTCAAATAACATGTCTTTGGTTCGGACCTATGGAGAGGAAAGGAAGAGACTGAGAATGTAAAAACTTTAATACATATGCATGAAGCTTTTATATATGGATAATTAATAAACAGAAAAATGTTCTAATAATTAATGTTTAGTGTTTCTTAATGATGCTAACAAAACTACAATGAAATGCCTTTAGAAATAAATTGAATTTAAGTTTATTTTTGCTTTACTAGCTTTATATGAACTACTATGACAAATTTTATGATGACAGTATTTAACTTTGGTGGCTTTTGCATCGCTTAAACTTAGACTCACCACTCCCTCAGGGTCTACTAGCAGCAAGTGTTTGGGCAAACCGCAGTGCATGCCTGTTAGCACGTACTGTCCCGGGTTAGTCGTACTTTCCCTGACAAGGAAGTCTCCATCTCGCACAAGGATTTTCTCTGCATCTCGTCGGCTCATGCGGCTGTGATACCAGGTCTCCCTGCGGAGCTGATCCTCATTTGGGGCAACAGGGGCTCGGCGGCGTGGAGGGCTTGGCCATTGGTCCTCCAGGATCCTAACTCCCCCACCTGCAGCCTGAGCACCTCCACCTGTAGTGGACAAACCAGAGCCACCACTGGCCTCGTGGAGCTTCAGTGCATCCTCAAAGGGCCCTAAATGATGTTTAACAAATATTTTCAGTTTAAGGTTTTTTTCAAGTCACAAAAGTGACACCGCTTTTATGTGTTAGAATATCATAAAATTTTAAGGTCTTACTCATGTCAAAGAGATCTTTCTTAGGACTGTCTGGCACCCTGCTTCTTCTGTGTCCACTGAGTCCATGTGCCAGTGAATCCAGGTTTTCCAGGCTCTGGGTATTAACATACTGATGCTCCTCATAGTCTCTGCTACCAGGTGGTTGACCATCAGCACACAGGTAACCATCTGATATCAGACGTGACACACACACATAGACAGACAGAGAGGTGTATTTAAAGGCTTCTGAGACATGAAGAACTCTATGTGCATATGTGTGTGTGTGGTAAGGCAAGGCAAAGTTTATTTATATAACACATTTCAACATCAATGCATTTCAAAGTGCTTTACAATAAAAAAAAGAGAGAAATACAGCAGCAGCATTACACATATAAAAGTCATAGTTAGACATTTAAAACACTTAAACAGAGAGGTAAAAGAAAGAGTGGAGAAAAGAGCTTAAAAGATTAAAGTTGCAGTTATGGCTGAGATGCAGCAGATATGATGATTTCATTTCTTGTTAAATGCAGTGGCAAACAGGTAGGTTTTCAGGCTATATTTAAAAGAATGAATTTATGTAGCAGATCTGCACTCTTCTGGGAGTTTGTTCCAGATATATGGGGCATAAAAACTGAAGGCGGCTTCTCCATGTTTTGTCCTGGTTCTGGGGACACAGAGCAAACCTGACCCAGATGACCTTAGTGGTCTGGATGGTTCATAGTAAGCCAAAAGGTCAGAAATGTATTTTGGACCTAAACCATTCAGTGTGGAGAGAAGAGAGACTTTGGGGAAGGAAAAAAAGGGGTTGACAAAAGATGAGGAGCAGTTGTATAACTTTTGTATTTACTTTTTAAGTTGGTGGTTCAGGAAAATACAGGCATAAAATGATATAAATAAAACCTTAACAACTATCTGTCTTACATGTTTGCACATCAACACGAACAGTGTGTCAGGAACATGAAATTAGGCATTCATTTCTTTCACAAAGATTATAATAATTTCTCATGATTAACTGATGTGCCAATCCAAAAGGAATTCAGAAAATCTTGGAGAAGGCCATAAGTCTCTATAAGAACTGACAACACAACTTGAACCACGAGACTCAGCATTCTATCTGGAATATCATCCTCATTAAAACATCCCAAGAATCCTAGTTCTAGGAAGAAACTAAACACAGGGCCTGTCTTTGCCAGATATACACGTTTTTCAGGCAAAATTGCAAAGATGATTTCAGAGCATGGCACTGCTGTTGTCATGCTGTATCTGAAGTGGCCATTATTCTACTGTATATTGATGGCCATTATTACCCATCTAGGTAAAGAAAGAACCTTGAAATCCAAATATACTGTAGCTTAGTGCCTTTTCAAAATAAAAGAGTATAACCATCGCCACTTTGGAAAAGTAGGAGTACAAGGTTTCTTTCAAGCAACCATTTTCTAGGTGTTATATCTGTATACTGCCACAGGGTGTCTCACCTGAGCTGCTACTCATCTCAGTGTCCCAGTGAAGTTCATAACACAGTTGACCAGGGGGATAAGATGTTGGCTCCCTCCTTACTGCAGAGCCCATCTACAGACAGACATGAATATGACATATGATATTACATTTTTATCTCTATAACTAAATGCATGTGACTGTCATTTCCTTTCCCCACACAATTTTAAATACATATTTCAAACCACTAGCTACTGCATGTTATCATATTTCCTGCAAAGCTGCTGGGAGAAAACCATGTTTTCTCTAACCTTTGAGCAACAGTAGATCCAAAAATCATGTAACCATATCTTTTTGACAATTATGCTACAGGCACATCAAAAAATCCAGTTATGGAGTATATTTCTGTGCTCCCACTGTTGTGGTCATTAACAATGTGGAAAAAGGGAGAAGAAACACATTAGTCAGAGTTCGGCTTGAGTCTGGCTGTCACTGTCTGGTATAAGTTTGTATCTGTGACAAAGAACAGACAATTCCATGGTGTTTTAAAATTACAACATTAGATGGTAGAGATGGGAATTACTCTCTTAATGCATCTCATGTTTAATGTACCAGTGGTGATTAATGACATTTCTCTGAAATAAAAACACCTCTGCAGAGGGAAAATATTCTTTATCTACAAAAGAGTAAGTAACAGTACAGAAAAGTAAAAAAAAAATAAAAATAGAAATAATAGATAGATACATGAATAAGTGAAGTTCTGCATTTGAAATCGTACATAAGTTAAATCATCTTAAAATTATCAGGAAAATGTAATAAAATGGGTTGCTCATTAAAATGTCCAAAATGTTTTACTGTGTATGACATTAGTGCATTATCAATGCATTATTTTCTTGTTGTAGCCATTTTATATATACTTTGTTAACCTGAATTAAGTTCTCTTGTAATTATACCAAGCTGTCTATAGAACTACTCCAGTTGACGTTTGTTGTATTTTGCCATAGCATGACATACTGGTATTTGTTTTATGTACATCTTTACATATTATTTAGATGTGTGTCAACATTTTTCATTTACTTGCCTTTGTTCAACATAATGCATAAACAGTATCATGGACAAATCTGTTGTATATTGCTGTATTGCATGTTTCATACGATGACATAGTTGAATTCTAACTTGACCCTCACCTGTGCTGCTGTCTTGCTCTGTGGCTGGGTGTGGATGTGGCCCAGCAGGGAACCACTGGGCCTGAGTCTGGAATCCACTACACCCCCAAGTGGAGGCTCTTTCCCTGGGATGCTATTGTAGTAATCATGCTCAGAGAAGTCCTCATCCTCTCCCAACACTGGCTCCTCTGGCCTGACAGATCTGAGGAAGTACATGCATACAGTATAATATAGATCAAAGGAGCTTTATCCCTTAATTAAATCAAATACAAAGAATGACAAATGATCAATACTTCTAAATCAAACGTTTCATAATCTGATTACTTTTGATATTGATGACATTGATAGTAAAAAATAACGATGAGGAGATCTGGCCTCTCAGAGCGATCAGATGACATCTAAGTATCCGAGTGTGATCTATATAATTCAGCTAGATATTTATATAGATCAGCAGAGCTGCTGCTGCTGCTGGCAGCAGAAAATTGTTCATTTGAAACCAGAACAGAAGAAAACCAACAGTCTGAACTTCCTCTTGTGTCTGCGGCAGCATCACTATAACACCTTAAGTTAAGTTGCAGGGTGAGAAGATCGATTTTGCAAAAATGCAATTGCAAAATGGAATCATCAGTAAAAAAAAAAAATTAATTGAAGATCTATAAAATGAAACAATATGATGCACATCAAACATGTAAATACATATAGTGTAACACTGAAACTGAATATACAAATGGGCATTCTATTGAACACATTATGATAATTCCTTACTGGCTTTGTAGAGCAAATAGTTAGTATGAACATAATCATATGATTGACAACAACACAAAAAACCCTTTCCCTTACACACTCCCACTACCTCCACTGTTTCGAGTGAGCATTCTGGGACTATAAATCAGTCTGTTCAGTCTGTTCAGTGTTGATACCAACACAAGTCTTTAGCAGTGTTCCCTGCACTTTTTCAGACTGCTATGCCCATCCCTATAAAGCTGATGTGTGAAGAGTTCAGTCTAGTTCATAGTTCAACTGAACTATGAACTGAAAAGGAATAAATATGCAGAGAAGCTAGATATGCTTGATTTTCAATATTATGCCCCACATGTTTATCTTCCTATAACATATGATTTATAGACTGATATTTGCTGCAATTGTCAATTAGTTTAAAGCGCATGTACAGTATGTAAAATTGGAAACAAATAGGCTGCCAATATATCATTTGAGGCATCTGATATGTGTCTTCATCTATTCATACAAGTCATGGGTTTTGAAGAACTGTGCATTACCTTTCTACAGATGCCATGGTTTTGGGAGGACTGTGCAGATACTGTTTGAACTGTAGCTCAAAAGCCTGGCCGATGGTGCTGATAACACTCTGGGCTAAACCGTCAGAGCACTCCAGGATATGACATGCTGAAGAAAAAAAGGAGGCCATTTTTTTAATTCCCACTTTCAAAACCATGTGTGCTATTGGTGATGGTGATACTGTATATGATATTTTAAAATTAGAATGATATTGTTGACAAGTGAAAAAAAGCAGCTCTTCGGGATATACCTCTCTGATTCACTGGGTCTTTAGCCACATACGCTACATAATCAGGTGTATCCTGAAACAAATAAGAGGAAAAATTCAATCAGACCACCTAAATTAGATGTATATAACTACATTAAAGCTGCCATTGACTCATGGGTCATGAGACTGGAAACTAGTAAAATGCAATCCAGTCTGATACAGTATGTGCTGTCTGCCAACATGTCCAGCAGCAACAACAACAACAATGTAAAAGAGATCTAAATGCTGCACTCACTGTGTCTCCCCCAGATGCAAATGAGATGGATTGCATAGGATGATGTGCTATCACCTGAAAGAGAAAAGATATAAATCAGAGACTTGCCAACTTTCTGTTTTTAGTCAATTAGTATGGATATACTAGTAAAGCAACATAAAAAGGGCAAAAAGGAGATGGGATTTCAGGATTTAATTAAGTAAAACTTAATTAATAGTTTAAACAATACAGGATTTGAATCAATGTTTAGATGTAGAATTTTTCTGCACATTTTTGTCTTGGTTATGTTATTTAGCAATGACTTCTCTCATGACCCAACTCATTTTTATGTGGGTTAGGGTAAGAGAACTATCTCACACATATCACTGCTGAAAACATTTTTCCAAGGATACCATAAAACAACAAACAAACAAAAAATTCAATAATATGCAGCCAAATCTGTCACTGAGTTATTAAGGAGATGGACGAATAATAAATTAATATTGAGCTCACCTGTCGTGTGGTAGGAATGAGCAGGCCAAGGCCATCTATGGATATATTGACTGCGATGCTCATGCCTGCAAACCGTAGGTTACTCTTTCCCATAATAGACTGGAGAGCTTTATTCATGGCCTAAATGAAAAAAAAAATTAATTAAGTGGAAGTTATTATCACAAATTTTTTAAACTTATGATTTATTTGTCCAGAGGAGAAAAAAAAGCTGCAAGGAGCAGCAGGACTAGTTTTGTTTAATCACATTCAGTCCTTCAGAAAGTATCACACAAGCTGATGTGTGCACAATATTGATGATGGAAATCACACCTTATGTAATATATCTTGCACATCTGCCCTTTTAGCAGGGTTTAAATTTTAGCACAGTGAAACATGCAGAGAATAATTACAAGTTTACTGTAAACCTTCTTCCTCCAAGGCCCCTTTCCTCCTGGCACAGCTTCACAGAGCCTGTTGATGGCTTCCCTAATTAAGTAAATGAAGAAAGGTAATCAGTCGAAAAATATTGAATACATGCATATATTTATGATCTAGACATTATGTGGATTTATGGTTCCTATGCACCGACACATATTATGACCTCTCTATCTGAGATAGAGAGGCTTAATCAAGGGTAAATCAATAAATTGGTCTCTAGATCATTTGTGAGTATAACAAAAAAAACGTAACTTAGCTTCAAAAGTATTGTGCATCACAATGACGGACAAACCTGAGGTTAAAAATGAACAGAAGCTTTGTATTTCCTCCCTTGGGCTAAAGTCGTAGGTCATAGACCCGTCACAGTTCAAAGCTCAACAAAAGGTTCCCAGCAGAACTGCTGACAATGTAACTAGCTTTCACCACTGATTTACATGGATCTTAAAAAAAAAACAAAACAACCATCAAATGTGACAGAAAAATGAAGTTTCCACTTTAAAGGTTTGTAATATTGTGTTTTGTAAGTATGCTTCAAATAACCATAAAATAATTGTGATTTAAATGTTGCTTTGCAAATTGTCACATTCACATATTCCTTTATAGGTATAGAGGACTGAGTTAACACTTAAGTATTGTTTTTTCTGAGTTTTTTCCTTATATTGGAGATATTCTAGCATATATTATGGAATGGCAAAAAAAAGCCTTCAGCCCATTACACTGTGTGAAATGGATCTGTGTGTACCCCCCTTAAGTCAGTTGCATATTCACATATTCATAAATTGTGATGACTTTTTGTATGTAATGTTTAAGCATAATCAAATTCATGTCATATCAGAAAATAAAAAATATGAAAATATTTTTTCATATTTTACAAAACTTATATTTTGTAAATAATAAATAATAATGTAAATAATAGTTAATTAGACTTGTGAATTAAGGTTTAGGTGGGATAAAAACAAAATGATTTTCAGAGTTTAAAATAGGCCTCAATAATAATTTATAGTTTGGAATGGCTGCTTTAGGGCTTTTACTTTGACAGCAATTCTCTGCAGAACTGTTATAAGTCTGCACTGATGCAGCTGTAATTCCTGGGAAGGTCTGACTAATGCCCATTTAAAGCCCCTGTCCCTTGTGAGCCTGATGGCGGGAGTGAGGTATAATGTGGATTTGAGGCTGGAGTTGAATGCTGTCTCTGCTGGGGATAGTGGGGACAGCAGTCAAGAACCCAGCTGCCCCTATCAAATGGCTCGTAAATATTTAAAAAGCAGCATCCCGGGCAGCATCTCGAGTAAAGGTCTTCTCAGGGATTTTTTACAAACACCACAATGTTCAAATGACTCATGCTGATGAGAAGGCAGAACGAGGAGGAGGAGAAAGAGATCGGCTGACGTTGATGTTGTTTTTGTCTGTAGCCTCGGTATCTACCCTGCAATAAAATTCCGAGTTTCATTACTACTGGTGTACTGCTGTTTAATAGTCTGACACAGTAAAGACCTCAGTAAAATTATGAAAAAAAGATCATATTTTAACTGAGCCTAAATGCTCTGAACTTTGGATCACATGCAACAATCCACAACAATCACATTCTACAAACACAAAACCCTGTGGAATGTTTTAGATTAAGACAATTTTTAATTTTTGCCTTAGTTGATCAGGAATATATTCCCAGAAACACAGGCCATGTGTCATCGCATCACTTGGGAATATGGACATCTAAAAATGGCAGCAGACAAACAAAATGATGCATACACAAGTCAGATTCATTGGTCAATAAAATGATGTTGTTCAGTATGGTTCCTCCCATTGCTAATGTTTTGTTTTGCTGTTTTGTTTTGAACAGCACTACTTCCCTCCCTCCCTCCTCCTCAAAAAGTTACAGCCACAGACATTATCCAGCCGGGTGTGTTCATGGGGACCACTGCAGCTTTCCATAGTCATTAGCGAACATCATCAATAATAAATCTCTCTCTCTCGCTCTCTCTAACTCTTTCTCTCTCTATCACTCCATCTCTGCTCTCCACCCCTTGCACTTAAGCCTTGGATGCATTGTGGGCTCAGATTACAACCAATCGATTGTGAAAGGAGGGGGGAGTGACAGATAGGGTGAGGGGGGGAGTTCACCTCGCCCATGTGGTTGAGGATAGCGATGAGAGTTGATAACAATAACATACTCAGAATGTGAGGCTTAGTTTATACATAAACATATGATTTCTCAAGCCACTAAACACTTGACTGTGTTTGCCTTTAAAATTGGGACACAACATAGCCTTCCTGGCACCACGCAGAATCTTGTGACTTTAGTCTGACAATGTCTGGTGAAATATACTACAAGTTCCCCAAAGGTTAGACTCAAAACTGTTCAAATGTACCAGTCCAGCCCCAATAAAACACTGATGATTATTTGTTATTATAGTGGCTGGTAATGTAATCTCCCAGACATGGATCAAATTCTTCTGACTGATGATTGATAACTTACCTTGTCACCTGAGTTCTTGTGTTGAAGTCCAGGGAGCGCATTGACTTCAACACCTCAATGCATCCCATGTACTGCAAAGAGAAACAAACAACTCAAAAATGTTCAAAGGTTTTAAACTGTGTTTAGGTGTCCCTTTTTTATACACAAATAATGAGATGACTATGTGAATTGCTCTGAGTACTGAAGTGAAAATTGTTTTCAGTTGGAAAAAAATATTTTACAAAAATCTCCAATGGCATAAAAACATGAAAGCTGAAACTAAAAACTAAAGCTGAAAGTGGCAGTGAACAGGCCCTTGCAGTCCCCATACATAGACAGAGGCCACCAATAATTTGTGATGACAGAATATGTAGACCACATCCTGAAAAGCTTCATGTAAATGAAAAAGTGTGTGATCCTGAAGGCGAACTTAATGTTACCAGTAAATGGCACAATGACTGGCTTTAAAGGTTATGGTCATGGACTGATTGATATATGCTGTACCAGAGTGCATACAGTAGGGCTTGTGCACCAGTTGGTGCTAAAAAAATATTATTGACCACACCAGCTTTATGAAGACTTTGATAAGAAAATCATTTTTTTTTATAGTTATAATACCACTAATCTTGCAAAACAGTGTAAACAGACATTGTGTTTAGAAATGTTAACTAATGTTAACTAATATTAAATAGATATAAATGTGGTTATTTCTGAAAGCACACAATAATCCAGCTCAAAGTCACTTGTAGGACATTAAAATGAAATGCAGTGATGAGCAGCCAGCTGCAGTTTCATAATGGCAGTCAGGTTGAGGTGCTAATGGCTCCTCAAATAGATTATGGGCACTAAGAGCTCCAAATAGTGGACAAACTGTAGATTCCTAGTCCCCGAGAGGATGCTATGGGCATGAGTGTGTTCGTGCACCATACACACTCATTGCAAGTAAGGATTCTCCGTACCTTTTTGCACGTCTGTGAGGAAAACATACAGTGTTTTCTTAGAAAATTCGCAAAGTTATTGTGTTTAATGTCCTTTTTTTGTTTGTTATTTGTACAATGATAAGCATCTCTTCATAGTTCACCCAGCCTGAAAAGACTTTGCAGAAAAGAATTGTAAACAAGCTAAATTCGGTATGTGTATTTGTTTATGAACCTTATTTGGTGCTACATAATCTTTTGTCATGACCATTGACATTGTATTGTCCTGAAGAGAATGAGAGACCAAAAAATAGAGCAAGCAACCCCTGAGCTTGAGAGCTTAATGAGCTTTCTAACCAGATTTGGAGATGGGGGAAGGGGGCTGGTGGGAGTTTCCATCAAGAAAATTGACTCTCTTTTTTCTTTCCCTCTCTTTCTCTACCAATGCCTCCATTGTTACTCATTCTTTGCTGATAAAATACATTCCCTCCTCCATCACACGATCTACACTTATATCCAATTTGGTTGCATCTCCAGCTACCTATTCCTGTTACGAAAATAAAGTGTTTCCAAAATTAAAGTATTTATGCAGGGATTCAACTCCTTAACTGCTAGTTAATAGTTTTGCCTTTCTGTTTAGACGAAAATTTTCTGAGACTGAGCTGCAAGCTGCTGCACAGACTGGTAAAATGGGTCCACTGCATTCCATCCATTTTTCCATTTTGGATCTTATGCCAGTATCCGAGCTTTTACATGAGGCATTTGGCAAAGGTTTATGCCCTGATGGCAACAAGAGTAAACACAGTGACCAAAGCACCCTTTGGTCCATGCACGCTGAGCAGGCCTGCAAACAGCTAGTTAGCATATAACTAGGTGTACCATAGTGTTTAACAGATTGTGGCGGCTGTGTTTTTGGTTAAACAGAATTGCAGTGACAGGTGTTTAAAGTGTTTTTGTGGGCTGTGAGACAAGAGGTTGGGAATTCAAGCAAACCTGAAAATGGACATTCAGTATATTAATAATTTGATTAGGAAATACTGCGCACCACATTGTAAGGGCACTATATAAGATGACAGCAGTCTGGTTTTAGTGCAGCTCTCTAAATGATAGCTGCTTTGGCAGCTGTTGGAGGTCTGTGTTTGATGGTTGCTGCAGTGTCCTGGCTGTCAGAGATGGAAGAGGCTGAATAATGACCACAAGGACAAGGATAGTGTTAAGAATGCTAAGCATTATATACATGTCTGGTGCAAGCAGAGGAGTGATTGAGTATAGATGAGTGTGGTTGTGTTCGAGAGTGACGGAGAGAACAGAAAAAAGGAGGGTGGGCTGTGCTCTAGCTATGCTGATTAAAAATGGCACAGCGCAGCAGAAATCTGCTGTCACTTTGACACTAATACATGCAGCATCTACTCCTCCCTGCATGGATTTATAGCCACTGTAAAATAGCACATGGTATATAATACAACTGCTTTAAATGCTGTCTCTATACAATTCACATTTCAAACATCTATCTATATAGCTGTGCATATTCAGGCATTACAACAATAAACTATTAAAAGCTAGGCCTTATAATTAATGGAGTTACCAATTAACTATCAGAGCAGTACTTGTTATGAATCTAGAAAAGCTCTGCTGGGTGATGAGAGCTCACATAAAGTCATCATTGGACCCCTCCCATACTGACCCAACCGTCTCTTTCCACATCACATGATGCAAATGACAGCGATTAAATGTAATTGAATATAGGAAGGAATGGTGCCTGTATAATGCAATTAGAAAGCATGCTTGGGTCCCAGACTGTGCTAATCAGGAGCATGTCATTAGTTTGGGGGTCAGAGAGGCAAAAAGCTGTGCAAAGAGGGGCAGAGATAAACAGGGGTGCAGAAGGATTGCTTAGGGAAGATCATTGACATTGATGTCAAGCAAGCTGCATGGGATAGTAACCCACTGTAAACACAAATCACAACACGCACTCATGAATATGTCTGTTATCCTAGATTATTTTCGCTTTAATTTCAAAATCTAATCAAACTAACATGCCCTTTTTATACCTCATTTGTTTTATTTAATAACACATTGTGTAGTTTATGTATAACATTTAAAAACATAATTCAAGCTTTCGATTATTACACCGTCTATAAGCTATAGATAACAATTCACTCAGTCTCACTGTGCACACAAATGTAAACAAGTGCAAAGCCTCACAAAGAGCACCACTCCCACAATCCTACAGCAGGAGCTTACACTCAGGCATACTGTATCTTACATGCACTGCAAAGGCATGTGGCCATTATCTGAAGTGTAATATATGATGTATATAAAATATAGTAGTAGAATAACAATCCTTTCCACAGTCCACATACATAATTTCATGGCATATCTTTGTTTACCCTAATGCCTGTGTGTTATCCTGACGCATTCTCCCTACCTGCAATACCAAGCATCTATCTGGATGAAATTATGTATTCACCAGCTATCGCCACATGAGCTGCATAAGAAACACTATGGCACTGTGATATCCTTTTGTTTCCCACCCAGACAGAGAAACATTTAAATTGGGCCATCAATATCCACTAGTCCACTAGTCCCTTTGGAAATACAGTTGTTCGTAATAAGAATTGAAAAGCAAAAAGTTAGCTTTTTCTTTCACTTTGATACAAAATGACACAAATTATGAATTAACTTGATGTTTAACTTCAGTTGCAATGAATATACAGTATACATTTAAAAGGGTGATCAGTGACTCACCCTAACAATATAAGAGGCTCCTGGTCCTGCAATCTTCTTGTCAGGGTGCAGCCAGCCCTGAGAGGGTTTGTGAATGAAGCTACCCTTTTGGTTGAAATCTTCTCCCCCCAGCCACATGCCTTCTACCCTTGTCCTTCGATTCAATCCTGACCTGGAACTGCTGGAAAGACTTGGGCTGGCCATAGCCTCTGAAGCCCCAAATCCATGACCCCCTGAACTGTCAGAGTTTGCTGCTGTGACTGCTCTCTGACCCCGAATTGCCTGTAGGGAACAGGGGGTGACACAGACAGGGTCACAGGAGTTAAGAACTGCTGCAAGACTTGCCACTGGGCCACTGGCTGAGGTTGCACCACTGGGTCTGTGTGATGTTAAAGAAGGGGACATAGAGGCCTGGGAAGGAGCTGCTGCTGCCTTGCCCGAGTCCTTGCTAGAGCTGGAGCTGGAGCTGGAGTTGGATGGGCTCCGGCTGAGCAGGGAATTGGAGAACTTCCACTGGGGCATCTTAGGGATGAGCATGCAGAAGGTTGTGGTGCCATCCTGTTCCCCATCCAGGCAAGGGGAGTCAGCCAGGGCTGTAGCTCCAGCAGAGGAGGAGGTCCTGGTATTGGGATCCAGAGTAGGCAGGGAAGGCAGAGGAAGGCTTGGGGTGGAGGAGGGGACTACTGGTGTGGCCACAACTTTGCCGCTCATGGCTAAGCTCTGCATCAGGTCGTCGGAGGAGGTCACAGACTCGTTGCGAAAGCGGTCATACTTTGGCTTAAGGAGCATGCCCGGAGGAGCCGCCTGAAGCAGGAGCTGAGCAGGGATAACTGCAAGAGGATGAAGGGGAAAAGGGGAAAGGGGGAAGGGGAGGAGGGAAGGTGTGACAGAAGAGGGGGAGAATCCGAGAGAGAACAAATCTTCCACACAGAGGTCTATATCCTTGCTGAGGTCAAATAAATGCAGCCTGGTCCTCTCCCATTCACGCGCACAAACTGTCCCACTCTCATGCTGCTCTCCTCACTATCTGTGCTGACCAGCTTCCTTTTACTGCCTTAGGCAGCTCACTCTCTCTCTCTCTCTCTCTCTCTCTCTCTCTCTTTCTGTCTCTGCTTCTCTGGATGATGTCATTGGGTCTATTAGCCCTGCCCTGCCCAGCTGCTCTCAGTCTCTATTAGCTAAAACACATCTGCCTGATCTGCCCTGCCCTCCTAGACGCACACACACACGCATGCATGTATGTATGCACAATTAACAAGGCTGTCAATACATAAGCTGACAAAACAGAAGAAAGCAATGACAATGAGATTATATTTGAGGGAACATTTCTTCTATGACTGTCTTAAAGCTGGCACTCTTATTTGTCTAACTGTCAAGATGCTAAATATATGCACATAGAAGAATGTTTCTCCTCTGGTGGAATGTGCAAAACAACAAAAACAACACGTGGTGGCAACATCCACTGACATGGCTATATTCTAACAAAAAATACCAACATTACAAGAACAATTATCTTTTCTATAACAAGGAACATGGATGCATGCACATCAGCATTAGAACATTTGCATACTTCTTTGTAACAAAAATAATTTAGACTGAATAAATACTGGCATTACCATCGTTCAACTGTATTATGTAAGGCGTATTTTGTGAATTGGTATGTGAGCAATTCCATGCGTCAAGGCAGTAATAAACTTAACAAAGGAAACAATGTAGCCACACACTCATAAGGGAATGTGTCTGAAAAAAATATCTTGTACCATCACACTAAATTCTCTTCCCAAGTTCCCTCCCAAATGCTAGAGAGCAATTAAACATCTCACCAGGATCCTTTGGCTACTCATTTGCAACCTCCATCATGTCTTTTTCCTACTTCTCTCTCAATTGTATTTTTCATCCTACACAAATATCTTGCAAAGTATGCTTCAACAGTCAAGATGCTGAGTGCGAAACACAATTTTTTTTGACATTGCTCTTTTTTTCTTTTCCATGGTACACACAGGTAAAAGTAAGTAGAGGATGTTTAAAAAAAAAAAGAAAATTAGGAATAATCCGTGATGATCACAGAAGACACTGCGGACACTGCATAATGCCACTTTCACAGACAGGAAAAAGCTAATTTTGTTCTTGTCAAGAACTAAGAGAAACTGGGAGCATACAAAAATGTATCTGAAATTTAAAGATGGATCAGAGGAATGAAGTTTACCTTTATATCGAGGTATGAGGGGAAAACTATGATCCAACACCGTGCTTGTCCAATGACGTTTGTCAGGATAAATTACGTCTATTCTTCTATAACACTAAAAACAAGCTAGCTGCAGTTGAACTTAAGAGCAAGTTCAAGTCACTGCAGGGAACCATATTACAACCAAGCACACAAAAAAGCCCAGCACACACAAAACACCGTCATCACAATCACAGTGACGCTACGTTTACTGCCTTCCCACCTTCCCCCAAACAGCCAATCACTTGTTGTTTGTGTGCTACATTACATATGAAGTTACTTATAAACCAGATGAAATCGATACATGTTGACAGATGCACCTGGCCTCTCTGTACGTTCTGTCCTTGTTTTCTGACAAATACCTGCTCTAGGAACAAATGCAAAAGAAAAGCATACTAAATTAATTTATTAAAAATGAAGAACTAGACATAAAGATCTATTTAAAAGTATTTTCAAGTTTAATTTTAACTGTTTACATTTAACTACAGTTGCAATCACACAATTATATCCTGATCATAAGGAGTTAACATTTTTACCTTCTGACTTTAGTGCTTTGCATAATATGGAACACATCCTGCTGTGAATACAACTCAACTCATTAACAGCCGTTACCCTGTTAACAACAATTACATCTTAGAACAACAGAATAGGTTAACTACCAGAAAGGAAAAACGCAAACTATGGTGTTTGGTTAAAATGTAAGAGATTGTATTGTTAATAATTGACCAAACAAAATTTACATAAAGCCTAAAGAAAATATAAAAGCTAAGGGATAGCTTTATATAATATCATAATATCTTTGTTGAAAAATCAAGAATGATTTTTAAAATCAACAAGCATCAACAATAGAATACATAGCCTATGAATTTAATGAAAATTCTGTCATGAATTTGGTCAAACCTAAATGTAGGTTGTGAACATGGATACTCCTTTCTTAAATATTAGAGCTTTCTACATAGACAAGATCTTTTCAAAACCTTATCCCCTTAGGCATAGTCAGTTAATACCTAACCACAATTCACACCTAACCTCTAACATTACCACTAGGTCAGAAATAAGGTTCTCCCTCATTGGGACCAGACTTTAGTCTCCATTAGGACTACTGTTCTGACAATGTCAGTATTTACATGAGAAGTAAGAAAAATGAGCACACACTGACACAGGTTCACACAGGTGAGTGTGTACACACGCCAGGTGGAGGGGAAATGCACAGTTGAATGTTAATCTGCCACATCTGTATTGTTCAATGAAAACTAAAAACCTCTTATAAACTTAACAAAACCTCAATTTTGTTAAGTTCTTAAGATACACTGACAAAATACTTAGCTACTCTGGGTAGTTTTTGAATGGAACAACAGGTCCCTTGCATTGGGCCATCAGTGCCAAGGATCTAATAATAATAATAATCTCTTTGCAACAATAGGTTACTGGATCCAAATACCATTCTGGCCCTGGTATCATTAACGGGCATGTCCTTACACCTGAACTGAAAAGTGCAGAGAAAAAGCTGTGTCGGACAGACAAATTGCTATTAAAAGTCCAGTATGTAACGTTAAGTAGAGTTTATTTGCAGAAATATAGAATATACAACCAAGTAGCATAAATATTTAAGTTTATCATATATTTTAAATAAAAAAATGTACATGCCTTAAATGTGTACTTGTGGCAAGGACCTTGTTTCTTAGAGGGTGCCATCTTGCACAGCCATGTTTCTACAGCAGCCTGAATGGACAAACCAGCGAGAGCATGTGTTTTAAAGTGGAAGCTTACTTGGAAATGGAGAACAACATTATTTCTGGTATGTGAAAACCAACGTGGATCCCTCACTCTTATGGTAAATGGAAGTTATCCTCTATTTGTTACAATCTGCACTCTCACCATTGGATGTCACTAATTCTTAAACACGAACTGTACATTTGCTACAAATGCAACTGAGTGACTGAAATTATCTGATTTCTTTCTTTTGTATAGCAACACATGGCAGGAGCAGTTCAGTTAACTATCCAATGTGTTTAGTTAGTAAATGTTTATCTACTTAAGTAGATACACATCGAGGAGCATAACGTCGACATCAAGGGCAGGTTCAAAGATGAAGAGCTCTCACTGAGTCAAGTTTTACACTGTTAGAAAAGTTCTAGCGAATGATACAAGTACATCTCAAATATTTAGGGTTAACACTTAAAATTGATTGATCAGTGGCACATATCTAAATATTCTGACAATAGCTGCAATAAAGGTTTGTTTTTCATGAATTGCCTAAAAACAGTCTACTGTGACAAGTAACGTGTCCTGTTTGTTTCCTCGTTTCGTAACCGAGTTATACTGAATCTTTTTCAAAATAGACGATCTTTGTAGGGGGCGGGGCCCTGGCCAGACCAATCCGCGGAAGGCGGGGAACCGTTGGGGTTTGAATCGTGGTTGGTGAAAACAGCGGCAGATGACAACAGTTTATTGAGCCCCGAAGTATCAAGAAGCAGTGCGCGACAATCGCCTCATATCACTCGGAGACATAATTTTATAGCCTCTGGGCCTCAGTGATATCGTCAGCCGAAGATGTCCAAAAAACAGATTCACTATTCTGAAAAGTACAACGACGAAGACTTCGAGTACAGGTCTGTTTATTATTGGCTGCCGTTTTGGCTAACTTGTTGGCTAACTCGTAATGGTCGCCGAGATTATCTACGTTACTTGCGTCGCTCAACATCAATGGTAATTTATGCCTGGTGTATATAATTTGGCAAAATACATGTTATTAGTGTATATTTTAACTTGTTAATTCTTGATATTCTGCTCTGTACAGGGGCTTGTTAATGCTATAGTCGATTTGCTTTGAGATGAACGTTGTGAGGTTAACTTACAGTTGCTAGAGAAGACTGAATGAGAATAAAAAGGAGAAAATCATACATAAAACATTACAAATTTCTCGTTACTGACGTCCTCTAGTGAAGCGAAGCCGTTTTCTCAGCCGTAAGTGCGTCATTGCTTACAGGTGCGTCACGCGTTTTTTCGCAGGCATGTGGTGCTTCCGAAGCAGCTGTCGAAGCTGGTGCCCTCGTCCCACCTGATGACAGAAGATGAGTGGAGGGGACTGGGAGTGCAACAAAGCCAGGGCTGGATCCACTACATGATCCACAAACCAGGTGGGTAACCATGTACGTGGAGGATAGACTATACATTTTGTTTTCAGCCGGTCCCAAAACAAGCACATGTACCCACAACACACATGAACAGCTTCATTAATTTAGTTCACTAACCACAATGAATTGTACACTTTAAGTAAAGCTCATCACAGAGTTGCATTTGGTGGGGGGGAAAAATCGTATTGTGATTATTTTGAAAGAGTGCAATTGCCTAAACTGGTTTGAGTACGATTTAGAATGTTTGCATCTTAAATGCAATTTTCATGAAAAATAAAAAGAAAAAAATCATAATAGACATATTTTGTAGTGAGAAAGTAGCAACAAACAAAATATTTTTTCGTAAGAGTTTAGGGCCTTTGAAGTCCTGCAAGACTGCATAATGTCGTCATAATTCTCATCACAGAATAGCAGTGTTTTCCAATTTGGCTCTTCTAAAATGCAGTTTCCATTATTTTGCTGTTAATTGTGTAGCTCTTATGTATGAGTTAATTAATCTGTATTCGGTCAGTCAGGCCATCTTCAAAGTTAAATTAAGTGTTAACAATTAGGTCAACAAGACAAATATCACAACCTATTCTATAGTAGCTGTTAGCATGTGTCACTAAACTGTTAATAATGTGAATTAACCAAAGATATATTAAAAAAACAAAACACTTTGTCAGTTGGATATTGTAATTATCATGATAAATGCCACATAGTTTTATTTTGCTCCTAAGACAATAAAGGAAACCCGTGAACTTTGAGGTAAAACATTAGAGAAATAATGATATCCAAAAGTGTTGCCATATTCCACAAACATTTTACTGATGTGTATTGAGCTTTTCTCATATTGCGTTGATAAATAGGGATGATTGAGTCACTGCCCAGCACCGCTTGTAGCACAGCTGTGTTTGTCAGTTCATCCACTGTATGTTGTAGACACTGTACTGTAGATGATGCTGATGAGATGATTCTTTGTTTTTCACTCTAGAGCCACACATACTGCTTTTCAGAAGGCCTCTCCCAAAGGAATAAATGGAAAGATGTCCTCATCTTTGCTGTTTTGTATTGTCTTTGGACCATACATCATTCCCACAAGCATCTCTCTACATTGGTTGTAATGTATTGTGTAGAAACCCCTTAGTTGTATTGTGCTTTTCTTGTTCTTACAAAGTCCCTCAATTTTTTAGAGGTAACGAGAGTCAAATATCTTGATTCCACTGTGAATGTTAACTTTATAAATAATATGGTGAAGAGTTGCCTGTTGATTGTACACTTGTATTTGAATGTCTTTTTTGATTTCCACCATTTTATGATTATTTACTGACTGGTCACACAGGCATAGTATTTTATTTTTTCTTAAGGTCATGATTTTTCCTTGAAGGGGTTTCTCTGTTTGAACATGTTTATGTTCTTTATTCTTATATTTGTTATGTACATAAATGCAGTATATTATTTGTAGGTATTATAAATATTGTCATGATTGATTCAACAAGTGCTTTGTTGCTGAATGAACAAAATAAAATACTTTGTTTATATATTCCTGTCATTGCATTATGTTTCTATTATTTTGTCCAAGTGATAGTTTAGTCAGAAATGTTGACAACTAGTGGGGTGACAAATTCTGAGTGTCTGATGCCCAGAGAGAATGCTGGGGCTCGGGCTTTGTGGACAGTTACTTTCTCTGGATTGTAAGTTCCTGGACCAGGTTTCTTGGTGGCATCTTTGGGTAAGCTGTGTCGTCCCAGCATGGAAAATGCTGGCTGTCGACGCAAATATACTCCTGGGTCTGTGGTGTTGTACCCGCAAGGCCCAGGTGTCTTTGCTAAATCCACAGATGGTCCACCTGTGCTGTAACTCCCTGATATAGTGTAGCTTGCACTGGCGGGCTTGTTGGGGACTTGGGGGCCCATGAGCGGAGGGAGAGAGTACTTGTTAGGAGCAGGTACTGAGTCCATGCTGCGGTATTGAGTGCGGGAGCCGATTGTGTAGGACGGGGGTCTGCGCTGAAAGTTGAATGGTGGGGCTTTCTCAGGACTGTATGCGCCAGGTCCTGGTGTTTGGAATAACTCCTCTAGTGAAAAGAATACAGTTGAATAATACAAAGCAACAAACTGGCACCATATGGCAGAGTGCACTTGAAGATGAAGCTGAATAACTGTCAAAAACAAGTCTTTATACTGTATGTAGGCTTAAATGGTTTAAAAAAAAAAAAAAAAGTGTAAGAAAGGCTGCAGTTTGAAATCCATATTAAATGGATCTCAAGAACAATATGCACCAACATGAAATATTAGCTCTTAATGGAATAATAGCAACTTACTCTTTTCTTTTACTCTGCTCAACATTGAGTATGCAGGAGTGCCATCCTTTCCAAAGCGAGTGATTTTTGCATCAACATAATACTGAGGTCCTGGACTGCAGTTAACACCATACACTGTAAGGAATGTAGACATTTATTGTAAGTTTGATATGGCTCTTCTGTTTGATTTGATTATGCTGTGCCTCAAACTGATTTGAGGCACAGCAAGATTCCCATTATACAGTATAGTGTGAAAAATAATTGTGGCATTGTCTCCCCCTAGTGGTTTTAAATTGACACAAGTTTGGTTATACCATATACACAGTACTTCTTGGGTGTTTTATAAATGGTAATTGCTGAAGATTTGACTAAGACAATAACAAAATATTTATTTTAGAATGTAAGAAGAGAAAGTGGCTCACAATTGTCACTCATTCTGCTGTGAAAAGAGTAGGCAGGGCTTGTTGGTTTGGTGAAGTCATGACCACTAAATCCAATGGTTGGAGGAAGCCCATAGCGACCAGGACCTGGTCCTAGAAAAGGAGATCATATGTCACAAATGTGCAGTTTAGGGTCTGCAAACTTTTTAACATATTTCACATAAACAATGTGCCGTTATTTTTATTTGCAATAATTCCACATATTTGCAGTAGGAAAGAATTAAAATGGCATCTAAGCATTTCATTAGGCATTGCTTCTTTAACATCATGATGCAACTGCAGCTTCATGTGCCTATAGTGCAGTTATGTCTTCAATTACAAAAAAAAACACAAACATTTTACATACATTTAAATAACTGTCATTTTAATTTATTAAAGCATGTAAAGTGAAATGGATCTGCTTCATTATCATTCTGCTCTCAGAGACACCTGACAGCCCTGCAGCAATAAACAAAAATACTGATAGTGACTTGGTCTGCTATGCACACCAGAGTCAGACATACGGCTACCAGAGCAAGGCAGCGCTACAGCAACAGCAGCAACACAACATCATCGCACAACCTGCAGGGAGAAGAATTACATCAGCGTTCAAATGTTCAGAGCAGGTGGGAGCATTTTTTACTGAACAGAACGAGTCCTGGCAAGTCTGCACACAGACAAATCCCCCACTCTGTTTGAGTCAGTGTTCCAGACTCAAGCAGAATAAACCACCAACATGGGTCATACACATTTAGGATTATATCCTTCCTCAATAAAGTTACCTTTTTCTCTTCCTGCAATGGCTGGATATTTTTTCTCCATCGACTTTGTAGATGCCCTTAATGGTGGAAATTTCATATACCTTGATCGAAACAGGAAACATTGTTAAGTAAATATTGATTTACAGTCCCAAAATCAAGGTGTAAAGTACTGTAACTTACCAGTCTGACCTACAGTGAGGTTAAATTAACATTTAACAGATTAATCCATGTCAACATTTGTGGTCTGTCTTCAAATATATAAAAAAAGATTTTGTTTATCTGGGATCCAGTATTGACTAATACTGAAACTCCCCCAGAATGATCCAGAATCAATCTCTTAATTTCCTCTGGAAAAATCAAGAAACCTGAGACCTATAATACATATCAAAGTGCCAACAGTAGAGCTGACTCAACACTGGATAAGGTTCTTTCATTCTGCCCGTTTGTAATTTTTCTCCCTTTGCTCCATCAGCGGTGGCTCAGACAGGTGAATGGCCCTTCTTCCACAGTGCTACATGTATAGGTTCACCCAGCTGCTTAGGAACAATGTCATCACTCCGATTCACTCTCATGTAATGCTAGATCCCCCCTGCAAACCATGAAACCACAATCCCCCTCTCCCTCCTTTCTCTTTTCACTCTTTCTGCTCATCACAGTGTGGAGACCCAGTATCACTCTTCAGCCATGCATGCAGTTGCCGGGGAGACTGCTGTGGCTATTTTGCTGCAGCCAGGTCTTCTGCACTGCTGGCTTATTGTCATGACACAGGTACAAAGTTAGACCACATAGTAAATCATATTGAGCTTTGCAGGGAGGACCAGCTTTCTAGCACCACCTCACTCTCTTAAGTAAACAATGCGGAAAACTCATATACTGTATATTTTCCTGCATGAACAGGTCTGCCTTGACTCATCACTCCTAACCTGATCTCTCCAGGTGAAGAGATGTATTACCCTAACCCTGTACATTTTCTTCCCCCAGACACATGACTGTATAGAGATAAAGTCCTAACACAGATGTGGGGTCAGATGCAGAGCAGCACACCTGGAGCAGTTACAGCAGGCCCCAGTGTTCTAGTCATAAATTGACAACATACAGCTGGACTACACTGCTGGAAATTAAAATAGCCACCCTCTGGTTTCTCATCTTTGACATAGGGTCAAACCGATTACCCCAATGCAGTTACAGTTTAGCCCTCTTTGATCTCCGCTAATCCCAGAGATAATTTGTAGCTGGGATTTGAAGGACTTGTTTAAAGGCCTGAGCTGCCAGAGGCCACAGTAACTGAGAGGGTTGACAAGAAACATGTGCAGAAAACAAACATTAAACTTTAACAGGCCCTAATTTCTCTCAAAGCTGCTGCTTTGGTTCCCCAAATCTGGTGTAAGCAGAAACACAAACAAAAACTGATGCACATCCAAGCTTCAGCCTGTGTACAGTGTGCAGGAACTGAAACACACATGTGCATGCTGCTTTCTGTCTCCAATGCAGCAGCTTGCCAGAGGTCAGGGAGTCAGTTATCAAAGCAAAGGGCCTTCTGAAGCATCAGAGCTGTGTCACAGCTCACTGCTGGCAGGAAATCATCTCCAGACTTAACTACCTTTTCAAATGAAATGGAGCAACACAGGCATCATAAACTGCTGCTCCTCTGCTATTGGAGCTGCATCGGCCCAGATGGTAGTGCTCCAAAAAGTGAGTCGAAGAATTTATTCCACACAGGCATACAAAGCACATTAGGAAGAAGAAAAAAAAACTCTAGTGCAGAACTTTACAATATAAACAAATGTTTGTTACATTCAAAGCACTTTCAAATTAGTTCACACAAAGCCTATCATCTCCACACAAATCTTCATATTTCTCAGTGTACTGCTGTTGCCCAGTTAACATTCCTGTGACGTTGCACACAGGAAAGGATTTGTTTTATGTCAAGACAGTCAAAGGCAACAGCAACATTGAACGGAAATAAAGCAGGACAGCTACAAACAGGTTAGAGTATATCTGCAAACACAAAGAAGCTCCCACAAAAAGTTTCATTAGTGAATTCTACTGCTCAAAAAACATTTATCCAGTTTGACTGGATAAATGCTTCGTTCCTCCACCCGCCCCTACACTGCTGCTGTATACGCACACACAACGCAACGCTCTCTTAGTCAGGTCTGATAGTATTGCGTGACCGAGCGTGTTTTCAGACAGACAACGCAGTTTATATATGATATCGCATTGTTTTTGTTCACCAAGACTGAACAGAGGCAGAATAATAACAAACAAAAACAATTTACACACACTGCAGCTTTAAATGTAGGAAACATCTGTACTTTATATGAGACAAATGAGAATAATTTGTCCACCTAATGACAACAAAATTACAAACCTGCCTTGTTTACAAACTTTATTCTTGTTTGTTTCAGAAAGCACAGTATTTGATATGAATTTGGGCTAACTGTTAAATCCAATTTGGAAAATTTACATAAATTCAAAACTTCATTCTTGATTGTTTTTGTAAGTTGTTCCACAAATCAAAATGTAACAACAACAACAACAACAAAAAAATACACAATAGCTTATGAACTGTACAATCAAAACTCAAGGTAGGTAAGGTAAAAAGGTGACTACTTGAGAGTAGGTGTTGTCCATGTCTTGATACAATAGTTTCATAACATGCCAGCTGGTGCACCACTTATGAAAAGACGCATCACTTGTCTTGTAACTGTAAATTCCATAGTGTGAGTCAGTCAGAAGTCTTTGTTGCAGCTGTGTCCCCCACATGTTTCCTGTCAATTTCTGATGTGCTGTGTAATAAAGGGCAAAAAAAATACCCCAAAAATCTCAAAAATGAAAAACAGTTTCAGCTTATGTTTCAGTAAAGCATATGGTTAGCATATGTCTTCTTCCAGCAGGATACCAGCACCAAACATATCATCAAACATTTCAATAATTGGGTTAAAGCTTGCTATGAAAAAAAAAGCCTTTGATAGCACGAAAGGTATCCTGTTGTTTAAACAGTTGAGTGTATGGCAAACAATGACAATGAAATATAAAATAGTAATATGACTTCTAGCTACAAATAAATACCACAGATAGAAAATATAACAAAATATTTTGCTTTGATTCAGGTGTAATTACAAATATAAATACTTGATTATTTCTTCTAGTGATTATAAAGGCAGTACAGTGAAATAACAAGAAGATGCTATGGTGCCTATTGTGACCAGGAGTCTGTAGAAGAAAAATAAAAGTCTTGGAGGACACACTCACACCCAAGCACAGGAGGACACACACATATAAATGCATCTGATCTACCATTTGAAACAATCTCACACCTAACAACATAACACTCTCGCACACAGCCACACTGTGTCACTCCCCAGACCCCACCGTCTCTCTTCCTTTCAGGCTGAGCAACTCCAGAGTCCCTCTTCTCTTTCCATTCACTATTCACAAATAATGTACAATTTGGAGGTGGGTAATGCTTCACTCTGTGAAGGTTTCTGTGAATGACAAGGAAAACAAAACAAGCATTCAATATAACATGAAATCAGACATAGTTAAAACCTTAACATTTCCACCAAGGATCAAATATCTAGAGCAAATTAATTTATAAATGCTTTTAAGAAAGACTACTACAAACCCATAGTAAGTGCTGTGAAAACAGAGAATGAACCTCAGTTAGTTCCATAAAATAACAGAATACATAATTAAATGACTTAATGAAAAGTACATTTGTGACCCAAACTTAAGGAGCCGTGTATTTACTTAGAAGGAACCAGAGGTCAGACAGTAATGAAAAATGGACTATACCATTGTTGTTATTGGTCTTTTCATACAGTAATTTCACACAGTAACAACCAGTTACCAGAATTCACCAGATATTCACACGTTATCTGATAGACATGGGCTCCAGTCTAAAAAATACATAATAATACAGTGGAATGAGCCTAGAAATCCAGTAGCACAGTAAAGCAATCACAAGCAACAATGAAGGTGCCCGTACCATCGTTCAGGGGTGTTTTTTGTGTCCAGTGCAGGTAGCTGGGTATCTGCTAGCAAGAGCACCTTCTGGTGTACATCCCCTCCACCTTCATGAGGGTCAAAATGGTCTCCTCCGTCTGCATCAGCAGGGAAAGGATCAGAATCTGGGTCATATTCATAGGAGTAGTAGGACACTTCTGCCATGGAGCCCTGGTCCTCTTCACCTGGAGAGATCAGGTACAGAGTGAAGACAGTGAAGGCATGTAGTGATGTATGAACCCCATTCCTAGGAAAGTTGTGTTGGCTTCTCAGTTTGCAAGACTGCAAATATTACACAACAAGCAATAATATGAAAAGTTTGTATAAAAGGAACATCCTCCAAAGGCTTAGCATTTACAAGCAATGATAGATCTTGGCTCACCAGACTTAATGAGATAAAAATAACAGTCAGTTCAAAGACAAAGTTTCCCTGCAAAGAATTTAAGTCTTTTAGCATCTTCTGCACATAATGTTGTAAAAAGACTTAGGGAGTCAAGGGAAATGTCAGTGCTTCAATGGTAAAGATGGAAACTGCCGTTGAATGTGTATGAACATTGAGCCCTCAGGAGGTATTTTTATGAGAAACAGTCATGCTACAGTGATGGACCTTGGAAAATTACGGTCACTTAACACAATCCACAGCTGCATTTAGACAAGCAACCTAAAACTGGATTACACAGAGACAGCAGAGCTGTTGCAGAATTGCCTGGGCTCAGACGTTTCTGAGATGGACTGAAAGACAGTAGAAACATGTTCTGTGGTCTGATGAATCAGTTATAAGTTTCAGCTTATAACTGGGGAAAATGGCCATTGGACTTTATGTGCTGAAGATGAAAAAGACCATCTAGACTGTTAACAAAAAAAGTGTGCTAAAACCTGCATGTGTGATGGTGTCAGTAACCATGATATTGGATAGTGAAGGGACCATTGGTGTAAATACTTATATTGTAATTTTGGAGAGACACACAGTATGCTACAGTCAAGATGGCATCTTTCCCAAGAAACTCCATGTGTATTTCCACAGGACAATGCCAGGCCTCATTCTGCATGATTTACAAAACCATGGGTGTGTGAGTTTGACTGGCCTGTCTGCAGTCCAGATCTGTTCCCTATTGAAAATGTATGGCACATCATAAAGGGGAGAATTGGACAACAAAAAACACAACCTGTTGACAGCTCAAGTCTTGTTTCAAAGTTGCAAGCAACAGTTAGTATCTTCAGTATAATTCCCAAATTAAAAAGTGTAATTAAAAGCAAAAGATGAGGTGACTTAGCTCTGTTCCAACTTTTTTGGAAACACTTAAAATATTTGTTAAGTATATTTCTGGAAAGATGGGGATTGTAGCTGCAAATAGTCTTGTGGACATGCATCTTTTAAGGTCTTCAGCAGCAATACCCTGCCAGTGACAGTAGGGGTCCTTCCATACTTAAATTGCAGTACAAGTTACTTCAAAATCACTTTACAGTATGTGTATGAAAGTTTTCAATAAATGTTCATTTTGGATATACATTTACTGCGAGTCCTCTACAATCACATGTTGCTTATTTAATGGTTGTGGTACCCAATAGACCATCTACACTGAATCCTGACACATTATCCAATAAGATCATTAAAACGTTTGATTTATAAAGTGGGAAATCTGATTCAACATGACCAGGTAGAAAGCATTCACATGAAAGATCCAGCTCAAATAAAGACTGTGAGTCTGTGTGTGTCTTGCACTGTATCCTCTGCTTCACCAATAAGACAAGTCTGCACATGGAAGCTAATACCAGGGCTTCCTCCCCATTCCAGTGGAAATCGCCAGTTCCTTGGCACAAACCACTTTCACCTTTTACACTCTCAGTGCACTCAGTGAGCATGTTGTCAACTTTGTAATGGTTTACAATAATAGTGTTTTTACAGCACATATTCAGCCCAATCATGGGGGTGGGGGGAGGCATATTTGCCTATTTATACATACGTGTGTGTGTGTGCACATTATATCAAACATATACTGCATGTGTGTTTGTGTTGTGTGCATTTGAGTACATAACAGAATTCCTGTGGTAAGTGTGTGAAGCCTTTGTTGTTCAGTGTACTAAGGAGACCTCCTCTCTCTGTCTATGAAACAAGTCAGTGCAGGCTGTGCCACATCTCTCTCTCTCACACACACACACACACACACACACATTTGCACTTCTATCAGAGTGAGGACCCTCATAGACATAATACATTCTCTAGCCCCTTACCTTAACCTTAACCATCACAACTAGATGCCTAACCCTAACCCTTACCCTAACCTTCACCTAAACCCAATTTTAACCGTAACCCTAAAGCCAGGTCTTAACCCCTTAAAAAAGCCCTTTTAAGGGGTGAAAAAAAGTGAGGATCAGCCAAAATGTCTTCACTTTGTAGGGTTTATACGATTTCTGGTCCTCATTCTGCAGCAAGTACAAGAAAACACACACGGTTGCTGTTATGTACACAAATGCCCGTGCATACACACACGACACAAACCCACACATACGGTATATGTGTGATATGATGTTCACACACACATACAGTTAGGTACATACGTACATATTTGGACAAATACACACTTTTTGCCTCTGTACACCACCACAATGAATTTAAAATGAAACAATCACAATGTGATCACAGTGTGGACTCTCAGCTTTGATTTGAGGGACTGAACAAAAGAACTGCATTAACCGTTGAGGAATTATAATCATTTTTATGCATTATTGTCCATTTTCAGGGGCTCCAAAATATAGGACAAACTCATATCATGATAAATTACAGGGTTGTTTTAATACTTGGTTGAAAATCCTTTGCAGACAATGGACTGCCTGTTGTCTGGAGCCCATGGACATTAATAATGTTTCCTACATGGATATGCTTTGCCAGGCCTTTACTGCAGCCACCTTTGGTTGTTGCTTGTTTGCAGTTGTTTCTGCCGTCAGTTTAGTATCAGTAACTATAAAGCATAAGATCAAGTGACTTGGCCATGAAATGGAGGAACATTCTTGTATTGCCTTTTCAGAATGTTTAGGTTCATTAGCCATCTGTAATGTGAAGAGATTTGTAGCATGTGGCTGAATGTGAGCAGAGAGAATTATAATCCTGTCCACTTCAGAAGTCATCCTGCTATTTCTATCAACACTCACATCATCAATAAACACACAAGTGAGCCTGGTCCACTGGCAGCCATACATGCCCATACCATAACACTGCCTTCTCCATGCTTTACTGATGATGTGGGTATGCTTTGGGTCATGAGCTGTTTCCTTCTCCTTTCCTTCTCCACACTTTTCTCTTCCCATCATTCTGGTACAAGTTCATCTGTACCATCACCTGTCCAGAGAATTTTTTTCCAGAAATCCGCAGGCTTTTTTGTACATATTTTCCAGCAATTTCTAATCTAGCCTTCCTGTTCTTGAGCGGTATCAGTGGTTTGGACCTTGTTGTAAACCTTCTGTATTTACATTCATGAAGGTATCTCTTAATTGTAGACTTTGACAATGATATGTCTTCCTCCTCAAGTGTGTTCTTGACTTGGCTGAATGTTGTAAAGGGTTTTTTCTTCACCATCAGAAGACTTCAGTAATCATCTAATTTACTTGTCTTCCGTGGTCTTCCAGGTCTTTTGGTGTTTCTGAGTTCACCAGTGGATTCCTTATTTTTAAGAATGTACCAAATTTGACCACTCCTATATTTTTGCCATCTCTCTCTGATAGATTTATTTTGTTTTCTCAGCCGATTGATGGCCTTCCTTACTTGCATTGACAACTCTATGGACCTTATATTGAAAATTTCAGTGAAAAGCCAATCAGCTGAAGACCTTTATCTGCTTTGTCTGCCATGCATTAGTGAGGTAACAGGACATACCTGGCCATGAAACTACTTCTTAGTCAATTTTACAATTCCCCGACAATGGACAATAATGTATAAAAATACTCATAATTCCTCAACGGTTGATCCGATTCTTTTGTTCGATGATATATATATATATATATATATATATAGTAATGACCCTAAATCTAACCACAATTTTACTTAGCCCTAAGCTTAACCAGTTCCTCATTTTATTTATCATTTTGACCAATGTTTGGTCTCCATGAGAGTTACTGGCCCTGACAAGGTCAGTGTTTATGACAGAAAAGGTCATTGAGAGGTAACAAAAACAAGTACACACACATACACATATATTGTACATACACACATTTGGTTCATGCACAACCGTGTCCACACACACGCAACATACAAATGTGCCGCAAGCACTGACTGCAGTGCCTCTTAATATTTTTAGTGCCAAATGTAACACAGCTACATCCTCCCTCCACATGCAGCCAAACATCCTCTCAGGAATTCTCTGGCAGCCTTTCTGGAAGTGACGGCAGATCTAAGCTCATGGCACAGCAACAATCAAGTCTTCAGTGCAAAGCCTATAAACCTATTAATTACAGAGATCATGGACATGATGTGGGGGTTTCTCACCTACACTATGATAACCCACCATACAGCCAATCTACAGTTCTGTGTAAAAGTCTTAGGCCACCATTAGATGTGCTATTTCAGCAATGTTATAATAACGATACTGTGTAATTATTTCTCTTATTGGAATATGTACGTAGATTTTAAATAACATTTTCAGGAAAGAAAATACTTCTACAGATTCAAGTGTCAAGTATTTCATGTGATTTACCCTTACACTTGAACAATAGCACAACCCTGGCTCTCTTAACCCTGAAGCAGAAACCTAATTCATGTTATTAGCACCTGAGTTTGTCCTACTCTTTCATGTTGAAAAATATCTGCTGTGAAAAACGGTCAGTTATGCCAGGTTTATGTAAGACATGCTTGAGTATTACATACTCATGCTGTATGACTTTAACTGATTTAAAGTATGCTATTATATGAGACCAGCTTTCAACCATGTCATTCGAATGATCAAATGCTCCTCTTCAATTCCTTCTTAACCATCATCTTTCCTTTTTTTATATAAACAGATGTTACACTGGTAGGACTGCATCCAATTCCATTGTACAGTATGAATGTGTAATTACAATAAAGATACTCTATCTATCCCTTTTCCTTCCTCTCCCAATTTCTTCTTTTTCTTCTTTTTGTGCACTAAATCTCAACAAGATTGAAACCCAACACAAAAAAGTGCAAATTTAATATAAAATGCGATCATATTTAGCACATGTGTCTGAAATCGTGACTCCCTTGTTGTACATTCAGCATACAAAAGGTTGATAATGAAGTTGAAGTAAAAGCTACTTGGTCCTGTCTTTATTTCTTGGTACTTGGTACTGGGCTAAAAGGGCAGATGGAGGAGGAGCAAGAGAGGGGTGAAAATAAAATGAAAGAAGAGTGAATAGAGGAGATAGGAGGTCATGCAAAGCTATTTATAGTGTGGAGGTAGATGAAGTTACCTGTGTGTACAGGCACTGAGGGCTGCTCAGTTTCCTGGTTTGCTGTTGGTTGCCTGTTCTCTATAGTGGTCTCCACTGGAAAGACAGACAGACACACAAGTGTAATTATTCACATTTATGTGGCTGCCACAGCACTTAAGAAAAAAGAAATGTAATGAATATGAAAGTGTCAGTGTAATATTTTCTAAATACTGCCCACAAGCATTATCCATCCCACTTAGAAGCATTTCTTCACACTTTGTCTAAAAAGAAGTTTGCATTAAAAGCTACAGTGTCCATGTATTTTTCTTTTTCAAAATGGGGGAAATGGTGGCAGGATTGCCCCACCCACATAACTGTACACAAACAAACAGGGCCGGGGAGCACTATACAAAAATCTGATTCTTTTGATGATGTACATGGCATGGCACAAACTGAGGCCTTTAACCACCAAGGTTTTGTCTATGTCTTTTCCCAATCTGCTCCACAACATGAAGGCTCCTTTGTTGTTGGGCTGTGCGTCGGAAAGGAATGTGACAAGGATTTCAAAGGGCTGGACAAAAGCACTCTGTCATTTGGACAGAGCCCTGTAATACAGCGGGGAGCAGAGGGTGAGGGGATGGTGGGTTAGGAGAGTTGAGAGGGGAGGGAGGTGCGATGGGTAGAAAAGTCCTCAGTAATGAGCTCAACACCTGAACAGCTGTTTCCATGACTCAGATCATGGCACACACAGATGAGTGTAGACATGGGCAGACAGTTTTTAGATGGATGCAAAAGGGACACAGAGGATCACACACAGAACGCAAAGCAAGACTTCATCCAAGTCTAGCTGTCTTGGAATGATAATCAGGCTATCTCATTAAGCAGATCATAGTGTTTTGTTTTTCCATATACAATCAGTTATGTTGTAGTTAACACTAGGATCAGTTAACTGTATGTTTACATAGACAACAACATTCCTATTTTACTCAGAAGAAGCAAGATGCGGAGGCTTTCAATTTTAGTTACATTATGTAAACATTTATACTTCTTAAAGATTGTTTAATGCAGGAAGAAAACACAATTTACTACTTGACCAACTGTGTCAATTTTGAATATTCAATAATATGTGAGATTGAGACTGGTTTGAAATTCAGATTTCTAACCAGGCTTAAATGGTGTAAGCAGCGGGATGAGTGAATTATTGAGCCTCGTCAGATGATGTGAGCTCTTACTGTGTGGACACTGGGCCATTGGAACCTGCTTAATGCGAGTCCCATTTCGACAGGCAAACACCTCCATTTGACACTGGTTCTGGTAGAGCTGTCCATCCGATCCACACACTGGCTCCCCATCATAACCGCAGTCTCTGTAGCAAGTGCAACGCTCAAACTGCTCCTCTTCCAGGCACCCAAACACATTGTTGCAGTGGTTTGCCTGCACAAAACCTGCACAGAAAACCTAAAATGACTGAAGGAAATTGGGGGTGACTTTGGATCATCAATGTCATAGGTTAAGTCTCACCTATCCACTGACTGGTTGAACTCTCCACCTCATTGCAGGTAGGTCCATCACAAAGCTCCCGTGCCAGCAGACTGCTCTCACTAACGTTGTAGAAGCGGGTTGCTTCAAAGGCTGCATGACAAACAGTAACCCACAACAGCCCATTTACACTTCCACACACAAAACAGTGGTGATGCTCATTATGACTAGGTCATGAACTTACAAATAAAATACAGATTTACAGAAAAAAAAGCCACTTCATAAATCATGGAGAGACAGGCGTTCTTGTTGCCTTGTAACTTTTTAAAGAGCTGCACTTAAAATATTCATCAGGGGCACACCTGGTTCGTAGTAGTCATAGATCTTGACTGGAACAGGCGCTGTCTTGCCTACAATGTATTCCCTGATTGCTTGAAAGGCCACACACGTCACACACTGGCTGGGAATCTAAGAGGTAATGGCAGTGACAGATGAAAAAGACTTCCAGAACATCAAGAAACACACAGATATTGAGAAATATTCAAATATGGATACTCTTTCACACACTCAAATCTTACTGACACAACAATGAGGATTTAAGCCCACCTCATCAAAGTAGAACAACACTTTTCTCCCGCTCAGCTCATATCTCTTCAGACCCACTCTCTTATCCATCAGCAGCTATTAAAAGGAAAAACAAATGAACACAGTTCAGGATGTACACACAAACAGAACTGAACTGAACCAAATCCACCGTAAACAGCCATAACCTGCCTTTTTCTTTGAGGTGGTGTTGAATAGAATACTGTAGCATAGGTGTAGGTGTGGTTCAGTTCTCTTGTGATTCCTTATTTTTGTAAATACTTTGGAAGACTTGTGAGATCCCTCACAACATAACAGTCTCTTTAGCTTTAACATTGTGAAAAATTGCAGTCGAGATGGAGATAAAAAATAGAAAAATAGAAACATCACTGCAATTAAAAAACTATTCATACTGTACATACTATGACCATGTTGTATATACCCTGGTTACAAACTGGTTATATTGTACATATTTTCTGTTTTTTTATTGTCTTAATATTTTATATACTTCTTTACCTTTTGCCTAATATTACTACTTTATTTTTTTATCATTTGTGCCAGGAATTTCTCCATCATGGGACTAACACATCTCATCTCATCTTATCTAAACACAATTCAACATTACCCAAAATGCAGCTCCACTAACATTCAAACAAAACCTCCTAAAACTGAACGTTATAGGATTTACTGTAGACTGGTTGTATTAGACTGCATTAGTTTTATGAGGCATAACCTACATAGTATGTAAGTACGAGCTACAGACATTGACACCAATCAGCACCACAGTGAACTGGACAGCTCCACATCCTAGTAATCGGTTTTTAACTATCCCAAGATTAAATATAAAGTAGTTAATATAAAACAAATACCCTGATTTGACACAAACACCCACAATGCCTCTTAATGGCCTTATAAGCCATTTGAAAATCTGCAGACAGTCATAAATGATATAACTGGTATACTTCCCTTTTGTCTACATGTATAGTTACTTATTACACTACATTGTACGGGCTCTCACCATCCTGTCAGAATCCATATGGTCTACATTTGAAGGTGCCCTTTGTGCCACAACTGCAAAGCAAACCATATGCAATATACAATGTCATGACAGTGGGGGTAAAAAAAAACGCACAGGTAAACCAATCATGGAATTGGCTGGAATTATTATCAACAACTTTTCTGTGGGAAGGCCTGATTAGACTTTCATACTAAGCTGTTGGTATTTTTTTCAACCTTGTGCTCAAATGCACAGATGGGCAAGATGTGCATGTTTTTTTAAATTAACATCAGTGTAAGAATGGGTAAAGAGGAAGCTATTCACTGCACATTTGAATGTTTACATAGACAAGCAGCAGTGTTAATTTCCCCTACAGGGGGATTTTCATACTGTCAAAGGTGGCAGCCTTTAAACAGCAGGGGTTTATGAGGTGCTCAGCTTGAGCTGGCGCCACCGAGACACACCCACAGTATACAATTGGTCTCTGTTTACAGAAGTATTGTTTGTCAATCTTGTAACTAGAAATTGGCAAAGAACTCCTCCAGCTGTAGTGTTATACTCACAGTGTTCTTTGAGTCATTAAAGCTCATTATATAGGTTGATAAGAAGCCGTGACTGGGACAGTCCCCAGTCTGTCACTGAGCTAATCATTCATGACTACAGCATCCATGGAAGCAACTAGACATGACTGTAGTGGCCAAGCTTGCCACCATAAATTGAGGAATGTAAGTGGCAGTCAGGCAGGCAGCAGTAAAACTCCAAGGGAGGCCAGCAGGACTGTAAACTGAGCTTGTTAGCCAGTGCAGCTCAGGTCAGCCTCAACGGACGTGCTCACAGCGGTATACACATGCATGTAAGTGAGTGTGTGTTTAACATCTCCCCAGGTAGCCAGAGAGGTAGCTCTTGTAGTGGTAGAAGCCTGCCAACTAAAGGCCCTATAACTGTCAAGTAATGAGGGACAAACTTCTGATGGGTGGCTGGGGAGTTGACCTGGGTCTAGCCCATAAATAGACTTTCACTTTCTCTTTATCAGTGAAGTCATTTCAACATTCAGTCATATATTCTATCATTGTTACTCTTTTAATTCAGTCCTATATTTAAAACAATATGTCAATCAATTTCTCTCTGTCTTTTGTAAACTGTACAGTATATGCTTTTTCTAGGCGAGTGCCTTATGAGAACCGGTGACGTAAGTATGTTTAGGCTTGTGGGCCCATGCAGAGAGGCCCAAAAATCTCTGAGCCCCGAGACATAGTAGCTCCACAGCTGGTCATTCCCATACCTGCCAGGAAGACCTTTATCTCCAAGACCACTCTCATGACCATGACCCAAACCTGTGGTATGTTTTCTCATTGTAGAAAACACATCACTGGACAACACTGAAGGTAATGTCAGGTAATGCCTGAACTCCATTTTGTTCCTATATACAGAGTATGTGATTTTATGTGAAAACTATAGCATGTGTACAAAATGGATATAGTGCTCTGGTTTTTTAGTTAGTTAGTTAGTTATGACCAGGAAGTAGCCTCATTGCAGGTAATGTCTATATTGCCATTTGAAAACAACTGTCGCAAGTCTCGAGGCATCGCCATGTTTGTTTTGCAACTGGAAGATGTCTCTTTTTACATGGAGACAATGGTCAAAGCAGCTTCCACTGTACCACCTCCTGTGATGGCATTAGCATTTTACATGCAACAGAATTACTCTCAAAATACTGCTCAGTGCATACAAAAAAAACACCCATCAACAACAATAGTTAATGGTGTCTATGGATCTGTGTGTGTTAATTGTGCTGTAGATCTCTAAAACCTTGGAAAAATGTGCAACTGCATGGTCATGTAATTACCTACCCTCTCTAGACTTTCAACATCTGCTCTAAAACCAGATATCATAGGGACTTCGATGACGGCCATGTTGGATGAGCCTGAATGGAGCCACCTGGTAAGAGAATTAGAATTTGATTGTTAATATGGTGTAAACTGAAGAGCTGTGCACACAGAGTCAAGTCTAATTTTATGTTATTTTTCCTCATACCTGGCACAAATTTCTAGGGAGATGTGAAAGTCCATTTTGTCCTGGTGGGCTGCTGGGTCATCATCATCGATGGGCGCTCGGCGCTTTCGGTTGAGTTCAGAGCGATTGTCTGCACGGCTCCGGGATCGTGAGGAAGAATGACGGGAATACGAGGAGACGGAGGGGGGCTGCAGGTGTCGTCCCTGAACAGGTTCTTTCAGGTCCACTTTGAGCTGGAATGCTGGCTTGGATACTGGGTCAGGTACATTGTAAGACACGTCAATCTGCAGACAGACAGAGAGTACAGGGAGTGTAGTATTTACCAGCGTTATCCATGAAATGCAGCAGCTTGACTTTATTAAAAGCATCTGTAATCCGTCATTCATTGGTTTCCACATGTCACAGACCAAAGTCTCTAATGCTTCCTCACTGGCATTGTAGTAAATACCAGGTTTTCTTCATTGTTCTGAACACAGAACAATGTGGCACCTTTTTACTATATATCAAGCCATTTTTTAAATTTTTTTATTTTTTTACAGAGGACTAATATAATGGCGTTTTTCTATTGCCATCACGCTGTTGGATTTAACCCTGCGTATGGTGTTGACAGCATTATGAACAAGTTTTGGCATCAAAGATTGGCAACACACTACTTAAAGTTCAAATATTTAGGGCCTCTGGCCTTGAAAAGGTTAGTGAGTCGGGAAAAAGGGATTTAGGTGGCACTTTACAGCATAAACTACAAATCATATTCACTGGAGACCTGCATTCAGCAGACTACTATTTCTGCCTGAGGATAACCCACTCCTTTGACGCCCTTTTTAATTTCACAGAAGATTATTACTGCCAGAACTGTACAAATTGTGAATAAATCATCCAGTGTGATTTCAGACTGTTGCAAAGCAACAAGATAATGATCCCAGAGGCCCAGGACATACACTTATTACATACAGTGTGTCTAAAAAACACACACACAGGCAGATCTCTTTGATAGCACCGCTCTTGTATTTTAATTAGAGCCTAGGTGCTGCTGCCCTGAGGGGCTGTCACAGAGGGGTGTTGATGCAAAAAGGGGTGTGTGTTGAGAGAAAGTACTGTAGAGAGGGAGACAGGTGTGGAAGAAGAAAGTATGCTTTTGTGTGTGAGAAACTTGCTGAGGAGAAGTTGGAAGACATTTCAGGCACTGCACAGTAGGACACAATATCCACTTCTCCATCTGCTTCTGTCTGAGTTAAATCAAGCCTTATGACACATTCAGTTGTTTTAAAAAAGGATCCAGTATTGATCGTGCATTTTTTTTAATTCAACTCTTGCCTTTGCAGCAAGAAGACCTCTGAATGGAGTTTGAATGTTCTCTCCAGGTTCTCTGTTGGGTTTTCTCCGGGTTCTCTGTTTCCCTCCCACAGTCCAAAAACATGCAGATTTGGGAAACTGGACACTCTAAATTGACCGTAGGTGTGAGTGTGAGAGTGGATGGGTGTTTGTCTCTATGTGGTCCTGCAATGGACTGGCGACCTGTCCAGGGTGTATTTCACATTTCATCCTGTGTCAGCTAGGATTGGCACCAGCTCTCCTGTGACCCTCATATGGAGGATAAAGCTGTAGACAATGGATGGAGGGACCTTTTTCTACAACACATTAAAACTTTCCAAAACAGTGGGCTAAACTCTACTAGATTACTCCAATTTAAAGGGAGGAATTATTGAGTGACAGAAACTTCCTGTGCTGGGAGATTCTTGCCCTGAGCCAGTCAAGTTAGCAAATAATTACAGTTACTTTTGAGTAAAGTTAAAGCCTGCAAATGTGTCTGTTTGTGTGCATGTGTGTGTAATGAAACAATACCTGCATGAGACAACAGCCTTCTCCTTTAGCACTTACAAAAAGGCCAGTGGGGATACTGGGGATCTGATGAAAAGGTGAAAGAAAGAAGAAAAAGATGAAACAAAGAGAGTTACAGGGGGCAGGGAGAGTTGAGTGAATCAATGATCAAGTGAATTAATCCTGGAGGCTGCTGCGCCACCACTAGGGCATCAGTGGTAACAACACAGCAGGCCCAATTAAGCTGACATCACACCACTCAGTGGAAGAACATGCCTGGATTCACTTGAACACACACTGGTTTCCATGATTCAGAGGACATTGCATTGACTTACATTTATTTCCTCAAGACTTACTCTAACCTTAACCATAATTACAAGTGTCCTAACCCTAATCTTAACATTACCCTAACTTTAAAACATGTCTTCACCTTAAAATATAGCAATTTATGTAATGGGGTAGTGACTTTTGTCCCCATATGGAAAACCAATCCCCATAATGTGACCGTGTGAACAGATTTAGTTTCTCACAACATAAATAATACCAGGTACATACACGCTTTATGGACCCATACGCCCACATAAATCAAACTAACTAAAATCGAAAATGTGGGCATATGGACCATAAAGTGCAGCCATGAAAGTATGGTTTGATTTGGCAGTGTGAAAAGGTTCTGGATACAAAATAAAGCTTATGTAGCATACATGGAAACACAGACATTAGAATTCAGTGTGGCTCTGGTTAATAGTAACTCATCAATCACTGTAATCAATACCAGTGAATAGCATGTAAGTGCAGGGTGTCCTCTTTGTAGTGGAGAACCTCACAGTTAGAGTGACAATCAATCAATAATCAAAGGAAGACGTCGTCTGCATTCAATTCTCCAAGCAGCACTCCTGCGGTAAAATACATCATCAACAAGGATTTAGACTGCTTCTGCTGATGTGATTACCTTAGCTCTTTGAAGGAGTTTCTTGTTGTCCCTGTTAAGTTCAAAGGTTTCCTGGAAATCAAGGTTGGTGGAGGCCAGCGAGATAGTGAGGTTGACCCCTCCCACATAGGATAGGATGGCATATTCGGACAGAGCCTGCAGAGCCACACATGTGTCCTGGCACAATTGGGTTTAGAGAAAAGTCACCTTGACAGTCATGCTGCTTTAAGAGATTACTTCACTACTATCACAACTGCTGAATGTGAGTGTAGAGTTCTTGGGGGTTGAGTGTTGGGACCATTAATGTTTATATTGTATTTGTAGATGATTCAAATTTAATTTGCCATGGATATTTGGAGTAACTCAGAATTAGAAATTAAAATTTGATTGTTCGATTTAAATTACACTAAATATTAAACTAAGCAAAAACAAATTATGCACATGCAAGAAACTGACAATAAATGATATAGAAAATGAAGAACAATGAAACTAAATTCCTTGGAGTAATAATCATCAATAAACTATGTTGGAAGCTACACAAATCATAATAAAGCAAAAATTGTCATAATGAATCAAACATCTTTTCAAACAACCAATCAATATACAGTACCCTGTACTTCATACTCCAGTACATGACCTACTATGTGTAAGTACAACAGCAAAACATTTCATCACAACTAAAGGAGTAATTATACCAAAAAACTTTATGGAAGAAATACAATTATGTAGATAATTAAATAATGTTAAACACACATTTAAGAATTTGAGACAGATAAAAAAAGAGATGAAGAAACTGGTGGATAACAATATCATGATTTGGTACAGTGACTTTTTTTTTTTTTTTTTTTTTTAACATTTTTGTACATTTGTTTTGTAATTGTGTCTATTTTTCCTCATGTGCTGTTTTGAAAGTTTCTTTGTAACTTTGATTTGAATTTAATTTGAGTATGAAAGAAAAAGGCAGGGAAGGACTAGAAAAGTTCCTTACTTCATACTCTTCATGCTTCATACATAAATGAATAACCTAAACAAACTAAGAAGGGTGAAGCCAGAAAAACAGGGCTACCTGCGTGGAGGAGAAACCGCCCAGGGCATTCCTCTGCTGGGAAAGCCATTTGACTACAGGCAAGGCAGAGGCCACATCCCCCAAGAGGGTGTAGGTCAGAAGACCGTAGGCTGTCATCTCCACCTCTGCTGACACCACTGGGGAAGAAGAACATCTGATTATATCCGATTAAAAAGATTAAAATAAAAATTGTAGTTTGGACTTTGGGAAAAGGTAATATTAATGGATATACGGTGTACCTGACTGAGAGAGGCCATCACTGAAGCCCATGAAAGTGTCCTCATCTGTCATTGTACTGCCTGTCAGACTCCAGTGGGTGAGTCCATCTACAGACAAAGTGAGGTAAAGACACATAATTCTGCAAGAGGAACCTCCTGTATCATATGACGTATTTTAGCATTTTTCTAATTGTCTAATCTTTCAGCTATTATGCAGCCAAGCCCCATGCCTTTATTGTACTTGGCAAACAAAATTATTGTGATCAGCAATCTTTTTTTTTTTTAAATTACCCTGAGGTCAGTCAATTCTGCAAAAACTTGCAGGAAGGAGGAGGAGAAGGAAATGGCTGGAGGAAATCAACTGTGAGATAAGGGAAAATAAGGGAATTGAGGAGTGGATTGAACTACTGTTGAGGGCCACAGCCGTTACTTTCACTATTGTTTCTGTCACACAGTACGTCATTTCCCTGACTTCTTTTCTTACTGCCAGGACTTAGTCAAATAAAAAAGCCATATATCTCCACATTTCAGTTTATTCTCACAGTGTTTTCCTTTCATGGTGCATCAATCTTCCTGTTCCAGGCCATGTTCATTCAACATCTGGTCTTTGCTTGTACCTGTTCATATGTCTGTGGTCCAGTACTTAGCGCTAAATGAATGAGCCTCCGGTGTGTTGTTTGTCATGTTGCTCGTAGTGATGAATGTGGCAGTACCTTGAGTGATGGCCATGTGGTTGAGGCGGCGCAAGGCCAGCGGGGCGTAAGGGCTGCGCAGCAGAGCCAAGGCATATGCTGACAGGGCCGTGGTGTAAGGATCATCGGCAGAGTAGGTGTTGCTCTCCAGAAAATTCTTGGCTTTGGCCACTGCCACCTTCTCCACCTGGATAAGGTGGAACAGCATGTAAATCAAACACAGCTGAACATGTATGAGCAGTAATGATGGACTTTGCAACAAAAATTTTGGACTTTGGAAACCCAATTTTCGCTTTTGGATGTGTTGTGTTAAAAAAAAAAAAAAAAAAAAGAGGAGCATTTCAGATAAACTCAATTTCTTTATAGCCACAATATATAAATGTACATTTATTTATGCTAGTATAGTTATTCATAAAGTGGAGTATTTTGAGCATGTTTTTCTTTAGCTGTGAGCAGAATGGTGAAACTTCATAATAAATATCTTACATCCAATTTATATACACACATATCATTATATAGTATCACTAAAAGAATTTAGGTGAATAATCAAAATGTCAAAAGACTCTTCAAAAAACGTTTGTAATTCATAGTTTGTCACGTTTACAGCATTATTACACTCAAAAAAATTACTTGTAAGACCTATAAACAAATATACACATAATTTCTCATAATTTTACATTTTTCATATTACCATAAAATTATCATAGACACATGCAAGCATGCGTGCACACACACAAACACACATACAGTTGTCATTATCATGTCTGTGAATTTTCAACTGTTTCTAGGCCTCCACTCTTCTGCTCCAATAATTATTGAAAATATTAATGTTGGCCATTAAAAAGTGGGCGTTTTCCTTTCATTTCATGCTAATGTGACCTTCCCTTTCAACCATAAGGGGGGGTTTCCATAGCCACTCACTATAATTGCAGGAGTCATCTTTAAATTAAGTTAAATTAGAAAGGGGATGGAGGATATGTTTTGATGTGACAGATACCTTTTCACTTTTAATCAGTTGTTAGAGGACAGATTTTCTAAAGAAGCCCTTTGGGGTCAATAACAGAGGAAACTAGAAGAGACAGATGGAGGGAGAAAAGCAACAGACAGGAATGATAAATAAAAAGTAAACTGTAAGGACAAACTTAGAGCAAAAAATTTAGAGAAAAAAAAGTCACATCTCTTGCAGCTTGTATGCTGTACGAATTTCTAAAAAAAAAAAACTCCTCATCTAATATTTTCAGTAATTGAACGTGTATGTACATATGGCAAAGTTGTCAAATTACTTGAAGTGAATAATTGTAGAAAATTCAACCCCCCCCAAAAAAAGTGGAAAAGGCGGAGAGGATAAAGAGAGGAATGCAAACTCAGTTGTCCCAAAACATGAGCCAAAACATGATTAAATATTAGATTAGCAGAACTGGAGCTAAACAAATATAAGTAGGCAGACTGCCAACACATCCATCTTCACAGTTATCAGGAATGCAATGATACGTTCACACATGACCGAGGTTTGGGAGGAGGTCAGGGTCGTACCCTGTTTACTACTCTCGACTAAAAGACTCCTCTTTAAACCTTTTGCATTAATGGAAAAAAAAATTACTATTTAATTATTACTAATTATTACTAACTATTTAAAATTACTAATTACGTGAAATTACAGTGTAATTTCACAAATTACACTGTTCGATCGATCAAAAGTTCAACCCTGGAGGTGGCTGCAGTGTGAGAGGTACAAACTGCAGCAACATACTTACAGTATTTGCGTGACTGCTTACCTCAGTGGTTATCCCTGTTTCCAACAGAGCTGCTACCACATAAGCTGTAAGGGAGATCTTCCCATGGATCCCTCCCTGTGGACAAAAGCATACATTCACTTTCAGATCAAAGATCTCATATGACAAGCTCTCCATCCTTAAATCATGGGCACTTTAAAGCATCTAGGGAGTGGACACTGAGTTTGAAATATCTGTGTCTGGAAAATATATCTCTAGTAATTCTTGACCCTAATGTATCTATTTAGTTGTAAGATGCTTGACAGGTTAGACTATCATTTGACAAACAAATAGACAATTCAAGTAAATATACCGAGGGATGTACACTCTACAGCCAATATATCAGCTACACAGGACATCGAATAAAGTGGCAGGAGTGGCATCCAGTCCTGTCTTCTGCTGCTGTAGCCCATCTGCTTCACGGTTGACATGTGCATTGAGACATATTCTGCATACTTTGGTTTCCATGCTTTACTGCCTCATCTCTGACCTCCAGTATCAACAAGGCATTTCTGATCAAAACTGCCACACAATGGATTATTTTCTCTATTTTGAATCATTCTTTATGAACCCTCCATATGGTTGTGTGTGAAAATCACAGTACAGTAAAGGTCACTAGAGCTGCAACGAATGTTTATTTTCATAATCAATGAATCCTTCGATGATTAAATTGGGTATTTGTATGGGTCCATAAAATGTCAAAAAAATGTTAAAAAATCTAAATGTTTTGTTTCCCAAACCTCAAAATGATTATGTTCTCAAATCTTTTGTTTTGTCCACAAACTAAAATTGTTCAGTTTTAATGATTTCTTTGTTAAATGGAGCAATGAAACCAGAATATGTTCACATTTAAGAAGCTGAAAAAGCAGAAAGTTTGTTTTAACTACCAAAAAAAGAAGTATAAAGCCAAATAATCTATTTTCAAAGTTTAGTTATCGATCAATAATCCAATAACCAAATAATCGCTGCAGCCCTAATGTTGACATAAATGGTATGCAACTTCCTGTTCAACAAACATGTAAAGAAGAGACCGTTACCTGATTTGGTCCCACCTTAAGTGTGTGTGTGAGTCTGTGTCCAATGGAGGAGTTCTGTCCTCTCCTTCTAATGTATTGTCACACACATGTTCTCAGCCACAATCTTCTAACGCATATAATGGGTGAAGATGAAACACTCTCCATTTTCTTAAAGGATGTCATAATTAAATACTCCGACTAGTCCTTTTGGCACCAACAATTATGCCATGTTAAAGTCGTTGAAATGACATGTTCTTTCCCATTCTGATGCTCAGTTTGAACTTATGCAGGTCGTATTGACCATGTCTGCATGCCTAAATGCTCTGAGCTGCTGCCATGTGACTGGTGGATTATACGTCCGCATTAACAAGGAATTGAACATTATCTAATTAAGTAGCTGGTGAGTGTAAAACACTAGTGTATAAGTCACTCAGCCACAAACCGGAACGGGACGTCCATTGTCTATGTCAAACCCTGCCCCTGGATCACACTACTAGACATGGGGTCCTACCTGCAGGTCTTTGTTGAGGATACGTCCCATGGCAGGAAAGGAGCCATCCTCCCGTTGATGTTTGATGAGCCAGGACTTGGCTTCCCGAAGCTCCTCGGGGTCAATGAAGATGAAACCCCGAGACTGAGCAAAGGACTTCAGCACAAACGCTGTCAACCTAGAGGAAAGACAGATGGAGATGAAGGGATGAGACAGATGAGGATAAAGTAAAAGAGATAAGAAGTTTAAGGTAGCTGAGGATTCTTCAAAACATGTGCAGGCGCATCCCAAAAAAACACTTAACTATCAAGACTGAGAGGAATCACTTTTTCCAGCACATTGAGTTTTTCAAGGAATTGCAAACCTTTTATCTGTCAGCCGACTGGAGGGGGGGGGGGGAATGTCAATGAGCAGTCTAGATGGAGGGCTGTTTTAGACAAGAGGACTTTAAGATACAGACAGATCAGATGAAACAGAAAAAAGAAAAAAAGGCAAGGAGGGGAAAAGATGGGTGCGGCAGGGTTTGATCATTGCTACAGGATGCGCCAGCTGTGCTCTTGAGAATGTGAAATCTTACACAGGCCAATTCAGTATTTTTCTGCATGTGCATCAGAGATTCCCCAAAGGCCTTCAGCAACTTACACAAACACAGATCCCAGGAACAAAGATTGTGAATCTAACTGGCCTGGGAGGGCAACTGAAAGTTTATGAGCCTTTGTTTTAGGGGGCCATGGTGGAGAAGGACCAGTAGAATCACTGAGGAAGACCAAGGCCAGCCTAAAGGGACACTGCTGAGCTAATAAACACACATCCATAAACAACAGACCTCCTGGTAGTGGTCAAGAGATGCTGTCTTTGAACAACTACTCTGTGACACCAACACGTTCCATCATCACCCATGACTACAATGTACAATGATGACACAAGTGGCTTACCATAAAAAGAAAGTGAAACAAGATAGAAATGAAGAAATAAACAAACAGGTCAGGTTCTGGTTTCCCAATGCAGCTTGTAAGTAAGAGCATGATCCAAGTGAGAGCACCAAGGGGAAATCAGGAAAAGAACTTTGCTCTCATAAGGCAAAACATTAAATCTGCCCAGGCTAAAAGTTGGATGTTTTTCCTCTCCAGAGACAAAACTAGGAATGACGCCACAGGCCTTTTGCAGGTTTTATAACGGTAAGTAATTTGTCACAAGTTTAAATGACAGGCCCTAGGGATAGGTACTGAAAATTGTAAATATTATTTAGTTTGTGGAAGGAAGGAGGCGAGGAAGCACTAGACAGGCACACTTCCCCCACTCAGCCCTTGGCTAGAGTCACCCTTTCTTGACCCCGCCCTTTACACTTTTTCTTTCTCCTGTTTTCTCACATATTTCCCACTCCCAGAGAGTCATCTCTGAGCCATCCTTATCCAGTTAACACTTCAAAAAGGTAACATATGAAGTGCTTAAACCGGATAACAAATGACAAAGTGCTAGAGTTAAGGTTTAACATCATGGATTAAGAGCGACTGCTGCCTCTGCTGCAACTACACTGGGGAAATTGAATCAAGACACTTACAAAAATGTAAGCTGACAGTGGCTGATGTCTCTTCATTCTCAAATCTAGGAATTTGATTTGTAGCCTGTCCATGAATGACAGTTTTTGGCAATCTTACATAAGTTATGATTTAGTGAGCATAAGATCTTACATTTTCACAAACACACACACACACACACCTCTCCAGAGTCATGACAAATGGTACCTACAGCCTCTCTGCATACCGCTCAGAAAAGGGAGGTGCCTGGAGAGATATTCTGCATTGTTGGTCTAATCTCATCCAGGGGAGAGTAGAAAAAGTTGTCACTTTGTGCTATGGGAAATTTGGAGATAAGCACCCGATGGATGCTCCTTCATGGAGCGTATGACCTAATAATACAACCGACTACCTCTCTACACCTTCACAATGACTCAATTGCCAAGCTATAGCAAGGGAGCAAAATAAATGGAAAGTAAAAAATTGGCATGCTTTTCAACAGAACTGGAAATTAACATTAGTTTGATACAGCAGCAGTTATAGGTTAGTTCAATCTCTGGCACTCAGCTAACACTGTCAGGTACTGGGCAGAAACAAATGCCATGCCCGCCTCAACATGTAGAGCTGTGGACTGAGGCTTCAGAGTAAATTAAATAATATACTGCCCCACTCTAAACAGTAACTATGTAAGGGAGTTGGTTAAGAGCAAGTGTTAGTTTATTTGCAACGTTGTCTCTTAAATAATGTGAGAGAAACATTTGGAAAATTGTTGTTTAGCTATGTTCGTAGATATTTAATGCACCCTAAACTGGTATTTGAGTACAGCATTTGTACTCAAAGTTCAAAAAGAATGCCCACTGACAGCATGGGAGTTTTAGATGTTGTTTGTGTGTAAAAGCATAATCCAAAGAATGAGTCCGTATTTCAAAATCAAAATTAAGATTGGCTTTAAACTAGGGCATGTGGAAAAAAGTTATAGTTTAAGGGTCTAGGAGTAAATAAATATGGGAAATGACAGGTCTTCACAAATATGTTATTAAAAAAAACTTACACTAATAAGTTACACTTGGCTGTACTAGCAAGACAGAAGAAAGAACTCCATAACCCACATCAATCCTCATCACTGATTGCCTGCTTCTGATTTACATTAAGTCTCTTTTTTTAAGCTCTTGTTATTAAGTTCAGTCTTTTCAACAGATCCTGTAAATATCCACTTGTACATTTTCACAAGCTGGAATACATTAAAAGAACACTACAGGTGCTCTTAAGCAAGCAATTAATGCACTGCTCTACTTGTGAACTCTGGAATCAAAGCAAAAGCTGGATTTTTCTTGGATGCCGACACTTTGCTGACAGATTCATAAAGTGTTTGATGCAGGTTTAGTGAAGGTTCACCTTTTGTCCCACCAACCCACACGCCGGAGGCGCCAAGTAAAACTCCAAATCACTGCTTATTACATCCTCATTTCCTCTCACTGCCATCAGGGGAAGAGTTCAAGGTTTCCACGTCAGTTTAATGTTACCAATTACACCCAGGTAGTGAGTCATTTAAAAGCATGTCAGAAAAAAGTGGCGAGCCATTTGGTGAAGTGGCTCCAGACAACTTTTAACGGTGTCTCCAATCAAGTGTTTGTCTGTAGCGGCTAAAGCAGCATGGGCCCACTCGGTGACAGATATGAAGCCTGATTACGTGCAAATAATTCTTGACAGCTTTAACTACCTGGAACCATTTATATGCAGTTTGTTTGCAAATGTCTGTCATTTGTGTAACCTGCTGATTCACAGTGTTAGCTCAATTAAATATCATAATGCCCATCACCACTCATAAATGAACCATAGTGATTGGGCCTCCACACGCTGAGAGCACTGTTTTCATTCTTATAAATGTTGATTCCAGGGAGTGTAAACATGAAACAGATACTCAAAGGAAAAAAACACCAGTTATATAAACATTCCAACAGGAATAGATTAATTTCAGCATGGTGTACTGAGATTTCGGATGAAGAACTTCATAGTGTAGTTTGACTCGTGTCAACATTAATGGCTACAATGACTTACCACATACTGCCAGAGGAATCCCTCTCTCCGAAGGCACTGTAGGATCCATCCTGCCGTTTGTAGGTCAGTTGTCTCTGGTAGCCTACATAAGAATAAAGAATGATGGGGGAGATCAGTTTCAGCAACAGTTCTTTAAAATTACTGAGAAATGCCCATAGATTTTTACAAAGCTTCTATGCAGGAAATCCAGTTGACAATTTCTTCCTCTGTCCATCACTACAGATACTCAAAAATGAGTTATATTTAACATATATGCCTCGGTGGAGTATTGCACATGAGTCTGAATGGCTGTTTGCTTTTACATACACATTTCAGGCTGCAATATTCAGTGCAGTTCAGTTCAATATTCAGCTTTCAGTGCAACTATTGAGCCACACCCTTTCAGTACTTAATGTGGCATAAGGATTGTGAGCACTGTGTCTGGTTTTCAAACATGTTTTTGTGGTGACCTTTAATGGTGACTAATACCTTTACACAGGAAGAGCTAAAAAAAAAACCCATTACCCAGTCAGAGTAGTCAGGAAAACTCTGTTTCTTTTTAAAGGTAGAGGGGGAAAAATTCAAGGGTAAGTTCAAGTTGAACTAAGGTCATGGTGCTGAAACACCAGGAAAAGAAAATTAATGAGCAGCATGTTAAGGATAATGTGAGAGTGAATGGTTGTCTGTCTCTATGTGGCCCTGTGATGGACTGGCGACCTGTCCAGGGTGTACCCTGCCTCCCGCCCTATGTTAGCTGGAGATAGGCACCAGCACCCCCCACGACTCCTATTGGATAAAGCGGTAGAAAATGAGTGAGCATGTTAAGGATGAGTAACGGTCCAATTTGCACTCTCCTTTGTTCTCTGGTACATGAAGTTTAAGAAACCGTACCACCAAGTGTGCTTGAACATGCCCATGTTGATGTTGCACACATGATGAAGTTCTCTGCACACATCATTGTGATTGTGCATTTTCAACAGAGAATCTACTCTATTGACAGGCAAAAGGCCTGAAGACAAGACATACAGTCGGATATTTCCATGCATGGCTGGGATGCAACATATATTGAGGCACATAACACACTGTGAATAAGAGATATTACAGTATAGTTACTAATATATGCCAATATACACCAGCTAGACTGCATCAATTCCATGATAAATATAGCATTTTTGAAGCAGTATTTAATTATTAATAAGCAAAGTGCTAAATATAGGGAAACAATAAAAAAGTATGTTGTGAAAATAAAAAGTGAAAACTTATGTTTACTCAAAAAACATATTAAGAAAAGCAAATGGGGAGGGTACACATGATCATTGGCTGATTTGGAATGTAGACAGAAATAGCAAATTAAATTGTATTATGAACTATATATTAAATATTTATTAAAAATATACTAAAGTACAGCAAGTAAACCAAGTAAATTATAATTCATATAAAGTAAATAAACCAATTTAATAAAAAAAAACAAAAACAAACACACAGTATTTTGCCTGTGATCAACTGTGGCACAGGGCTGCATGACTTGAGCAAAATCGAATTGTTCTCAGTCATTGTGTAATAGATTTCAAAAGTGATGGTGCTTTAACATACATCGCTATCAAACATTAACTTCAACATGTATGAGTTACTTCTTTTGCATAGAAAATACAACACTCAAAAATAGAAGAATTCAACTGCAGCCTTTACATTTTTGCGAAGTGCACTGCTTAAAACTCACTCTCAGCCATTTTCATACCGCTTTATTATCCATGCTTTATTCTTAATTCGACATAGGGCTAAAGGCAGGGTACACCCTGGACAGTTCGCCAGTCCATAACAGGGCCACATAGAGGCAGACAATCATTCACTCTCACATTCACACCTATGGGCAATTTAGAGTGTCCTAATCCCCAAATCTGCCTGTTTTTGGACTGTGGGAGGAAAACGGAGAATCCGGTGAGAACCCACGCACACACGGAGAGAACATGCCAACTCCATGCAGAAGGCCCCTTGTTCTGTTTAAAACTGCAATTCTAATTTGAAAACAATTACTTTGCTTAGTCCTACAGCAGCCCAATTCAAAGTTCCTTAATTTTGTCTGGTATTTGCCTTGGTTATATATGATTTGACAGAAATGAAAGAAAACAGAATTACTTTAAAACAGTGTCCCACTGACCCATGTTATGACTGAGGGAGCTTTAAGAAAACACTGGGGTGGAGGTTAAAACATCCACCTTTGTGTTCCAGTCCATGATCCACAGTATTGAGTGCCAAGCAACGCTCTTCTGTCAAGAAGTTCTCCCAAAAAAAAAATAAAATTACCTAAGGTAAACTTCACTCCAATATTTTCCAGAAAACCCATCAACGGTGTACGAGTAGCCAGCAATTAGAAAACCTTCCTTCTTCCCATGAAACTACTTTGTACACAGCTAAGCAAGAAAGGGTTCCCGTTGACCTCCTGGCACACTCTAATTGACGCTCCTGTTTCCTCTGCTTAAACAGCTGTCGGCAAACTGCAGGTAGGTCAGCAGGAATTTGAGAACTTTTGGATAAACATGTCATCTGTTTTCTCACCACTGCTTTGTAGAGAGAGACAGAAGGAAACTCTCGTGCCAAAGGTGACGTATGTCATGACTTGGTATCAACACGACATATGGATTATGAATTATTAGTGCAACTGAAACCCAGCTAATAAATATTTTTATATATTAAAGATTGTGTCAGTTGGATCCAAATCAACATACAGAAGAACACAGTTTCCAAAGAGCTCAAACAAACATACTTAACATGAAAAAACACAGAATAAGAAATATACAGTAGAGGGCAATATAAAACATTTTAAGTTTAAAGGGGATCAACTTTAACCTTCTAGGATAAGTTTGTAGTTAAAGTAAATTCTTAGGATTTAGCATATAAAAAAAGCAGAGAGCAATTAAGAAACTGTTTCTTTACCTTGCAGCAGGTAGTCAGTTGCTTCATTCTCAACCTCGGCACTAAGCTGCCTGGTCTTCTGTAGGTACTTGAGAACAAAGACATTGGGGGCAAAGTGGATCATGTTCTGCTCTCCACATCCAAATGGCAGCCTCAACAGCTTGTCCAGGTTGTTAAGTGTTGGCCCCATGACATCTCCTGATACAGATGGACAAATTGACATTGTTCTGTATTTTAGTTCCACTAAAACTAAAGCTTGATTGGTCTAGATACCGGAATAATGGAAATAATTAACAAATCAGTCAATGTGTGTTGCACATAGTGGTGGTAATACCAATCATATATGCAGTAGCCCTCTCAGATCCAGGCACCATGTTGTGAGGGACGCCCAGTGTAAAAGCCTCATTGTGGTTCTCTTCAGAGTCCTCCTTTCTCCAGATCTTAAATTCTCCAACTGAGCCCCAGCCTGTTGAGAAGCCTATGTGTCGCACCTGGATGGACAAACTAATGATTATTCAAATTATCTTAAAGAGAAATGACTGCAAGGAGTATATAAATGCCAAAAAATAGCCAAACCTGTCCAGGAAATTGGCCCGCCCAGTGGAGGATCACTGATTCATTGGAGGGATATAAACCATGTCCAACCTGGTGAAGCAAAGAAATGAAAACCCTTCAGGAATATTTTATATTTCATTCAATTTATATATTTGCTGTTTTTGGACATTTTCACAGTGGGCACCAATAATATTCCTCTGCCGTTAGTGACTCCAGTGTGATTCACTAACCTCCCACACAGAAACAAACATGCAAACAAACCAAAGCTGAATGCTCTCTGGACCTAGAGTTTAACTCCATAATCACATTAAACCAAAGCCAAACCTCATGGTTCATTCACCTTAAAATGCCATCATCCCATAGAAAACAAATGAATCATATTAGACTACAATGCCCTGCTCTTCTGTGGTCTTTTAATTGCTGCCTTTGGTGAACATTGCAAAGCTCATCCCAGTGGCTGGAGCCAGGGAGCAGTGTGTCAGCCACAGTGGGCCATAAAAGCACCAGCACACAGATCACGAATTGTCCTCAGTGACATCAGCTCCGTTAAGCATGACCTCACTGAAGCCATGCCAGTAAAATTGGCCCCAGTTCTCTTAACACAGCTAGCATATGGTCCCCTCTTTTTGTTTTAGAGCATCCATACATGATCTGAACACTACTCTTGCACTAATGACACAGGATATTTAATGTACAAGAGAATTATCACTTATTCTAAAATTCTTTTCTGTTACCTGTACCACCCCTCCCTTCCAACAGATCCAGAAGCTGCGGAATTCGTCCCAGGAGAGGATGCCTGGTGTGGAGGCGCTGACCAGGGGCTCGCCCATCTTGCCCAGGGAGATCCACGAGCGAGTGTTTTGCCTTCCCCCGAGTACAATCTCTAGCATCTCTGCACTGTCATGGGGGCTGGCAGACAGAGCAAAGTGGGCATCGTTGTGTGTCTTCACTGCCACCTGGAACTGGTTCATCCTGGCCGGCTTTTTCACATACTGGTACTCATACTTGTTGGGGGTAGAAATGTGGATCCTCTCTATAAATGGAATTATCAAGATATACTCAGGTACTTAAAACTGTAGTGCAAAACTTTCAAATATAAATAAACAAACCAATGCCAAATTAGTTCACACAAGGCAAATTAAGGCTATCAGCTCCACACCACTCTCTCTCTGTTTCTCAGTATAGTGGAGCTTAGATATGAAGCTGCCTGTGATAGTGATTGTTTTAGTATAAAGACAGGCGGCTGCAAACAGGTTGGACTACGACTGAAAATAGTCCAACCTGTTTCAGAAGTTTCATGAAAAGTTTCAGAAGTGAATTCTACTGCTCAAAAAACTTGGGCATTCAGTGGGGTTGATGGGATAAATGCTTATATCAGCCATCCATCCTGCACTGCTGCTTTACAAGCACAAACACTCCGTCAGACCTCGGGTCTGATAGTATTGTTTGACAGAGTTTGTATTCTGATTAAAAAAACAGCAATAATGTGTCTTATTTTTGTCCGTTTATGAAGATTAATGACAACAACAAAAAACACCAAAAGTTATACACTGTAGCTTTATGGTTAGGAAAATTCAGTAAAGAAATCAGCAGTGCACTGGTATCAACATTATACATAAATACATGTATATTTGAGAATTATAACCAAGGACTGCAGCTAGAAACTATGGTGTTCTGTTCGTTTTTGTTTTAAATGTAAATAAAATATATCAAACACTAATAAAGAAAAATGTGTGCACTGACCATTGGGACAAAAGAAGACACTGTAGGTGTATTCTCTGGGCAGACCTTCTGGCTGCAAAAATGATGAGAAAAGGAGAGAGAGGGATCACAGGAAAGAAAAAGAATAGTTGAATACACCAAGCAGAAAGAAAAGGCATAAATGCAATGTAACTTCCAAAAAAAATGTACAGTAACTTCATTTTAAATAACTATATATGAAATCAGTTCTCATACTTCTACCAGGACAGTCCTGCGAACATAATCCAGGCCAACAGGGGTTCTTTCGTCCACATCAATGCCCACTTTCCCCATCTGGAGTCCATCTGAACAGCAGCTTGGTTCACTGTAGGCAATAGCCCGAGCTACCGGGCACCACAAATCACAATTAGCTTTCTATCTTTCAATTCTGCCACAGCAGGTATCAACAGTCTTTGTTGTCTACACTGACTCCAGATTGGTCCAACAACCCAGTTGATGGTCCAGAGCTGAACATTTCAAAACAATATACTGTGTCTTGAACTCTACATTTGTAGTTGTAGACTGTTTTTTTTTACTTTTGTATTGTTTTGATGTGTGCCATTGTTGATCTCAACTCTCACCCATCTGTGGTACTTGTAGATAGGAGTGTTGGCAATCATTGTTTCTAAGCTGCATCGCAATCATGGATGATTCTGCATTGATGCAGTGACAAAACATAATTGAATATAGTAATATAATAATATTGGTTGTGGGTTTTCCAATAGCTATATGCTGCATCTCAACTGCAGAAACATAAGTTTTCTTTATGGGGATGGAACATTTCAGTTTCATTTGTACAGAAATTAATGTTTAAGCTCATATTCTCCCAAAAGTGAGGATGGATCAAGCTAATGACATCATACTCATATTCAAATAATTTAATTGAACCATGAGACCAGTGAAGATGCACTATTACCATCAAAGTACTAAGGGTAAAAGTAACACTTGATATACTGTTGAGTAATGTTAACTTATTAACTGTTTTTAAGGAAAACATAATCATGTGTTTGAAAAGTCATAAATCTCTATTAGAATGATTAGGCCTTGCCTCTACTGTCTTTCATCCCTTTGTCGCTCATGGTTCATGACATAGTACATGACATAGGACAAATATGTCTGTAAGACGACTCCCAGTTCTCGTGCTGAGGAGCATACTGGAAATGTGGCCCTGTGCCAATAGTGTTTTCTTTGTGTGTGTGTACTGAGAGGGAAACACAAGGGGCCAAGGGACTAGGAGTGGGGCCATGGGGGGCCCATTGACCGTTAGTGGCCTGAAAACTCATCAACATGCCACCGAGTGTCACAGCAAAGCACCCCCACTGCTGGCCTGCTTTGTTCTCACATGAGCTCTGGAGGGAACGTTTGCAAATCTGGGTGGGTGACAAGATCACACACAGCTCTGCTCCTTGACGAGCATATCTCTCCTGAGCCAAAGGGCTTGCCTTTTAGTAAGGCACCACACTGAGGCGACCAACAGCCTGATTAAAGTGACATATCACTTAAGAATTCAAATTATGCAATTTTCATTATCCAGAATGACCTAAACTGCACTGTTTACTTGAGCAACTAAACCCACTCTTTCACAAGCACTTTAAGGCACTTGCTTCTTTCTTAACATGTGACAGAGAAAATAAAAATTAAAATGGGAATTAAAATTACTTGATACATCCTTAATACATATATACATATATCCTTAATACAATACAAGCATAGAGTTAATAAGTTGTTCTGTTCTGAATGTTAGGCAGAAACACAATTACAATAAAATAAACTTATAGCTGCAGAGAGTGTTTTCTCCATTGTTGTAAAAGGTGCCGAAAACCATGACCAGTTATCCTGAAGACTTAAATGGTACTTTTATATTATAATGACAAAGTAAAATTTACTTTTAACTTCCACATTTGAAATCAAGTATTTCAAATAATAATAGCAAAGTAACGTTCATAGTGAAAGTAATAATTTGATTGTTTGTTATGAGTACCTGTGATGTTTGCAGACCCCAGCTCAGTGAAAGACAATACAATGGATGTAGGAGTGGCCTCTCCAGGTGCAACACACTTCTTCCTGGTAAGATGGTGCCGTCCAGGATGGCCAACAAATTTAATGCCCTTTGGAACTGATACTTTAACATGAACCTGTAAGAGGAGAGGAGAGGAGAGGAATGCAATCAATCTACCATGACAGGGCTACAGTAACATAATTACTGCCACTCATAACCCTCCCTCATTTAGCATGTTACCATCAAAGCTCTGAAAGCGAGGGAGAATTTAAAAAACCCATTGTGAATTTTCCATGCTGTCTGACTCATGCTGCTCAAGATCCCTGAAGGATTAGGTTCCACTCATCGTCCAATTTTCACAGAGGGCTCAGTAATGCAAAGAGAGCTTTTAACAGTTACTTATCCACATGCCATAGGTTGTAAATAATAGAGCAAAAAAAAATCCACCCTCGAAAAAGACAGGTATTCTAGCTTGGGTAATACCCTAACATAACACGAGGGCAGCACATCCACGATGCCATTTATGTGGAGTATATGGAGTATACACATATTCTATATGATGAAAAATAGTTCTCTTTCTGTTCCTTGTCATTGTCTTACCTCTGAACATATTGGCAGGTAATTGTAGACACTGAGGGGAACTTTGGTCTGCTCTCCTCTTATTAAACTGTACGGCAATGTAAAGTCCACAAAAAAGGGTTTGAAGGTCCGAAGTTCCACTCTCTTTGCTAGACCCAGCCCCTTGTGTTCGGACAGGCCAATGGCTTCGGTCACCCATGTGGTGATTGAATCTGGCACATCCAGTCGAAGCTCGGCTTCCCCTCTTTCAGAGCTGTCAGTGACACATGTCGAAACACAGCTTGAGTGGCAGGGAAGAAAAAAGTTTATAGCAACCTTTCATGTTTTTCTTAGGCAATAGAAAGACACGGACAAAGACGTGCTTGATGAAACACTGTAGATTACCTTTATGTCAGTAGCACCTGTGTCAACACCAACACCTGGGCCAGTGTAACTACAGCAAACATTTTGAAGTGGATAGGTGTGAGGGACAGTCAGGTGCTGACCCAGTTTGTTTCTTTGAATGGATTGACTGAGATCATTATTGGCAACACATTTAATGTTGGTCTTGGCAAATGGTCACAGAGCATAATAAACTTGAAAAACTTGCACCCTGTACACCCTTACGTTTGATCAAAGTTGCCCAAAATCTACTTTAATAGACCTTTAAGGGGAAATCTGAGCTTCAGACTTCAAAGGAAGTTGGGCAGAGCAGAAGTCCCATCCAACGGAATCAAGCATATGGAAATCTATGGGCAGCTCATTTATATTGGCTATAAATGAATAGAAGGAGCTGTTGAGAAAGTGACAGTCTGTTCCAAGAAGGCAAATTCACACCCAGAGGGAGGGAATTTTGGATGCTGCTCCACATCCGTCTTCTTGCTTAAACATTTATTAGCACCTTTCCTCTCCTCTCTCCTTTTTTTTCCTCTGATCAAAAATCTGTCGTCTTATCTTCAGTCCTCCCTTTTCAGCATGAATGTATATCACCTTTTCTTAGTTGCCCTTATATTCCTCCAGATGTTCTTCTTCATCTCCTGCACTTGATAAATTTAGGATATACTGTATCTAGCCACAGGCATGTATCACACATACACACAAGTGAAACGGTTATGAAGATTTGAATACCTGATGTTGAGGCAGTGCCACACCCAAGTCTCTGGGAAAAATGTTCGCCTCCGCTTCTCTGCTCTGCAACCGAGACACAAGCTGACATCAATAAAAGGCTTCAGCTGCTCACAATAAAACAACACCATAATTGGACAGTGTGTTATTCTGAATTCCATGCTGACATTCATGAGTCACATCATGTGTTTAATGTTCATCACTGGAAGAAGACATACTGTATGTGTGGCACTGAAGTGGCACTGAAGAAACTTAAAATATGAACAAACCAAGAAAAAAATATCATCTTTTTGGTCCATTATTCAATTCTGAGATCGTATTCAACCCAAGCATAACAACAGCTGAAAACTGTATTCCTAGTTTATAATTGTTGGGATCATGAGTCAATTATGAGTTTTTGTTTGAATGCAGTTAATGCAGAAAAGTAACTGTGTGTAGTTTGGTAATAGACCTCAATAGGTGTTTATTGACGACATATCTAAACAGCCAATATGTGAAAATAAATGAGTGAATATTCTTGAGCAGGACATATCACAGTTTAAAATATCTTAATGATTCAATTACAAATTACCTTCATTAAATGTACACTATGTTGAGAATTACCTTCAAAACAAAACCTTTCAAAATCCGCAACTAAGAAAGTTGGTATAAGACAATAGCTGGATTTTTAAGCATGTTAGCATGGTTAGTTGATGCCCAGAGATTTTTTTCTGATGTCTTTACTGTATGGTAGGTTTTTTTTTACCTAGAGGTGGGGCGAGAGTGCATGGCAGCCACTAAGGTTGAGGTGTGAGGCTGAAATGCAGGAACGGCCTCGTCTGTGTACATTCCTCCGCTCTGGCGATGGTTCAAACTCACCATATCTGTCATTACAACCAGCCCTGATTCCTGTGTTAAACATTAAGAGCTATAAACACGCAGACATAAACAAAGATTATTATTATTTTTTAATCTCTGGACCATCGTTGTGGCTCCTCTGACTAAGTGTTTGTTCTCACGGTAAAAGCAAAGCGTGCATCCTTGGTGATGTCCCAGTGCCATGGAAACACAGAGGACCGCCTGCGTCTCTTCGATGACAGCCTGGGCCACCAGAAGTGTCCGTCATCTTTAGGTACACCGATGGCATCCGAAACATCAAAATCTGCCAGTTCCCTAAACACCTGTATGATGGAAACACATTCATGCAAAGACACAAACACAGTCACATAAATGCAGCTCAGTTACATATCTACACTCACCACCCACTTTATCAGGTACACCTGTAAAACTGCATTTTAAAGCAAGTATACAATCAGCCAATCATATGGCAGCATTTAAATACATTTAGACATGTAGACTTCAAACTGTGTAACAAAATAAAGAAGAAAGGTGATTTAGGTCTCTTTGAAGATGGTGAGATTGTCGGTGTCAAACTGATTAGTCTGAGTATTTCAGAAACAGGATATGGAAATGGAGGGAAACGCTGGGATATTCAGACAAAACCATATCTATGATTGAGAAAACAAATGTCCAAAATAGATAAAATAAAGTCTGTGGATGAAAATTCCTTGTTGATGCCACAGGTCAGAGAAAAATATGCAAGACTAGTTTGAAATGATAGAAAGGCAACAGTTACTCACAACACAAATAACTCCTCATTACAATTATGTATGCAGGAGACCATCTCTAAATGCACAACATGTGGATCTGTGAATGCAGATGGGCTGCAAAATTTACAATACAACATATTGTGAGACGCAAAAAAGCTGTACATTAATACAAAAAAAATATACAACCAACCTTGTCAAGACTGAGTCGGAAGTCAGGCTTCAGCAAGTAAAGACTTTTATCCACAGAGGCCACACAAACACATGAGCCCGGCTCTCCCCGCACATGCAGGGTCACTGGGTCCCCTGGCACAGAGTCATTAGCTGACAGAGAAACAGACACCTGCAACATTCAAATTGGATGGGTGTAGAGTCATCAAATGTGGTTTGCCTGCTTCCATCGATGCTGGTCACTGATGCCCAAATGCTCACAGTGCCTCTGAAGTTATCTGCTACATCCAAGGGCATTCAAATGGCATGCATACAATAATACGCTTCAACGTGCATAAAAACTTTATCTAAATCACAACAATCGTACGGGTTCTTTTTTTGCATTTTATAATTATACTTTCACTGGAATTCAATTCATAGAGCCTGTGCAGACAAGCTACAAATCAGCAGATTTAAAAGGTAAAACCATTAAAAACCATTAAAGTACAAGCAAAATTTTTGTCACTTTTTTCGAGTCATCAAATATCAAATCATTTCAGCAGTCACTTCAGTAGTGTGGCCAGAGACAAAAGTATTTTGGGTCATCTGGAACAACATCAGTTCAATATTGTTGTGTACATAGGATATGTGGTGAGAGTTGGGCCATAAACTTTCACCCATCAAAACAATTTTTCAGTCACAAATTAGCCCTGTTAATCAGTTCCACTGACCTCCTTCCACCACTACATAACCTGTCATGCCCTCACAACCCCGCCTCCCCCATGCACCTTCCCACCCTCCCCTCCCCCAACACACACACACAAACACACACAGTGTCGTAATGGCATACCAAGGAGCTGTAAATACTTCAGGGAGTTAACTCCACCTAAGCAGGCAGGAACTGGGGATCTGTCCCAGGCTGACACAGCTGTTTGTTTACAGAAGATATGATGCGGACTAAGTTGGTGCAGGGATACATGGGCTCAGCTCCAAAATGTATACATTAACCCCAGATTTTAAATAAACAATACATACTGACCTTATTTTTAAAATAACAACCAAAAAAATCTCCTAAATTAACTGTGTACCAACAATGTTTGAAAGCTTACCTCCACTTATCATAAGTTCAACAGATGAAATACTTTTTCAGTGGACAAATCTAACTAATAATAATAATAATAATATATAAACAGGATCCATTTAATTTGGTTTCCAAACCTGGTTCTCAAAGTCGGGCTGGACAGGAATTTGCAGGCTGTCCGTGACACCCTCGCCATTCTCCCTCACGTAGTAGATAAGCAAACGACTAAGAGGTGCCATGGTGTGGCTGACAGGGAAACGCAGATAAGTAACACAGGTGTCCACCTCAGCCTGAGAGGATGAGCCTGAAACACCTGGTAGAAAGATGTAAGGATAAAGATAGGTGATTGTGGAGGCATAATCTACATTAAACCATCTGGTATTCAGATGTTAAAGAGACCCAGACCAAAACAAAGTGTTCTCCAAATGTTTTCTGTGAATCTTACTGGAGGCAGATGGAGGCAGGTCAGTGGTGTGAATATTTTTGTCAAAGGTGACTGTGGCCCTTTTTCCTCGGTGTGAGGCTGTAAGGTTGGCTGGCTGATGACCTGACAGGATGATGTTTCCTCTAGATGCCACTTCATAGTGCAGGGTGAAGTTACAAGGGCAGGTGGATTTGAGAGCCACCTCTGCTTCTTGGCCAACCTATACACACAGAAAGATACAACTGCACTGTTTATTTTAAGGATGTTGTAACCTTTTGATGTATTAAAACTTTTGAACCAAAATGAAACTCGAGACCTTATTATTTATTATACGATAATAAACCACTTCACTTACCTTGAGAGTGGAAGTAGGGCTTTGGATTTGGATGTGACACCGACTGGGAGAGTACCAACTACTGATGGACAGGTAGCTGGGCAGGTATTGGTCTCCTACTGCCTTTCCATCAATAGATGTCACCTTGGTCTATGCCAAACAAAGACATCACATTCTAACTCTTCAAAATATTTTCTTCACATTAACCTACTGCCTCGACAATCACATCACTGACCTCTAGCCAGACATACTGGGCAGCAGTGGGGATGGAGGGGATCTCAAAAGTGGCCTGGCCATCCTTGGAGATCAGTTCACTGGTATAAATGTTGTCTTTTGGGGTGAGCTCTGCCTTTACACGCACCCTGACCCCATCAGCTGAGCTGCCATCAGGGTAGGTAACCTCAATCTGCAACAAGAAGGTTAACAAGAGAGGTGTGGAAAAGACCAGATGATCAATAATGATGTGATACTGTATGTCTTCAAGGATCAGATTATAAATAATGGTTAAGTTAGGCTAGATTAGGTAAGGTTAAATTTTACTGTCCCCAATGTGGGAATTTGTCATTGCTCTCCATAAAAACATAATATAAATTACAAACACAAAGAACAATCTAAAAAGAAAATAAAAATTATAAACCATACAGTAAAATTTAAATTCAGTTTAACAATTTCATAAATTAACTATTCATCTATTTAATTGTACTTGATATGCAAGATTTCTTATAAATATTTTATCAGAATTGTGGAAGTCTAAAACATCTTCCTTATCAATCTCAGAGTAAAATTGATGAGACTTGACTGGACAGTTTCACTTTACACTTTTTAGACACATCTTAGTGTCTATACCAAGACACCATATTAAAAGATGACACAAGTTAGAGCAGTCTCACCTTCCCTTTGTAAGGCAGACCGGGCTTGAACTGTTTGCGTGTGTCCTTAGAGTACTTGATGTCAATGAGCTGTTTATGGACGGGTGTAGAGTCATCAAATGTGGTTTGCCTGCTTCCATCTATGCTGGTCACTGATGCCCAAATGCTCACGGTGCCTCTGAAGTGATCTGCTACATCCAAGGGCATCATGTCCCTGACGCACAGGCTGAAGTTTGCAGACCCTTTGATCTTAGGAAAGCAGAGGAGAGATCGCATTTTGTGAAAGTGAAGATCTTAGCACAAAGGACTAAAAGGCCCATGATAATCAAAAATCAAATAGCAAAAACAATAGCAAAAATCTAATCTTATTCTTAAACGGGAGCATTATGAAACAAATAAACTGACCTCCATATTTTTAATTACAGGCTGGCCCATTTCATGACGGTAGTAGCCCACTCCATTCACTGTCATGTTCACTGTCAACTTCCCAGTAACTGGTTTTCCAAATGTGTACCTGTACAACATAGACATGTTAGATGTCTGCATCAACAAGACAGCTAAGGTCAGTTAACAAAGAAACAACAAATAAAGCATTATTAAGAGCTACATAGTTTGCTCAGCCAAACAAATGTCCCCCCCCCCACTTTTTTGTACACTCAGTTTATGACTTACCTGGCCCTGACAGTGGCCTGCTCACATGAGTTCAAGTCACGGATATAGCGAGGTGGATTTATCATCAATTCAAATTTGGGCATCACTGCGAGAGAAACAGGCATCAGAATATCACTTTCCACTTTCACAATCTGCTTTTTTGTTTCATGTTTGCTGCATTATCTTTTTTGTTATTCACTAGCTCGTCACTATAAATGCATTATATTGTGCAGTAACACGTATTGTAATGAAATGACTTCTAATATTAACTTCATATAGGTCTTCTGCTCAAAAGATACACAATTTAAAAAAGAGATTAATTAAAAATATCAACATATCACTTACAGTATGTATTGAAAACAGTTTGGTCCCTTAAGCACTTTTTTTAAATTTATGGACAGAATTTCCTGGTTTTGTCAAGCTGCATTACTCTTGTTAAATTGTTATTTGCCCGTCTTCATTAACTGAAATACAGTATATGGCGTTAGTCATGTTAGACATGTTAATGTTCAGTGAACCTAACCCTAACTATTTCTAGCTAAATAAATAAATGAATACACGAACAAAACATCATAACTGGAGTATTTTTTTCTTTGTTGTGCAAATGACTGTCGTACATGTCCAGGTTCTCACCATATTTCTGCACTTCAAATGACTTGTTATAGGTGTGGCCCTGCACCTCTACAAAGATAAACCATTCTCCAAATACAGGCTGGTCAGACAGAGGGAAACTGGTGTTCACAACGCCTAAATTAGAGAGACCAAAAAAAGCTTTTGTAATAACATTACACAGAGAGAAATATACAATGAAATGTGAGCATATTGGCTACACAGTGATGGTACAAATGTATAACAGAAGATGTGGCTCACCACAGCAGACAGATTTAAGACTCTTCCACTGGACCATCCTGGATCCTCTTGGATCCTTAAAGATCAAATTGGGAGATCAATTTATCAACGATTATAAAATTTATATTAAGATTGTGAGTTATGTTCAATGCAGCTCATTACAGCAGTAACGTCATATGTTGCAAATGGGTCTATGTTATAACATTACCAAGCTTTTCCGAGGTTATATGTGGGGTAGGTAAGAGGGTAGTAAAAGAACACATCTACAGTATGTGTTTGTCACTTTAAATCATGCACCAACTCTGTAAAAAGCTACAGCAGCGAAGAAAAGAAGGGAGAATAGATTTATCTTGTTTATCCTCGCACTGTTGCACAGAGCACCCTGTTATCTAGGTGAGCTGCCTTGACTTCTGCTCTGTAATCTCCAACTAAAATTGCCACTATCCCTTCCCGGACATGGCTCTGCCAACCCTGGGTGGTCCTGCCAGTCTCCACTCACCAAAATATATGCTTCAATCTGCAACAAAAGGAGAAAGACATGTACAAGATCTTATGAATGGCATTTTAAAGATCCAGTGCTTCACCCCACTTTTTCCTTATCCAACAATCATCCATCTGTAAAAGTGAGCACTGCACTTTACCAGAAGCAGACCTTCATAGCTGCAAACATCAATAAACCATCTGTCTGCACAGTTGCACGGTATATTTGGAGGCATTGCTAACATTCCAAGAGAGATCTGACTCTAGCTTGGTTTCTGTAAATATATGACTGTATGTTTCTCTGCACTCAGGAAATGCTAAGTTTATGCTCAAAATTTCATTATTAGAGATATAAAAAGGTATATATGTTAGTGTCATTCGACTCCTTACCAGATCACAAAAGGTGAAATTATAGCTAATACAAATTGTTATTAAATACCCGATTGACGTATGCGTACAGTGGTTATCATGCATGTGCCATTTTACCTTGTCATTTACTGGCCTCAAATCAGGGGCGACTGTGTAGACATTGATCAGCACTATGGACAGAAAAGAGAACACCGCATTGTGAAATTCAACAGGTTTGCATCCATTTAACATGCAAACCTGCTCACATTTTGGATGCACTGTTTAGAGCAGAAAGACTGGTGCAATCAAATGTATATCCCTTTCTAGACAGATCATTGCTTCTTTCCATATTAGTTGTTTGGTTAGAACACAGCAGTAACACCTGAGCACCTTTTCACAGTGTTTTTCTATAGGTGCACAATTAGGGAACCTTTGTTTTTGGGTTTGTAGACAGGCTTGTCAGTCTGGATGAAGACAGTTGTGCCCTTGCTCTCCACTGTGACGGTGGTGTAGTTGTGGAAGATGTACCCGCCCTCTGTGAGGTGACGGTTCCCCCACACCTTCAGATGCGCCTGGCCTCTTAACCCATAGGGAACCTGGAGGCCCATCCAGACACAAAAGCAAACACAGGCACAGAAAGGATCAAGACTAGATTTACCAAAAAAAGTAAATTAGGTCTGTGGGGGAAAGAATTAAAATATTTACTCCCCACTGGTACAGTCAATCAGATATTATTCACTTTGATTTAGCATTTCAACCATTTTCATTTCCCTTGATTTAACACACAAGATAAACAAGCTACAGAATAACAAATGAACTACATTTACACACCAAAGGAATATGCCAAGCTATAACACTGCTCAATACACATGACTGTATGTCACGAGAATGAGGGTGGAGGTTACAGGGAGGGGAGAGCCAGAGACACACCGAGGGGAAGAATTGAGTCGTGCATACTAGATTATCTATTCCAGCCTTTGGGAGCAGCAGACCATACATGCACGTCAACAGCTGTTGCATATTATATTGAGGCTGTTACCTTATTCCCAATGAATGAGCAGAGACAGATGTTGCATTACAAATAATGTTAGTGTTGATTTGCATGTTGCCTGGGGAATGTGCACACAACAGACAAGAGCTTCTCACTACTGTGCAGCTGTCACCGCTAAACAGCACCGTGCATTGTAAACATGTCTGGAAGGCAGCATGCATGTACTCTGTACTGTAGGACACCGCTCAGGGAACGAACACAAACTGACTCACTCACCTTTATTTTGATGGTGCCTTTGTCTGGGGGAAAAAAAAGGAGAAAAAAAACAATGAGATTATTTAAGGTGGGATGTTTCATTAGCCTACCATGTACTTACACGTCTCCATTTTCCCATTATCATCAGAAAACATAGTTGTAATCAGAGCTACTACGCTGTGGTGTTTGCATGTAGGGTCTCACTCTGCATAACATCCAGCTGCAATCTGTCTCCATGCCACACCAAGGCAGAGCTTGCACCATCTATTAATGGTGCTGTCAAACAAATCACACACTGTATACACTAAGTGGCCAGTGGGATGGGCTATACTGGGCTATACTGATGACACCAATCATGACTCCATGGTTAGGAGCACACATTTATAGTAGAGGTGAATTAAGGCTCAATCTGTGTGTGTGTGTGTGTGTGTGTGTGTGTGTGTGTGTGTGTGTGTGTGTGTGTGTGTGTGTTTTGCAAGCATGTCTGCCCCTGTGATCTCAAGCATCCTTTGAATAAAGGACACAAAGAGGGTGTCTCATAACTCAACTTGTTAGTGCAAGTTTTCTTTTCAAAGGTAATGCATTGTAGAGGTGCAACCTAAACTTCAGAATTTGTTCTCACCAAGCACTGAGCCGTGGCTGTGGGTGACCGTCTGCCCCTTCACAGACAGCTGCACCTGGACATGGGTTTCTGCTTTTGCATTGAAGATGGTTATGCTCACGCTCTCCTCTACGCCTCCACGAAACACTGAGGGTGCAGCAACCAAATAACCCCTGAAAGGAGGGAGCAAGTTGGAGAGGGAGGGATGCAGACAGAAAAATGGAGGAAAGCAGGGAAACAAATCATACAGGTGGAATAAACAGACTTAAATGGTTTCTCACCTTGTTACTCGTTTTACCTCCGACCCACAAGCACACAAGTCCACATGCATGCAGTCATAAAAAAAATGCAAGCAAAAATAACATGTACAAACAAGACCATTCCACATGGATTTATGCAGTGCAATCAGATTGAATTGCAGTGGGTACCAGGGACAAGGCACCTGTTGGCCAATGAGCTTTTGACTTGAGTGTTTTGTTTGGGTGGCCTGGTACCTCAGACAGAACCTGGGTGTCTCTTTAGGGAAAATAACGACTGAGATTCCACACAGTCATTCTGACATTTAATTGACGGAAAAAGCCCATCACTGAGGTCACAGAGCAAAGGTCACTGTTTGAGGGAAAAGGTCAACTTTCAGTTTTATTTGGTGGAAAGAACTTGTCATGTGGAACAGATAGGCATTGGTGTAGTGGAATTTTTTTAATATATATAGCTAATGGTATACAGTCAGTCAGTTCAAGTGAATATTCTTCATATTAAAAAGGTACAAACCTGAAGAAAAACTCTTCCTACTTCAATGTTAACCTAATTTGTGGTTAATATACTACCACAAGGTGGCAGCAGCAGCAGTAGGAATTTAGTTCATGGACTTGAATATTTGAGGGATAATATCATCAAATATTCAAATATTCTAAGAGGATTTTTGCTTGGGGAAATTGTGAGGAACAGACAATCAAATTGTCCACAAAATGAAGCGTTGTTCTTGTTCATTCTGTTACTTCTATGTGAACATGCGCCGATTTGAGAAACACAAAGTCAAATACATCACCCACATTTGGCAGGTGTAAATGCAACAATCGCAAGTCAAATCAGTTCCCGTCCCAGTCACACTGACTCCAGGGCCACTCAGGTCCACTCACCCACTGAAAACTCAACTGAAGATAACGCAAATTAGGAGTGAGTAAAGCCTTGATCACAAACCCAGTCGCATGCCTGAATGATCAAGTGGTTGGCATTACAGCACTGCTACATTACAGCCACAGTCAACTGCAGTTCCTCAGAGAGAGAGAGAAAGTGAGATGAAAAGCCCCTGGAAACTAAGGCTTTGTGAAAAGGAAGATAATGCAAGGAAAGTGACTGTGCTTTTGACCTACAGTGAGTTTAACCAGCTCTTGGATGAGCTTGGATCAGGTGGAGACCGTGGTTATTGTAGTCACATGACCTGATGTACTTGTTGTGTTTGCTCAACTTTTGTCCTCTACTCACAACTGCTCACTGGCTGAGAAGGATTTATGTTCTCATTTGTAGGCAAAGTCCAGAACACTCAGGTCTTTTTCTTTAGTCCAATCACATGGTTTCTTCAGTTCATGGTTCTTAGCCTTTTGCTTTTTGCCACAGTCCACCCTCATAACAAAAATGTGACATCTCTTTTACAAATCAAGCATGCATTAATGAATAATTGGATACATTTTGGAGACACACTGGACATTTTTTTAATGTCCTTAATATTCCTCGGTGGCATCAGGAAGAATCTTTAGCAGCCCTACATTACAACAACCCTCACGCTCAGGAATAAAACAGTGTCACTAAGAGCCAAACGTCACCTTTACATCTTTTACATGTGGGTCTGCAGAAAAATACCAAGGCAAACACAGATTAAACAGCAATGCAAGATGACGATAAATCTTGGATTGACGGCTTAAGTGTCCAAAACCAAACAAGGTACTGGACTGAAAAGGTTAAAATAAGAGTGACAGTGTTGTTTCTGTGCAATGATATGAAATCATCACATACCCAGCTACTATGAAAAAGTGACAGACAAGCATATTATTTCCGCAGTAAACACCACAGACAAACAAACAAACAAACATGCTGCACATAAAAGGGCCATGATGCTACAGCCGCAGGTCACACATGATGAGGAATCAAGTATTTTTTCCTGCATATTTTCGATCAGAGCTGCTTAAGTGAATTTCCGACTGGGAGCATCGGGAACTCTCGTAGTAAGTACAAAGCAGCACATGCAACATTGGCTACTTACTGCCTTTCTTGTGCAAAACTTTTGCTCAGGTCGCAGATGAACAAAGTCCACGAAAGGCTCAAAGCTGTCAAAGACCACCGCAACATTTTGTCCTCAGTCACCGAGATACTATTGAGAAAATCGGCTCTCTCCTCTCAAGGAGGCTGGATCTTTTGAGGAAACGGGTAAATGAAAAATTAAGAGCGTGCGTCTTCGCCAACGTATCTGTGCGGGGCTTCGTCTGGAACCAAGGATCAACTTTGTATGATCATCCCGCTTCGCCAAATGCAGTCTCAAGCAACTCTCGTCTTTTTTCTTCCTCTTCTTCAACTTCTTTCAGAGCCCAGAGTACACGGACAGTCCTTTCCCATGTGCCTTCACCCGCCCCGGTTCCGTTCTCTCGTATTTCAGCATTACAAGTAGTGAGCGTCCTCCCACTCCAGCGCGCAAAATGTGTCACGGTAAAGAATTGTTTGACATAAACGATCCGCGCGGCTCCCCCTCTCTCCTCCCGGGACTAATCCTGGTGGATCCGTCTCAGGTCGCTCGGTCTTCTTTCCTCTTCTGCAGCAGCTGCGCGTCAGGAGGAGACGATGATCAGCTCCAGGCTCCGGTTCACTCTCTTCCTTGCCTCCTCGCAAGTCTTTGGTGCTGGAGCAGATCCACGAACAGTTAGTTACCTGCACGTCATAGATGTGGTTTCAGAAGGAAAGTTAAACACATCTGCCTTCCACAGCGGGTTCCTTCTGCGTTGGAAAACATCACTGCCGCGATACGTGCAAACACCTGGAAGCAGGAAAATCTCTCATTTCGTCTCTTATTTTTCTTCTGATTGGAGTGAGTTGATGCCCCAAAAAGAGATCTCCTGCCCCCAAGTGGTAAATGTGCTTAGGTGCAGTATTGTTTGCCATAGAGGTCAACTTTTCACTTTAACTTTACATTTTATTGAAGTTTCTTGGGTTCTGCATTTGTCATAATAAAGAAACACTCTCATACAGCGGATTTTCCAATTATTTGTCAGAAAATTTTCAGAAAAAAAAGTCGTTAAACAAACTTTAATTAAAGCAACACTATGTAATTTTCTGTGTGTGAGAAGAATGGCTTTAAAATAGAAACCATTTGATTTCCATTCTAGCCTTAGAATAAAACTTATATACTGGATGAAAGGGTTTTGCGCAGACAGAGGCATAGTATTAATGGCTACAGCCTCAGTGGCTACAGCCTCAGTGTACTCATCTACACCCACATGTGCCAGAACAGCAGGGAAGATGAACATTAACCTACAATCTTCTACTATCTGACCAGTGGTATTTCTGATCACATGACTTCGGTTCACAATTTATAGCGCATTATTGAAAAATAAACAATGTGTCAAATTTGCATCAGGTGCAAACCACGAAACTGACTATCAGTTCCCTAATTCTTACACATCGGACCTTTAAAACAGCAGCTGCTTTAATGAGCCTCTGGTTTGCAATAGGGTAATGGCACCTGTTTCATTCGCACTGAGCACCCTTCGGTCTCTAAACTGCCTTGTTAGTGGTCACAGTCTCCTGTCATGATCAGATTTTCTTGAGGCTTCAAACACTGGTGCGGAGGGTTCGCTATACATTATGCTAAAAGGTTATTATATAGTTATTGCTCAATAAAGCCAAAAATCTGCTGGCTACCCCAGACTTGGAAGTCATCTAAAATGCACTTCCATCATGGCTGGTTTGCTACAGTGACAGTATAACCTGCAAAGGTTACATAGTATTGCTTTATACATTTAAACACATAATTTAACCTGTCAACAGTCACATCATAAAAAATTCACAGGCACCAAGTTCATGGGGAACTTGGGGTCAAATGATGTATCAAGAACCAAGAGGGAACTTTTTCATATGACAATCCCTTGATCCAACAATACCCTTTGACCCTAACACTTGACTTGTAAGCTGCATAATCTGAGAATTTTTAGTATTACATACTGGTGGTGAGCATCTGTAAAGGAAGCTTTAAGGCTCAAATTAGTCAAATTAAATAGTAGAACAATGAAACTATTTAATAACAAAATAGCTCTACTACGGAAGTGCATTTCAACAAGTCCTACTCCATGCTACTGGCACAGACAATCAAATCCACAATGATTCAATATCAGAAGCACTATTTGTATTTATAATCTCCCATTAGTCTCAAGCAAAACCATTAACGATACTTCCAACAGTGAGGTCTTTGTTTTTCTCTGCCACTATGCTGTGATACAGTTTACAGTGCACTTTGCCTTGTTCAGGCTCAGTGAAAGCAGCCTTTGAGAAAACCACATGATTGCCTTGGGTGACCTCAACTCCATAATCCAAACAGAGTTGGGCTGTAAGTGACTTATCTAAGACCAAGAGCTGGGCTAGCCTGTCAAGAGGAAACCGACAGTTGTGGCTGCTGTATCCGTGGCTGAATATGTGCAGCAGATCTCTTCGACAGGTCAACAGGTGTCGGTGGAGAGCACAACACTGCAGGAAGTTCAACCTCTGAGCCAACCGAAGGAAACGAACAGGGTTTCGCTCCAGAAAAGCCCGGTTGATGGAAAGAGCAAGCTTGATAGCAGGAGTGCTGCGGAGCTGCTCCGGGAGTGCCATGATGTGTCGTGCTGCATGAGTTGAACCTAGAAAAATGTGGGAAAAAATAAACAGCAGCAGATATAAAACAATTAACTTAATTGTAACACCAAGAAAGTTCTTTAAAAGCAGGAATTATGAATCTATGTTGCATGAAAGGTGTCACAATACGTGACTGAATATGTGTGATTCTTGCACAGTGGTTTAACATGCATATGCAGTAAATATGCAAATGAAAACACCCTATAGAACATTTAACTATTAAAGAGAACCAACCTAAGTTGTACAGAAGACCAAGAGCTTGAAACTCTTCCTCATTGGGATGCAATTCTGTTCTTGCTGCATAGCAATCAAAGAGCCAACTCAGATTTTCCTGTAGGTGTGTGTCATTAATGCATGGGTCGTAGAGCCGCAGCGGTTCACCACAAAGACGAAAAGAGGCATAGATGAGGAAACGTACTGTCTTCTCCAAAATGGACACACAGTCCAAACCAGACACCCTCTGGATGATCATGTCCTGCTTCACTCCACGCAGTCGATCAAAAACAAAGCTATACACCTAAAAGATGAGAATCATTTTAATAAATAATCACAGGCTTTGAAAGTCATATTCTTATGCATCTATGCTTGTAACCTCAACATTATAACAGTCTTACTATCCCTACCAAAAATAAGACCTAATTAATTGAATAAACCCTGCACGCTTAAAACCAAATCTTATCTCTTATGACCACAGTATCCTTCATTCATTCATTGTCTACCGCTTTATCCTCAACATGAGGGTGGCAGAACCGCTGGAGCTGATCCCAGCTGAAATAGAGCAAAAGGTGGGGTTCACCCTGGACAGGTCACCAGTCCATCACAGGGCCAACACCAGTCACTCTCACATTCAAACCTATGGTTATCCTCGCTTGGACTGGGTCGTGAACTAGGGTCTTTTTGCTGCAAGGCAACAGTGCAAACCACTACACATTGGTGACATTTGTCTTAGTGTTTGTGTGGATTGCAAGTTTCCACACCACAAGTGAAAAGTCCCTGTAATGTATGAGGTGATAATAAAATGAAAAGTGGCAGACAATAAGATAAATAAATACTACTAGCCTCTGTCCAAGGATGCAGGTTTGGGGAAGCAGCAATGTCATCAATAAGGTAATGCACAGTTTTCAGCAACACTGCGGGCGGACGTAGCTCAATGGGATTTGTGGTATCTTTCCCAGCTGCTGGTCTGGTATACTCCTTGACAGCACGCAAGGGATCTCCAGTGGGCCGTTTGTTTTTTTCAGTTCCTGCTAATATCTCAAAATGGTGAAGGCGGTTCTGCTTTTCACGGACCTGCAGCTCACGGGCAGGACACATGGTCAGGCAGGTCCCTTTGGGCACTGCCACTTTCCTCTGTTGTTCAGGAATCTCACCCTCCTCCTTTCTCACTGGTGCTCTATCTTCACCTCGCCATTGCTCCTGATTCCTCTGCCTCCACTCTCCTGTAGGTGCATTTCTCCTCTGTGAGTGAGAGCTGTTTGAGGAGATTATTGGCAGCTGAATATGTCAATGTCAACTTTATTTATATAGCGCATTAAAAAAAAAAAAACTTGGCCAAAGTTTTGCACAGCAAACTAGGCAAAGACAGGTAAAAACAAATCAAAAAGCAAAATTAATATAGAGATATATAATATAAGAATGAGGCAATGCAATGGAAAAGGCAAGTTGTCTAGCTCATTTTCAAGTGGGACTTAAATGTTTGGGCTGATCTTACATGATAAGGTAAACCATTCTGTAGACCGGAAGCAGCTACTGAAGACTCGATCACCTCTGGTTTTACACCTCGTTCAATAAACATCCAAAAGCAACTAGTTTGAAGATATTGTAGCTCAGTTGAGGGTTTGGAGATGTAGTAAGTCACATAAATAGGTTGGGCCAGCCCATTTAAAACCTTAAAAACGGTAGCAGTAAAATCTTAGAATCAACCCTGAACCGCCCTAAGCCACTGGACTGAGGACAAAACCGGTATTATGTGGTCACTCTCTTTTTCGGTCAGAAGATGAATATGTGATTTTACAGAAAACAGAGCTACGTAAGAAAAGGCAAGAAAAGCAGCATCTCTCATTCTGCCCCGTACGTGACAATATTACCAATGTCATGTCAAACAAATGTGAAGTGTACTGGTCAAAGTGCTCAACTGTTGCCAATGGGGTTTAACTAAACACGTTCTCGTGGCTCTTTATTGTATGACTCACACATTTGAACCTGCATTTGTTCAGTGAAAAAGAAACTCCGCCTGGTTTACTTTTAAAAACCATTATTCTCATCTCCACTCTCTAATATTTTAATTTTTGGTCACACATGTTGTCATATGTATTAATACAACGCTACATTCACCGCTAACAGTGTAGCTGTTGTTGTCAACAACAATGCTAACCACCCAGCGAAAGAAAGTTAGCTTGTTAGCTAACGACAAATAAACAACGGCACGTCTCCGAACAAACAATAAGTACGTTTCATAATAGAAAGTGTATCTTTTTAAATATATATGATAAATGAAATGTATAAATTAAATAAAATTTATATTTGTACTCACATGCGACGCGGTGCTCTCCTGCGGTTCATTGGTGTTTCAGCCTGTCGTCACTTCACGGTATTATCCAATCAAAGCCCATCTTTGTTGTTTGTATGACGTCATATCCGCGTTTAGGCAGGAACGGCCCAGTCAGTTCCAAATATTCACTCGTTCCAGCTATTCATAGCGTTCTCTGATGAGAGACTAAAGACTCTAAAACAGAGCTGGCATTCTAAAAGGTTGCACGACTCTATTACTTGAAACGTAGGCCACGTCAAACTGATCGCAGTGTTGTGTAACAGTAACATTAATTCCTATACACAATTTCCCATTTCAAAATGTAGATCTTGTTTGTAAATAATTAAAAATGCTCAAGTGAACAGAAAGGTGCTCTTCAAATGCTTTTTTACTGAAATTAGCACTGTATGTTGATTATAACAAGTATTAACTCTCAGCAGTATACCACTTTGACTGATAGTTTTGTTTTTATTGTTTTCTATTTAATAATGTTTCATCTGTAAAATGGTACAATTATTAAACATTTACACTTTCACAATACAGCTGCAAAAAACATCTGTCAGTCTACAGAATAACAAAAATAACACCAGACAAAGAACAACTGGAAGATTAAGGTTATCAAAGTGCATGTACTGTGTATCCCATGCTGCGTGGCATCTTTCACTGTTTGGGACAGTAGAGCTCATGGGTTCTCGCTGTGCCGAGTTGCTCTTCCTCAGCAGCCTGTTGGACCTGGATCGTATGGCGGCAGACCAATGATGACAGCTCCAGTAGCTCTGAAAAGGAACTGGACAGAAAAAACGTGAAGGGGACACCTAATCAATGACAGTATTGATTTCTATATTGTACTTAGTATTTGGCAGGGCTCAATTCTACAAGAATATTTTTTTTATTCACGATAAATATGAGTTTGTCACAGACACTTAGGACAAAGCACTCAAAACATTCAGTCAAATCCTGAAGAAACAAAAGAGCAAAAAATCTAACTGAAAAACAAATCTCTCTTTATATGTACCTACCCTGAAAGCTGCTGACTGATCTCTTTTGAAGTCATTTTCATGTTCCTCAGGCACTCAAGAGAGATGCTGTTGTCATTATGATCTCCCTTTATGCATTCTGCCAGCAACTTCTCACTCTCCTTCAGACAAGCTTCAGCTTTGCCTAAAATGGGCAGACAGAGGTTAATCCAATTATCTTAAATTATCATCAGATAATTTAGTTTTACTTCTATTAGCTTGTGAAACATTTTACAATTAATTCTTTTTAATAATGTTTTGCTTAGGTATTTTTTTACTGCTAAACATAGTAATTACAACCTAGAAATTCCCGTCTGTCCCCATCAATGTAGAAATTCTTAACAGGCAGCTCATGACGAGTGGTGTCAACAGCAGTTGCAAAAGACTGGTAGTCTTTTGTGAACTGTTTGGCAGCTTCAGCCACAGGAGTCAGCGCAGCAATCTGTAAAGAAATAGGATAACATTAGTAGGATAGGAATCACAGACTCTTGCTTCATCCACACACTCATCCAAACTTAGTGTAAAAATGCAGTTTTTTTTTTTGAAAACTTCGGGGCTAAAATTTAAGTTGGATGTGCAAAAAAGAAGGCCCGTGGTAACAAAGATGCAATCATCTGCATTCAATTCCTGATTGGTTTTTATTGCCCATGACATTGCCTTTGCTGATTCATCACACTCATGTCACATTCCCTTGAGAAAACTAACAGCCCCCACTTCCAGTGTAGAACACAGCATGGAAAGTCTGAGGATGTTGGTGTAGTTGGAGTGGCAGGACTCCCAGTAAACATTTCCATTTGTTTTGAACAGTCAACAAATCACATTTGAGAAATAGCTCATCTTTTATGTCTGTTAAATTCTGTGATTATTGGCATTTGGATTGGAATGATATGACTGAATGTTGTGGGACAAACACAGCTTTAACATTAACATCAGGGTTTACTCCAGGTTTGAGAGAGCCAGAGTCATGCTATTGTTCAAGCGGAATGGTAGGTCAGTCTAAATACACTTTAACCTGTAGAAGCAGTTTTTTTCCTTAAATATTTATTATAAAACATATGCATATATTTCCCGAAATTTCTGGATGTGTAACAAGGAAATTATACTGTATAATCATTACAGCGCTGATAAACCAACAAATATAATGGTAGCCTACAACTTTTGCTCAGTACTGTACATACATGAGAAAAAGGTCAGTACAGTCCAAATCAAGTGTCCTGACCTGCAAATCCAGCAGCTCATTTACAAGACTGTTCTTTTCTGCAAGCAGGTATCGACTCTTCTTCTCCTGGACCTCTTTACGCAGTGCCTCCTCTTCCTCTGTCATCTGCAAGATCTTTGCTTCTGCCTCAGCCTTGAGTTTTGCAGTATTGTGTTCCATCTTAATTCAAACATCAGAGAATGGTGTCAGATCAGTCAGAGCATGGGGGACTCTTGCTTCTTTATTCCCAATCAAGTACAGTGAACAAGACAGAACTTAGTTATAATTTCATTGTGTACACTGATTTAACAAAGCAGATACAATATTTAGAAAGCAGTTTACATTTGATTAACTCACTTTAGCTGTGAGGTATGCCAGCAGGAATGTTTGCATCTCAATATCCCACTTCTCTTCTTCTGGGTTTCTCTCGGGTTCTGAAGCATTTTCTACTGTTTTGTCTTAGATAAGAGAAATAAAAAATGTTCATAGTAGTCCAATTTGTATTTGGCTATGGACATTTTAAGCCAGTTTAATCAGTTTACCTTTGATGACTGAAATATCAAATTCTGGTCGAAAGCAGTGTCCATCAGTGAAAGTAGATTGCAGAATACTTTTCCCGAGCAGTGAAGGGTCTGTTTCACGTGATGTCATGGCTGTAAGAAATAACATATTAAAACACCACTGTTACACTAACCCAAACCCTAAGACTAACTTGAATAATAGACAACTCAGTTAATAATATAACCTTTTCAGTTAAATTCACAAAATGAAAAATCAACATGTGATAAACACAAACTGGAAAAGACACTTTCATAAGAAAGTGTAGTGGGATTGCTGCCTTCTGACTGAGCTGAGGCTAATCTGCCATGCTGCACTGAAGTTTTCATTTAAAAAACACTTACATGTTGCAAGAGCCTGTGGAGCCATGGAGCGTCTTGGTGATGTGCCCACCTTTGGTCTGACACCACAGGATTTAGGTGAAGAAGGCTTCAAAGGCATTGTAATTGACTCATTGTTCAGCGAGTTACTCTGTTAATGGTAAGATAAAAAATAAGGTACAAAACTGTACTATCAATGGAGAGATAGTAACATAAGTAAAGTTGGAACGTGATCTGAGGTTCACACAAACCAGGCAGTTACAACATAATGATAATGGTAATAGCATAGTAATAATTTGTAGGAGAGATAATATAAATAACATCTTGTTCTAAAGCAATTCACAGCTTGGTAATAACACTGGTAATAGTGTGGTAGAAAGGAGACAATATTACAGTAGTACTATGATATTTCCAAAGTAGATATTCAGGTAATAGCTATGTAATGAGAATTACTGTAGTCTACCATAGTGTAATAACATCAAAATGTCCTTGAAGCAAAATTGATCATTAATATATTGTAATACTAGTTTGTTTTTCCACAGTGTTCCACATAAAGTGTTATGAAAGAAGCAATACCTTTGACAAAGATGTCTTCTCAGCAGACTGCAAATATCGAGACTTGACTATAGTTCCACTAGCTAAAGTGTGGAAAATAGATAATAATTAATAACAAAAAAATAAGAAAATAAATAAATGAAGGGTAGATGCATGTCTGATGTAAAAACATTTACAGGAAATAGAATACTTTACAAATTACAAGGTGGCCCAAATAATTACGGAAATTTTTGCCGAGTTAAAACATAGCACAGATGGAATAACATTAATAACTACATTGGAACAGATGTAATGTCACAAGCTTTATTGTGGGGACAGTGGATATACGTCAGCACCGTTCGTAACATTCTTTATTTGTTTACTCATTTGCTAGTTACAGATAAAATGTACAAAGACAATCTGAAAACAGCTATCTTTATTTGTTTATATATATTGTGTGTATATATACACTGTATGTTTATTGCATATGGCAATACCAGTCCCTTGAAGGTACGGAGACTCGTCTCAGCCTCAGGTACCAAACAAACTTTAGGTAAATACTTACATTTAACGCCCTTCTTCCCAGTTCCACTGTTGTTGGCTTTATTAGCGTTGTTCCCATTTTTGGAGCTGAAAATAAATGACAACATTGACAAATGACATTAGATTTATATATATATATATATATATATATATATAAACACCCCAAATGCAAAACTATAACGTTAGCTTAGCAGCCCTAAAGTTACCCCCTAAAGTTCGCGACAGACTGGCTGAGGATCACATGGGGGAACTGACTACCGAATAAACACAAAAGAGACTTTATTAAGAAAAGGAGAAAAACACAAATATAACTACCTCTTTGTATCAGTGGAATTGTATTTTAAACCACTGGGAGCTGCTTCTGTTGTTGTTCTTCTGGACGCCATAATGTTTTAAAGCGAACCGCGTACTAGTGTGGGCGGAGTTATACGTGACATATTGTACGCCGGTTTTGAGGACCGCCAGAAACAAAAGGACTGTGATACATAGTTCCGGGCTATCCCTTCTCTTTATCGTTATTGGGCGAATATTGATGTTGAATAGTGACATCCACCGCACGTAGTATTACTGTTTTTATGTTTGTTTTATCATTTGTGTTTGTTTTATCATTTGTCAATCACAAGCATTGGTCAAAACTGAAGTCACATCATCAAAACTCTTCACACAGTCAGCAAAGTATACGTACAGTATGTGAAGCAAACTGGATCACTTTCATTGCTTTCATTCAAAATGCATTTGTTGACTGCATTTACCAAAAATCATGATCACTTTTCTCATATTGACAATAAAAATCAAATTCTAATAATATTAGCAAACCCAGCTGAGTGCAGTTTGTTGCTGAAAACCAACCCAGGTGACCTGAGTTGTATATTAAACACATTTTTAATAAATTTTGTGTTTTCCTCCAATTTTTATTCTTCCTTTGCAATTTTCTTCTATAGAGCAACTCTTTTTTTATTTATAAGCATTGTAAATCACTATGAAATAATACAGAAAACTTAAAAGCAAGTGAAGTGCTTCATTGTTGATTCATCCTTGCTCCAATATACAGTAATTAATTGTGCTGATGCATTATATTGTTCTTTTCATATATGGTGTTATTAATATTCACATTTGATGTGTGGTGCATGAGTTAAAATAAACTGTTAGAGGCAACATCTGCTGTGTTGAAATCCTACACTTGTTCTAGTGACCACTAGATGGGTGTAAGGATCTGTATTCAGCATCAGAGTTTGCGGATGTAAATAATATTTTAAGGTTTTGAGTTTAAAAGTTAACTCTCTGCCAGAAAGTGTAACCAGTTTTGAGGTTAGAAGCAATCACAAGAATAACAGTGATAACCTTACAGTATATGCAGGCAGTGTCCATAGTCCAGCTATAATCCACCCCAATATTGGTCCACATAAACACAGGAAGGAAAACTGCAACCTCAAGCCTGTCAGTCATGAGCATGTACCTACATGTTTTTTTTTTTTTTTTTGATCCCATCTGTGTGCATATCTACTTAGTAAATTCTCTTAGCTAAACTTTGCAGGTTGTCTGTGTGTTAACAAGTCTTAAAGAACATAATGGGTGCTGATCCCACCTGTCTGAGCTGGTCTGAACAAATGGAAGGACAATGGGAAGAGAATGGGTGTGGGACTGGGTGGTAAACACTGGTCTGCAGACATGGATGGATAAACTACTGGGGTGGGTGATATAAAATGCTGTTTGCTTCTGAGTGGGCAGCTAAAACTGAAGAAAGCAAAGAATAGTGAGTTTAACAGTTGCACGAGATGATTAATTGATATAGAGTGAATACGTTGCATAACACCCAGGTATGGAAACTACTTTTATTCTGACCTTTAGCGTTAATGAATTTTCATGATAAAGGTTGACCACTTGGGCTTGGCATGACAACAAATCTCTCACAAATACATGTCTGTATTTGTGTGTGTGTCTGAAGGCCGGGTCTTAATATTGCTCCTCTCTCTTTGAGTGTAATAAGCCTTCGTTCAAGCTGCTGTGTGACCATATGCTGGCTGTCCATCTCTCACCACCAAGCAATGCCAGAGCCAATAGCTGCTTTGAAGTGAACAACTAGTGTTGTTGATGAGGATGATATGAGTATCCTCCACTTTTTTAGGTTTACATTGGCATTTTTTATTTTATTTTATAGTATAAATGTGTTATTAGTACTGCTGTTTCCTACTTTACTCCAGTGTAAGGATGAGATTTAGTCCACTGCTGAGAAGCTGAAGTGAAAGAGTGAGAAGTGCATGCTGAAAGACAGAAGTGTGAAAAGACACGGAGTTGTTGAATGAAAGTCCTTGTCTCCTCTCTGTTCCCAGCTCTAATGCCTCTCTCTCTACTCCGAAACTATGACGTCTAATGAAGGATCCATCTATGTCACTGTGACCTCACTGATACTCCACTTTGCCACTTGAAGACATTACAGATTGGTAGATACATGAGATGAAACACCTGCAATTCATGTTGTGCATGAAGTGAAAGGACAATTAGTATTCAGCTCTGCTAACACATGCACACGTGTACATTCACATTAACGCAACCCAGCTATGCAGCCCACACATCAGACCCTCTTTCCTTTGCGGTAAGCTGTTACTCATCACAACCCAGTCTGCCAGTCTGGTCCACATAGCCTTCCAGGAATGCCTCATATACACAGAAAAGTTAAAAAAAAATATTTGCTGCATCTAGCTGGACATCTGATTATCACACTATCCTAAATTTGATTACCCTGTGTTTGCTCATAAACACACAGTATTGATTATTTCATTTGACATTCAACAACTGATTTATCAAAGCTATAATCTTGTTTGATCATCTTACCATGAAGGATCAGTTATTGAATGCCATTTGATGTATCTATCAAGATCTTAAAATGTCCATTTTAGTATCCATTTTCTTGTCTGATTCAGCAGGGAGAGCATACCATTCATCTTAGTACATAAGTTCCTTTGTGGTCTTGTTGACCTCAGCTCTCAAGAGCAGACGGGTGTATGACTTCTTGTGTTTGCTTTTACTTGTAGTGGGCCTTGCAATGGTAAGCACCTAAGGAAGAACCTAACCAGCCAGACAGACGCTGCTGGTGTTAAGTCATTAAGCTTCTCTCTGTTAGCTCACTGTGGTAGCAGCCAAGTATTAGGATCATGTTTACATCTTAGCTTTGCAATATCTGGGTGGCTTCACAATTTTTTAAGTTCATTTAAAATGTCAAATTCTGAGAACTGCAGTTGTTCCTCATTGCAGGTGAGATCTTTTATGAGAACTAACAAGCTATGCACACAAAAACTATTATTGACAAAAAATTAATGTGTAAGAGAATATTGTATTTTGTAAAAGAAGAGTCAGATTGGAAGAGTGATACCACTTTTCATAGATCCTTACGTCTTTATATAGGACTGAAAGCAGTCTCAAAGTAACACACATCCATAATGACCTGAGGCCTTGTCGTTTGCCTCATCCATGTGTTGCTCACTTCCTAATTGGTTAATTACTGTGCTTAACTTCACAGGATGTGACCTCAGCTTGGTGTTCAGTTCACTTTAGTGGATGAGCCCTGCAGCATCCCTAGCTGCAGGTGGTGGATACTTAGGGATTTCATTACATCAGCACAGGTCAAACGCTTATGTTCATGGAATCTGAGTAAACCAGGTAGACAGTAATGCAGTGATTTCAGAGTATGACAACAAAAAAGAGGCACAAAATCACACAAAAATCTTGTTTTGTGAGTGAATGTGTGAATAAGGTGATGGGAACTTTGCCAGTATACAGTGTGTCCTCATGTTTATATGTTAGTATCTGAATTTTTGAGAATGAAAGATGAGCACCACAAAGCAAGCATGACTGACTGTATGTGTGTGTGTGTGTGTGTGTGTGTGAGAACCATGTCCAGTCCTTTAGCTGGGCAGTGTACCGTGCAGTGCAGGAATGAGCAGAAGCAGCACAGGCCAGCACAGCCTGGTAATCCCTGCGTTTTCAGGAGCCCTGGCCCGTACTTGATGAGTTTGAGCAAGAAAAAGGTTGCACTCTCTCTTCTTTCTCTCTCTCTCTCTCCCTCCCTTTCTTTATCTTTTTGTCTCTCTCAGTTTTATTCCCCCTCTCTTTCTCATGGGCCATCCTACCCCCATCCCTTTCCCCTAGAGCCACTTTGCGAATGACTGGATTCCAAGTGTTTACTCAGCAACTCTATCAGTCCCAGTGTCGCTTATTTTTCTCAAACCTGAGAAACCTCTGGGCCAAGTATACCACCAGGTTATGCATGCACATATCTTTCATGTAGCTTCAACTCAATTATGCATTTCTGCATTGTTTTTTGTAATGCTTAGGGGCACACAAACACAAGTGGAACCTCTTATGTCTCATTTTGTGTTTGTTGGCATTGCCTTATTTTCAAGATTCTTTAAATCGCTTCACAATTCAAAGTGTGAACCATGCTACACTCAATGAATTAATGAATTCCTCCATTTCCTACACAAATAAAGGAGTTGGTTAACTCCAATATGAGAGGTAACAACAAAAAAGGCATGTTAACTGTATGACCACCTTCTGCTCTTACCTGCTAGTTTCTGTAATTCAAGAAGATAAAAGCTTTACATCTCTCTCTGAAATAGCCTACACAAATTTAGACAATTGAGTTTTTGCATCTGAAATTGAATAATATAGTCATTTATAGTAAATAACCACAAGTTGTTGCTTAATTACCATGATTCTGTAATAAGATCAGTACAGTACACATTTAGTACATTGCTGTATAAAGCTCTTTGCAGGTGGTAAAGTGGCAGATATTTGACATTTTCAATGTTTTTTATCTTTATTTAATGATTCTGGTGTGTTTCCCACCAGCAGCTGTATCCCAGTACATCATGGGGCTTGGGGAGCCAATGTCAACCAGTCCATAATAATAGCACTGGGTAGAAATGAAATTTCACACTCACCACACATGTAGAGTGTTATGACTAAAATCAAGAACACATAGATTGACCACAGTGCAGGACAAGTGTGGAGGGGGCATTGAAACTCTGTTAGGTTGGTTTGGGAGAAGAGGGGATTAGATAGAGGCCGCAGGCCCTGGGGCAGAGGGCCCGTTTCCTGGCCTGAGCCCCTGTTTGTCCTGCCTGACCTGACAGCTCTGGGGGCAGATTCTGCTCGGATACAGCTCTGCTCCCACGCCTGTCTGAAGCTGTTAGCCACTGGCTGTGAGTAGCTAGCCAGGCTTAGTGTTGTCTGAGCTGCGGCTGGGTCGGAGGGGTCCAGTCATCTGTGTGTGAAGGGGGTGGGGGTGTAGCAGCTACTTTGTGTTGGTGGAGTGAGGGTGACAAACAGGCATCTAATGACTAATGACTCAAGTTTATTTTTCTTAAATTCCATTAGCCCTGTCAGAAGGACGAATATCCTGACTATTTGTTTTAAATTAATATTTCTTTCACCCATTGGAACTTTAATAAAATACCTAAAACATTATATTACAAACACATTAAAGCAAATTCAAATGACCAAGACAAAACTGTTCCTGAAGATGTGAATTATAGTTTGTATTGTTTTGTATTCACAGTTTTAAATTATTTAAATCTTTGTTTTGTGTGTTAGTAAAGTCCATAATAAAAGTCACACATTTAGTGTTTTTGGAGGGCAAACATGCCTAACAAATGGGTTCAAAATCTTGACTTGATTAAGATATATGGAGACTGTGAGGGCTATCGGATACACATCATCATAATCTTCAGTCTTTTTTCTAGCCTGTTGTGTATGGAACTACCTTTCCCATTGCTTTGGCTTCATTTGAAATAAAATGTATCACCTATCATGAGATTAATAACTGTTCCTGAGACTTCCTTGCTGGGCTCTGGTATACCAGACATAGCATTCACAACAATCCATGGCACTTCTCACAATGTTGTTAAAAGCATTCACCTCCTTGTATATCCCTATCCTCAACCATTTATTTGTCTAAATAATCAATTAGAAGTGCTACCATGTGATGTGCTTGTGTTTAAAGGGTGTTGTCTGCAATTGTGGGCAAAAGAGTGTTTTTACTTCAAAATCCATAAGATAACTCCTCTCCCTTCTGACCAGGGCACTGTTTGATTATCACTCTCCACAAATGAAAATGAAATGAAGGGATATTTACTTTTCTTCCCCAAAAGCTTTGATAGCTCAATTGCTTCTTTTCAGTGGCTTGTTATTATTTTTCAATTGGTGGATTGGCCGTTTGGTTTAGAGTAACACAACTTGGCTCTGTAAGTGTTGTTTTTGCCCTGGATATACACAGCGCTGTTAGTGAAAGCCCAGAGAGAGCAGCAGAGCGACAGAGTCAGAGAGTGGGTCATCAGTGAATATCTGTTGGTGCCTCAAAACACTGAAGGCTGCATACAACAATGCTGCACAATGGGATTCCCACATCTCTGAATTACCAGGGTCCTTGTGGGCTAACAAATGCATTCTTTATGGACCTGCTATTTTACTTTAAAAAGAATTCATTAGAAAATGTGCTGTAAATGCTTTCAATAATTTTACAGGCTTAAACCACTAAATTACACAAGGCTTTATCTGTGACAATTCCCAATCATATACAATATTTTTGTGATTTATTGTGCAATTATGTGTGGCAGGAGTCTCCTCAAATGTGTTTTTTCAGTGTGAGTTAAATATGGTGTTTATACAGGAAAATATTGTGAAGTCATATTAAGTACTGTATATTGTAAATAAAAGAAAATACTGCTAAACCACAGTAATGGAAGTTGATAGAAAACAGCTGTCAGTTGACAGCAGGTAACTATTTGATAGGTGACACAGTAACTGTGAAAGTATCTTATTTACTGTAAGTAAACAAATATGCTGTGAAAATAATGCAATAGCAATACAGGAAATGAATGTACTGTCAAATGTTTTTTCTGGAAAAAAAGAAAGAAAGAAAGAAAGAAAGAAAGAAAGAAAGAAAGAAAGAAAGAAAGAAAGAAAACCCAAACTCCATACATGCAACATAATGTCATTACAAGACATCCTATGTTCTTATGTGTGAGAGAATAATACATTGTCTTTTCTGGGATTTATCCTCCTGCCTCGTCACTGGTGGGTCAGTGGCGTCATTCCTGCCCTGCCTTATAAAACTCTCAACGCCTGCCTCTCACCTGGACTGACACACACACACACACATCACACAAACACTAGGGCAGGACAGGGGCTGTTTTTGTCCAGAGCAGTGGACCAGCCACGGGTGGAACACACTTAAGCTCCCTTTTGGTATTTAAAAAAAGCTGAGCAATTCGATAAAACAAGACCAAACACATTGTTTCTTTTATGAATCTAGCAAACTACTCTTACTTCTCTGGCATGTGCAACATGACCGCAGAGACGCAGCACTCGCCCGCAGAGGCAAGTCCTGTTGTCCTGTCTCCAAATGTGAGCCTGGATTCTCCACTGCCTCCTCTGATGCTGCAACAGGCCCGGTCAAAGGACAATGTTTTGATTAAATCTGAGCCAAGAGGAAACGGTCCCAGCACGGAGGATGGAGCCGCTCTGGGCCAGATTGAGGAGCACCTGCCCATAGGCAGCCGCCGGAGGAAGAGGCCCGTGCAGAGGGGGAAACCTCCCTACAGCTACATCGCCCTCATTGCTATGGCCATCGCCAATTCCCCCGAGAGGAAGCTCACTCTGGGGGGCATCTACAAGTTCATCATGGAGCGTTTCCCGTTCTACAGGGAGAACTCAAAGAAGTGGCAAAATTCCATCCGCCACAACCTCACCCTCAACGACTGCTTTGTGAAGATCCCCCGGGAGCCCGGCAGACCAGGCAAAGGCAACTACTGGACACTAGACCCCGCAGCAGAGGACATGTTTGACAACGGGAGCTTTTTGAGAAGGAGAAAGAGGTTCAAGCGCACAGATGTGAGCACGTACCCCGGGTACATGCAGAGCTCCAGCGCCTTTACCCCAACCCCAATGGGCAGGCCCTCGTACCCAAACACCCTTTACGCAGGAATAGGATCTGGTTATGGCCCTCATCTGACAGCCACGTCATCCCCACACCATCCTGCCATGCTGCATCACTACCAGACATCAGCCGGGGTCGGACAAGGGCAGCCACGCATGTTCAGCATCGACAACATCATCAGTCAGCAGACGGTGGCGCAGAGCGGTCCGGTGCCGGAGCTCAGCTGTCAAGCGCTGCAGGGGCTGAGTGGCGGTGACCTGCAGGGCACCATGACCTCCAGCTGCTCGGTGACCGGCACAGACCCGTCCGCGTGCTTCCAGAGCCAGACTGCTGTCAACCCCTCAACGAATATGTTGAGTCGAAACAGCGGGAATATCACATCCAACCTGGTACCTGGGTACCCGTACTCCTCCTCGGCCTCTCCTCCAAGTCTGTCCACAATGACTCAGTCCGGTTTTTCCCCGGGTGGCTCTCAGGTTTACTGCCCGGGTAACCGGCTCTCTCTGCCTGCGCTGCGTCCAGGTTCCTGCGCCGAGCCCACGGATCCGCTGCTGGGCCTCTCCAGCCCCATCAACTCCTACAACAACACCTACATGAGACAAGCCAACTTTGCATCAGGATTAGACCGGTATATGTGAGACTTCAACACAAATGGAACGAATTAAAGAAATATAAGTTTCTGAACAACCCAACATTTAAGAAATATGCCCACGAAGAGTCCACGTCAAGTCAACTAACCCTAATTAGTTAGGTCCTATTTGGATACCACCCTTAAATATATTACATTGCTCACTACTGTCACCATATGAGTCGCTGTAAGAAAAGGTTTCACTTTCACCATATTTAGAAACGAAATGTCTAAAAAAAATGACTTATACAATACATTCTCATATAAAAAGCTGCAAAGCCATAAAGATTCGACACATTCCATGACTGTATGTTCTGTATGTTCTTCACCGCAACATTCCTCTGCTTCAGAGTTTAAATGTGTTCGTTTTAATCATTTAAGTTGCTGTTTGGCATGTAAATAGTCAGACATAACTTTAATAATGGCGTTTTAATGGCGAGAAGAGATGGTGTAAAATAAATTCATATTTTAAATAACTGTCCTGTAATTTAAATGTGGTTTAATGTGTTTGTGATATATTTTTTATGTGTTTTATTAAAGTTCCAACAAGTGAACGAATGAGTCTGTTGGTTTTTATTTTCGTATTAATAACCTTCATTTGTGTAATAATTCTTAAGACTATATTTCTGGATTGAATAAAAAAAATATTCATATTCAAAATAAAGTTTTTGAGTAGTGACGTAAACATTAGGTATTGGAAATGATGGCCTTGTAAAACAAATTACATGAGTCTACCACAACTGTGACACTGATTCAAAATTATATTTACCTATTAAATATGTACGAAACTATGAACCAGCAAATGAAGAAACAAAATTAAACATCAGCATTTTAATTTCACACGAGATTTCAGGTCAAGAACACTTCTACCGCTCAAACAGTAAAAGACAAACGTTGTTTTTACTCCCAAAACTAAGAGAGTAAAAACAATAACTTGTCTTTATTTTGCATACATCCCATACAATCGTACTCTTAATTAATTTTACTTTTCCCTTTGCTTCACTCGTTTATTTTACAAAAAAATACTCATGCTGCTTTAAAATGCTTTTTTTTTGTTTTCATTGAGGCACTATTTTATGCACTTAAGAATTTGAATTTTAAAAGTTAAAAATATGCATTATCATTCCAGTGCTCACTCATTTTTTCTTTAATGAACCCACACGAATTTATTAATTATTTAGAGGTAAAGAAGCTTTTTTTAAAAAAAAAAAAATAACTTGGATCGTTGTGAAGATTTCCATTAAACAATAATCAACTAAACAATATTAGTGAAGCCTGTTATCTTCTGTGAAGAAAATTATGAAAAACATGAGAAAGAGTGTTGATTGAAAATGGTTAATTTTACATTTTTTCCATGAAAAGATCTCTGTCATGGAGTTGTAATTCAAGGAGTGCGCATGATGTACATCATGGTTACATTTTAATGCAGTGGGATACATTTAATCTTTCAAAGTAAAACTAAACAAACAAATAAATCCAAATCACAGATATGATCCAAGGAAAGTAATGGGTGTCAACATATGACAATGCACATAAACATAACTCTATAATAAATGTAAAATATCTGGAGGTTGTTTCCCCCCACAGGGAGTTTTGTTTAAATTGGTTTCATTAATTTAAGTTTTCCTGCCATTTAGAGGCTGACGAAAGTTGCTGGTGGTCAGACTGTTGTAAAAAATACTATAATATTAAACTACAGTGCGCGTGGGTTCTCACCGGGTACCCCGGCTTCCTCCCACAGTCCAAAAACATGCAAATTTGGGGATTAGGTTAATTGGACACTCTAAATTGCCCATAGGTGTGAATGTGAGAGTGAATGATTGTCTGTCTCTATGTGGCCCTGTGATGGACTGGCGACCTGTCCAGGGTGTACCCTGTCTCTGGCCCTATGTCAGCTGGAGTTAGGCACCAGCGCCCCCCGCGACCCCTAGTGGATAAAGCGGCAGAAAATGAGTGAGTGAGTGAGTGAGTGAGTGAGTGAGTGAGTGAGTGAGTAAACTACAGTGCCTTGTCCAGTGTGATATTACCGTACTCAGGGGAGCGACCATGTTTGACATGTCCACCACTAGAGGGAAGCAAAGTCAAGAGAAGCTGAATTGTTGCGCTCAGGGTGATGGCGTATCTGTCCATTTATCTGAAAACACATAAATCCCCATCAACCTTATTTTCTCAACGCATATTTTCTCGTGTAACTCGTGACTGACTTCAGCAGCCAGCTTATATACTGTAGATCCAGTGCGTCCATCAGTATTTATTTAAACAGTGTGGATGAGAACCAGTGCGTAACCACTGTATCATGCTTTGGAAGTTTGGAACGCCATCTCGCTGTTGCCGCTTGTTGTCTGGACGTTTTAGATGATGCTATTCAATGCTTAGAGCTCCGCTGACGAATTATGAGTCACACAGCCACGCAAGTTCTGCTCCTGTATTTCACCCTTTTGCTTATGCCCAGTAACTATAGAACCCCGGTGTATAATAAAACAGCTTGTTGACCTGACTTGGTTTAGCCCTCACTGCATTTTTTAGAAGACCCCCAGCCACACTGCAATTCTCAGTCCAGTGGAAGCTTCACTTTTTACCATCTCACTGTTTTTTTCACGGGACAAGATAACTGTCATTGAATTTTTATTACCGATAGACAACAGCAGAGGGCGCTTCGACACCACACACACACACACACACACACACACACACACTCACTCACCTCAGTAACAAGAAATCAACTTGTTTTAGACAAATCACGGCTCATTGAATCCAAAGGAGTAATCTTTAAGGAACTTGATAAACTAAACTAGACATCAAAATGTAATAATAAAAAAATCGGAAAAATAAACAAAAATGACTATACAGCCACAGGCCGTCACACTAATTGCATGCAACTGCTTGATAATCAGCAACGAACGCTTATAATAATAACATATGAATATTAATAGGGACAACATATTTTAATGCGTCGCCTAGTTTTTGTTTTACTGACTAACTGTCAGATACAACGGTGGGGTGCCAGGATTAGGACTCGCTATAAATATTTATTTTGTTTTGAAATGCCAAGAAACTCAGTGCTGCTGACATCACATACGTGCTCTCTGTTGCTGAAGCCAGAAGCCAAATAATTTGTGTTTTACTCAACTGCACAAGATCCTGACATATACAGAAATTACTGCACAAAATGTTGAATTAAATGACCTGTTAAATGGTGAAACCTGGGGAAGAGTAAAATACCTGTTGTGTGGTGGTAATGCAACAGTCGTTTCCTTCATTTATTTATTTTAGTATTATAACTATTGTATAAAACAGTTGTTCTTCTCGGTATTGTAAATACTGGACAGTGTTACCCTCTAAAAAAATGACCCCCCCCCCCAAAAAAAATACAAGTCTGTTCGACCTATAGAAGATGGATGAGGTGATGATGCAAAGGCACTACAATAATTTGACATCTGTTAATGAGCTGGAATGTCAAAAATAAGCTCCACACATGACAGACACATCGCACTGATTCATTGCCTTTCAGTGCTGCCAAAGACAAAGTGGACCCTGCATACGTGAATTAAGCAGAAAATGTAGACGGAGAATATTTTATATTCTTGACAAGGAAAACATAAAACACATTTGAACGGAAACAGCTGGCTAAAACCTTTATGAATTTATTTAAAACGCCCAAATGTACCAATTAAGCCCATCAGTACAGTGATAGTTCAGTAAAAAAAAAAAAAAAAAATATTTACAGACTCTTAAAAGTGGTGCAGATATGAGAAACATCAATTAAACGTCAAAGTACTGAATCGATTATGAGCTACATATTTAAATAACACGTTTTAAATAATAATAATAATAATAATAATAATAATAATAATAATAATAATAATAATAATAATAATAAAACAATAAAAACTCTAACTGTCCTGCTTGAGCACTTATATTTGTGACCACATGCAAGACATTTGAAATCTATAAAATCTGATTGTATTGTGTTTTGGGCTGTAAAGACATCGGTCATCATCATCATCATCGTCATCGATACGTAAGTAATACTTCTCACTCACCCACACTGCATAAAAAAAATAAAATCAAAATTCGTGTTCAAAAATTCGTGATCAAAAATTAACGAATTTAAAATGAAAGAATGAAAATTGTTTTTTTTTTTAATGGCCAGTGACACGTTCTTTTAACGTTAAGTACAGTATCTCCAAGATCAATGTAATTTTTAAATAATCTAGAATTAGATTATCCTATATTATTCAAGTGCAGCAAAAATTATATGCACCTATTTCGCTTAAATGAAAACTTGAAATTCTGAAACTAGTTGATGAACATCACAACAACTGTTATTATCCTCGTGTGCACATGATTTGATTATTTGTATTTATTTGTGAGCTCGAGACTGAAGAGCCGACATTACTTCTCGCAGGGTAATCTCGTCCAGTTTCTTGTAACCGTGACTCAAAGACCACGTGATCAGCGTGGTCCTATAAATACCTTTTGAGAGCTAAGAGGGATAGTGTGACAGCCTGGCCGGAAAGCTACCCAATCCCGTGCGTAAAAGATATTTTGGACAGATACTTGGATATCCAAAAGTAGCTTTATAAATGGCCCGCAGCAGAAACTGATCGCGGGGGAATCAAAAACAACTGAAGAGTGTATCGGTACAAGATCGATGATCTGTGAATCTTTCTTTTACGCCTGAAAACCAGAAGTTGTCTGCTGGATCAGAGGCTCGCTCAGACCCGCTTGACCAACCTCGGACGACCCGGAGTCGCCAAAACCACAGGTCAAAGAGTTATTTCTCTCTTTTTAAATAGATTCTAGCTATGTGTGCATTCAGTAGTTGGAGATAAAACTGCAGCAAAAGTCTGGTGTGGTTGTGCGGGGGAGAGGGGGAGTTTTAGTGCGCGCCTTACCGGACCACAGGAGGAGGAAATCTGGGAGAGAAGGGGAAGAGAAGCGGCGTCTCCAAGGATGACTTTAGGGACGGATATGTCCGATAACTCTGCATTGTCCGAAGATGTGGACATCGATGTAGTCGGGGGTGACATATCCGTTGGAAAGGACGGAAAATACATTCACCACGACTTCAATTTGGACAATGACTCCGACGACAATTACTCCCAGAACGCAGCAGAGAGGAGTTCCTCTCCAGGGCTCAGCAGCTCCGACTGTCCGTCAGAGCAGATGGGATCCGGGACAGAGGCGGGGACCGTGATTGGGGACAAACCCCGAAAAAGTGCACTTGTGAAGCCACCCTACTCTTACATCGCCCTGATCACCATGGCTATCCTGCAGAGCCCCAAGAAGCGCCTCACTCTGAGTGAGATCTGCGAGTTCATCAGCAACAGATTCCCCTACTACAGGGAGAAATTCCCCGCATGGCAAAACTCAATTCGTCACAATCTCTCCCTGAATGACTGCTTCGTAAAAATCCCACGGGAGCCCGGCAACCCCGGCAAGGGCAACTACTGGACCCTCGACCCGGATTCCGCAGACATGTTCGATAACGGCAGCTTCTTGCGCAGGAGAAAGCGCTTCAAGAGGCACCAAACTAACGAAATCCTCAGGGACGCCGGTGGTTTCTTACCCGGGTTTGGATACGGGCCGTACGGATACAACTATGGACTTCAGTTGCAGAACTTTCACGCAGCTCACAGCCCGTATCACCCACACCACGCAGGTGGTTCATTCTCATTTGCTAACGCGCCGTGCACCTTGTCATCATCGGCCTCTATATTCCCGGCGCCTCATCCGCTGCCTTCTCTTTTAGGCGCTGATTTAAGAAAGCCCTTTTACCCCCAACTCAGTCCTTCTCTGCCGCCTCTTAAGACGGACTCCAGCGCTCCGAACCGGCCTTCTTTCTCCATTGACAATATCATCGGTGCGGCCAACTCAGCCGTCTCCTCCTACAGCGCGCAGCCGGGCAGCCAGGCTCAGATCCTGGCCATGCTGACCCCAGCACTGGCCTCTGCTTCAGGTCATTTGAACCTGTCACAGGACAGCGTATTGCAGCCAGGGCCACAGACTGAGACTTTTTCCAGCAAAACCCCGAACATGAACACTTGTCCTTTTTAAAAACACATACTGAAGAAAAACAAAAACCCAATTTATCAAAAACAGTTGTCATATGTAAAGCTAGGCTGAACACTCTTGCTGAAATGAGAGTGTTGTGGCTCTCCCCGTTCGCTCGCAATGTCAGTGGAGAGAAATGGTTTATTTATGGTTTGTAAATATGCGTATAATATTGAGAAACGAAATAAGAACCTACTCTTTTTTTTTTCAAACAATGCTGGCCTGAAATTTACTATGTGGCCTTCATTTGTCAGCGGAAAGAAAATACAAATGATCCTGTTATTTTATAAGTTAAATGTGTCACCCATGGTTGTGGGGATGATTTACGATTTTTTTTAAAAAAAATATAGATGTAATTAAGATTTAATTATGATTTATGTTGTTTTAAATTCGTGAGTCGTGAGATACTGTTGTTGTTCTTGTTGTTGTTGACGTGTACAGGCTAGAGACGGCAAACTCAGGTTTTCTTAGAAAGCACATGGAGATGATGGGAGGTGGGTGTCTGACACAAATACATTTTCTATCCCTCTCCCCCCAACCCCAAATCTTCTACAAGGTGAATTTGTGTCAATATCGTTGCAGGTTGTTGGAGAAAAAGGCTATGTGTTTTTGGAATATAAAACCAGGAGCGCATTACCTCTCTCAACCTTTAAGTGTTGTTCGTTCTTATCTATTTCACAACTGAATCTGTGAAGCATACAGTATGTCATGTGTTGCCAATAGACGGAGGAAGAAACAGCTAAATGTTCATAGGTCATTTTGTTGTAATGACAAGAATAATAAATGTTTGTGAATTAATAAAAAAGGGAAAATCGTTAATTTATTATTTTTTATTATTTATTTTATTTTTTTTTATAAAGTTGCTGCCACGTTTACCCCTCTCTGTAACTATATTAGACTAAAAAAAACTGCAGCACATGCGTTGACTTAATCAGATTGTAGCCTTTGTAATGGGTTTCAAATGTTTTGAAAGATCGTAATATGTCAGTAAAATTCCATTTTAAGTCAGTTTACTTGGGTTTACACGCGAAAATATTTATATTTTAATACACTTTTTTTTGACAGTTTGCAAAAATGTCAAGATGTACGCTTGTATATGATAAATTAATTCTAATTAATTAACCAAAGAGGATCACACGAATTCAATTAGGCTCGCAGTAAAAACTTTCATTTTTGTCCTTTGACAAGGTTCGGTTTAAATATTTCAAACACGGCTGGATGTGTATAACCGAATATCACGCCACAGTGGGCAAGTATTCCTCTTGTGTGGCTCTTGCTCTCTTTTAAAGGACCGTTTTTTTCAGCAAGTTACAAAGGCGCTAAATGAATGGGGACGTTAACGGGCCTCGGCGGTCCATAATTGAAAGTGAACAAGGATATACCCACGGTCTTTTGGGCTTTCGTTGCTAATTTGTAGCAGCATTTTTCACCAGGTTCCTAATCCACCATAATGCGTCTTTTGGGCCGTTTGTTGATGTTGTCAGTGAGGAGCCTCTGGCCCAAGGGAGTGAATGTGCGCACAGCGAGCGGTCCCCATGTGAGTCCAGCCACACACACACACACACACACACACACACACACATTTAGAGCCTGAAAAGCAATCTTCTCAAAGGGCCCTCGCTTTGCTCCGCTTTCATGTCGCCTGTGTTGTCCCGAGAAATGTATAAAGACGCAGTGGGACTCGCCCGGCCACAGAAAACAGGCCCATTGGTCTTTTTTCCAGAGTTGCTGGAGCACATGTTTCCAGACAGAAGGGGTGTAAAGCCCCTTTTTCAAAAACGCCAGATCTCTGTGCGCAAACGGTTAAATTAGTTTGCAGGTCTTTTGACGGATGATTATTACAGATGAGGGGTGGGAGGGCTGACTCCTCTGTTTTCCCTCAGCGCAGCTCACTGAAAGTCTTTGAAATGAAAACCAACACATAACTACTTTCTTTATGCCCAGCCAGCCTCTATCAGTCCAAACCCCTGTTAGTGCAAATTGGGTAATTGCGAAATATCGCATCAGGATTTTGACAGACAGTTTTGATTAGAACCGTTGTATCCGTGACGTTAATTGGTATCCTGAGCGTATATAATTAGCGCAGTAAACGAGGTAGAAAGAAGCATTAGCAGACTATTGAAGTTTTCTCTGCACAGCCGCTCCTGACAGGGAGTCATTACGCACCGCATCAGTCCATTAAAACCCACAGGAAGCGTTTGCCGAGCTGTTAAAAGAACCATTCAAGTAACGGCAGGGACGAAAACTAAGCCAATAAAACATCACATAAACACACACACACACACATTTACATATAAACACATGATCAGTGTTTATGCCAGAGATATGCCTGAAGAGGTAATAAATGTAAGAACACACACTCCCTAGCTCCTTACCCTAACCTGAACCATAACAACTAAATGTCTAACCCTAACCCTCACCCCTACCCTAACCTAAATCCAACTATAACCCTAAAACCAGCCCTTCACTCCAAGGACGCGAGGGCCAGCCAAAATGTCCTCACTCCCATACAAGAAAAAAAAAAACACACACACACACCTCATGACCTCAGAGGACGTTGCATTGACTTAAATTAATTTCCTGGAGACTTACTCTAACCGTAACTCTAATAACTAGTACCCTAACCCGAACCTAACCCTAACCCCAGCCTAACTTTAAAACATGTCTTCACCTTAAAAATGCAGTAATTTACATTATGGGGACTTGATGTTTGTCCCCATAAAGAAGACAAGTTCCCATAATGTGAGTGTGTAAACAGATTTAGGTCCCCACATCATAAGGAATTCCAGGTGTACACACACACACACACACACACACACACACACACACACACACACACACACACACACACACACACACACACACACTACACCAGTGACGTTAACAGACATTTCTGTGGCCAGGGGCTCAGCGCCTCCTAATATTTTTAATAATAAAAATTTTTCATTTTCATTTTACAGTTACATTAGTATACATACAGTTGCAAATCAATTTTACTAATGATGCACGCTGCAAATTACAAAATATCACTGTCTCAATATTCCATGCATTTCATTGAGAATTATTTCAATGGGTCACATTAAAAATATAGTGTAAAACTCGAAAAAGAAATGGATAGCATGTCTTTGAGAAGGGGCCCTTATCTGAGCAGAGGACATAACAACAGATGCCTAAGCACCACATTGGGTCTTGGATCTGTGCCCATCATGCAACACACATAACCTAACTCAGTCTTTGAAAATGAACGATTTGACAGTGAACACACTAGTAGGGATTTTTTTGACGAGCACCAGCAAACTGTCCGTGTCTGATGTGAGATTACAGGCTTGTGACCAGAATAGACCTGGAAAACCTGCTCCTCCTCAAACCACCACAGACAGTGAACACGTTAGACATCCGGAGCGCATCGCTCTAAACGCACTGTAATTTTTCATCCAGTGTGTAAGTCTTAATGAGATATCATCATCACCGCTTATTGACAAGATTGTTCAGAAACCCTCACTGACAGACCACCCACAGTCTCTGCTGCAGCGTCTTCACACATGGCATCGCGACATCATTTTTGAAACGTTTAGTCAAACAACACGAGGACTGAGTGAGTGACAGACTATACAGTGACAGCCAAATGACTCAGCAGTCACCAAAAACACATTTATTCACTTTAAGACATTTCCCACCCCATTATGAAAGCTTCTATGAGCTCTGTTCCGGCTTGAGCACACTTAAAGCCATATTCCTTGCAGCTACAATAATAATTTATAAGATGTTAGATGTTCACACAAATTTTAATTTGAATTTTCGTCTTACTTGCTGTATTTTTCAATATTTCATTCTGCTAAGATTCCCTGGAAAACTTCTAGTGAAAATATATTTTTTAATATTATTATTATTATTATTATTATTACTGTTATTTAAAATGTAGATGGAAATTAAATATTTGATTTCCTTTGCAAATAACATTATGTTCGTGATCGATACACCTTGCACTGCTATTTGACACAAACAGTGCGCTCTGTCAACACACTGTGTGTGTTTGTGTGAGTGTGCGTATTGTCATACTGGTTTTCAAGGTCACGCTGGTTTGCTGCAATAGTTAAGACATGCTTCACGAACAGAATTAATATAATATAATATAATATAATATAATATAATATAATATAATATAATATAATATAATATAATATAATATAATGGGTAAGATTAGCCTTGTGGTTTTATGTCTCTGAATTTAAGCAAATCAATTCATTATGCCTTTTAAGGAAATAGGATGGATGTGGTCAGTAGACAAAGGAAAAGGACAGGTGCAGTGACAATTTCGAGTGGCCCTTAACCAAAAGAGTCATACAGGCTTCATTGTAATAGTTTATTCCTTCTGTTGATAACTTAAAGCGACAAAAGCTGTTCTTAGATTTCGACCGCAGTTTCATCCGAAAATGAAAACCAAGACACACGAGAAAGGACAAAGTCTCACTGGTTACTCATGAAAAAGATATAGCTCGATTTAATAAACCACTTTTGGCTCGGACACCAGAGAAGCTCTCTGTCTCTCCCTCTCTCTCTCTCTCTCTCTCTCTCACACACACACAGACCTCTTTGTCGTTGTGGATCACTCTGAACGTTCCTCTTCAGAAATCTACAGTGTTTGGATTGTTTTTACGCGTTTGTTCCAATTCTCACTCCTTTAAACTACAAGGAGAAACATATTTTAACCTCCTATTTCACAAAATTTACAACATATGCCCTTTCTCTCTCTGTGTCTCTATGCGTTTTTTTTATTTTTATTTTTTTTTTTTTTTGCGCGCTGCAGACGAGCCTCCTCGCCCCAGCAGAGGAATGTTGGCCAGCTCCGCGGCTCCCCGGCCTGGAGGAGAGAGAAGAGGAGAGGAGAGGCGAGCCGCGCGGCCCTGGCTGCACCGCGGCTATAAATCACAGCCTCCCCTCGCTGCTCGCCGTCTCCCTCCAGCCTCCGTGTTTTTGCAGCAGAGAGAAAAAAAATCCTTCGCTTAATTAATTTAGAATGTGTAAATAAACCGAGGACAGTGAACTCCCCATCATCTCTGGAAACACAATATTAACTTTGGCCCATCTCCGCCTCGCCGTCTCTTGCGCACTAAACGAACACCTGCTGCAGGAAAAAAAAGAGGGCGCGTGCGCACACGCACGCACACACACACACACACACACACACACACACACACACACACACACACACACACACACACACACAACGTGTCACTGCAGGAGTATTAATGACTGCAGTACTATCCTGCGAAGATCACCAGAATATGATATATGTGTATAGGTGTTGGTGATGCTTCACTTGTTTCGAAGAGTCAATCCTGTATTTATGGTAAAGTCTGGGTGTTTCGCTGACTTTAATTTGGAAAAAATATACATAATTTATTCCTCCTGAATGAGGAAAGTGATTTTACTGCTGCGCAAATTTGTAACAGCTTACTCACCTGACATTATAGAGCAAATTGCACTCGCATTCCCATGAACACACAAGATCGCGCTCTAACTTTTCCACACAAGCGGGGTGATACGCACAAAACAGTGGGATCTGTCAGGCTACCAAAGTATGTATGGGCTATAGAACACATAAGGCACGTCTTGATCCATTAACCGAGACGAGCTGTACACATGCCAAGAGATAACAGGGAGAGCTGCAGAGAACAGAACTGCACCAGTTAGACTGGAAGACAGCGATGAAAGCTTGACTGATGACAAGTGAGTAATGGCAAACAAATTCAAAACCATATCAACTCCAACTGAAAACCATTCTTTCAGATGTAGGTTACCAAAAAGGAACAAATAAATAATGGAGAGTGTGAGTTAAAATCAACACACACTGCAGCCATTGAGACTCCAAAACTATACACATTGACTGACTGTGCTACCTCAGAATAAAATTAAATTCTATTTCCTCAATGCAACTAATCTAAATGCTTTACAGTGTCAGCGGTCATTGGATGTGGGCAACATGGATGTGCACAAGTACTTACCCTTTTCCCATCAGGACCAGGTCAGGGACCTCTTTTGGGAAAAAAATGTAGTATTCTAATGTTCTAATGTAGTATTCATATATTTTGTATGTGGTCCACAGCATCAATATCCAATTAAAAGTGTGTAAAAATTCACAAAAAATATATTTGAACTGTAATTTCTGTGAGTCAGTGGGTAACTTTTTAATAGAAGCATCTTGCATCAGCCTGCTAAAAGTCTGAATCACTTTTGTATTATTGGAATAAATAAACACAATAAAACCCAAATTTCCAGTGTAGAGTTAAATTGTATTTTTTATTGGAATAGAAAAGGTGTCCTTTTTTTCCACCTGAGCCCCGGCCCCCTAAAACGTCTGTGCGCGCCACTGTTGGACACCAGGACTGGCTTGTCAACCCGTGTGCTGGTTTGGCTTCACTAAAAGAGGATCAGTGTGCAGCTTTGCTCTGTGGCTTTGACAGAGAGGCGCAGCTGCTGTTGGTTGCTCTCACTAGTGTCATTTATGCGGGTGCGTTTACCCGCTTCTTCTTCAATTTGACCTCTGATGACAGCGCATTAGATTCACAGTCAGGATCAAATGCGATTAATGACAGTGGGCCCACCCATTTGTAATTCTCCCTAATTATTGATTATATTGCAATTCAATTGTCAGTACATCGTCACTTTAGAAACAAAATTGGCTTAAATTGTGTCATTTCCTTCCCAGACGCCAAACAAAACGGTTTTCATATCTAAATAAAAATAATTATTTACTTGGCTTGCTTGTAGTAAATAAACCAAGTTAAATTATATAGGGTACCTTCACAGGTATAAAAAACCCCACACACAAATTGCTTTACAATAAGATTTTTAGACAAATTAACAAAAAGAAACAATAAAGGAATTAAAGTATCTGGTCCTGCATGTTCCCTTTTTTAAAAACAGTAAAAACGTGTCACGTGGCAATTATTAGGATTACTTGTCATAATCCCTGAACAATATGTATTTTTTTTATTTAGATCCCTATTTATTTTTAAGAGTGCAAAAAGTGCCGGCTATTTTTGGCACGCCGGGGTAAAACAATGAAGTTGTGGGTGTGATCTTATTGAGACACCAAGGACACTGCAGCCTCGTGTCGCCCTAAAACAGGTGAAACTGATACTTTGTTTGTGTTGACATCGAATCTTTTTTTTTCTGCGTGAAAAGTGTGTTTTTGGAAATGTAGTGGGGAAAACCTCGCGATAAAATTGAAGTTTACTATCCAGAGTGAAAGGCGATCATGCTGAGGTCGTGGGGCCAAACGTTTTAAGACTAATGTTTATTTAGAGAAGTGAGCGCTGTCTATGGGACTCCCCGTTCTCCCAGAATGCTGCACTAATGTCTTTACCAGGTCTGAACAGACCACCAGCAGGACTGCAGCTCTCTGCTGCTGCTGCTGCTGCTGCTGCTGCTGTGGCCATTCTCTCTGTACATATCACACAGACGACACTGTGTCCCACTTGCCCCCCCCCCCAGTCCAACACTAAAACCTGCAGGCTGAATATCAGCAAGTGGATAGAGCAAGATTTACCTGCCTACAGTGTCACTTAGAGAAAATTTGTCATGCATGTCTTTTTTCTTTTCCTTTTTTTAATCTCCTGAAATCGATCTGTGCTCCAATGAGTCTGATAAAAACACATTTGAGCCTTTATTAATATTATCCACATAGTCTAATGCCGCATGCCTTTAAAAGCTAAACAATACAATTAAGGTGGATTTTTGGGGAATCCACTTTATTTCCCTTGGATCCAAAATGGTGACATGGACATTTAACAAAATCCTTATCAACCAAGCTATGTGTCAATATACACCCAAGATTTTTTTTTTTTGACTAATTTGCAAAAGATATTTATTTGATTAGAAAGTGTAAAATCTACTCGTTTTCCCAGTGTTTGGGGAGCAGCAGCGTGTTTTCTTACAGTTTGTAAAATTGAATTAGATACGGTGGGGAATCTGACCTCTCGCCAGCCCCACATATTTTTCCACCCCTCTGGTTTGAGTGTTCCTCTGGTATTTTTGTTTTCTCAGCTGGAACTGCCATTAGACATTATGTCCGTGCCGTCCATTTCTATCTCCACCATCTCACCTCTCTGACGCTTTGAACCCTCCCACCTCCGCACCAGGGTCCTGCAACACTTTCTCCTGCGGCTGACACTCTGCCACCAACGTTGATCTGACTTGGACCAGACCTCAACACAGCGCATGCAGATCAGGTGCATGCGCACTGATCTGACACACACACACACACACACACACACACACACACACACACACACACACACACACACACACACACACACACACACACACACACACAGATTGAGCCCAGAGGAAGTCGCATGTATACACAGGAAATCGCATGTAGCGATAGAACCTTGTGTCAAGTGACAGAGCTAATCACATGGGTCACTTTGTTTCCTTGTGGGCATTTTCTGCAATATTAGAAGTTTGTTTCATTTATGACTGGGGAAAAAAAAACACTGGAAAAAAAAAAGGTTGACATGCTTAAAAAACAAGACTTTATGATTTGTGACACCCAAATGAACTAAAGATAGCAAATCTTAGGAACATAACTCAATTACTTTAGAACTTGATTAATTTGGATGTTGTTACTTAAGTTTTTTTTTTTAGTTTGTTACTTATTTTCTTTTTTTCAGAATAGCCCAGAGGAAGTCGCATGTATACACAGGAAATCGCATGTAGCGATAGAACCTTGTGTCAAGTGACAGAGCTAATCACATGGGTCACTTTGTTTCCTTGTGGGCATTTTCTGCAATATTAGAAGTTTGTTTCATTTATGACTGGGGAAAAAAAAACACTGGAAAAAAAAAAGGTTGACATGCTTAAAAAACAAGACTTTATGATTTGTGACACCCAAATGAACTAAAGATAGCAAATCTTAGGAACATAACTCAATTACTTTAGAACTTGATTAATTTGGATGTTGTTACTTAAGTTTTTTTTTTTTAGTTTGTTACTTATTTTCTTTTTTTCAGAATTATGCAGATCACCAACAAAGACAAGTACAAATACTTGCATTAATAGGTGCAAAAGTGTATGTAAGACTTCTGCAAGAAGAAGAAGCAGAAGAAATAAACCAAAAACATATAGATAATATATATAGGTAAACATATAAACTTTAAAAAACCTTCTGCCCCACCCTCCCACTACACCCAACCTAAACATGGATTTATGTCTCATTCAGTAATTTAAACTAGTGAACACATTTATGTTCGACACATCAGGGTTGAAAACAGTATAGTTTGCTTATAAGTTCAAAGTTGTATTTAATGTACATCGTCACTGTTGGTTTTCAATTCATAATGCGCAGTATTTATCTTAAACAGTTACTTAGCTTGATATTGTGTAATGATAGTTCTCGTGTTCAAACTTGGTTAGTGCTGGAGTATCCAGTTTACAAAGATGGACATCTTCCTCTATGTGAGTTATCAGCTAAAAGTGCTTCTGCAATTGCACACAATATAGGCCCATATGATTCTCCAGCACATAAGAGCCCTGAGGAGCCACAATAGCAGTTATAAAGTCTGCAGCATCACAGTCTGCGAGCAGCCACTTCACTGGAGAGGCAGAGTGTACAGGAAGAGTTGGAGGACCACACACACATTGCTAAAGACGAAGAGAGATTAAGACATTTTTATTTGATTTACATTTATCATGTTCATCTCCGTAGGACTGCTCTCTCTTTCTCTATATCTCCCTATATCTTCTATTTTTATGTACACAGTGAGGTGCTGTTCCTTCTGGACATCACAAAATCCACTTAAAGAGCTGTGGGCCCAGTCACTTCAGTCGGATGCTGAGTCATTTGCATCAGATTGAAGTTTAAAAATGTTTAATGGTAAAGAAAATTCAAATTACACTCTATCACATGGTAGAAACACTCCTGTGCCTGATGCAGCTTTCTGCTTCATTCAACTGCACACAGCTCACTTAACTAGAGAGGCAGGTTTTGTGTAAAGGCAACATATGTAATATACAGTACAGCACCTCCAACATTAATTTAAGTTTTTAACTGCTTTATGTCTTTTGTAGTGACACAAATTCTAACATTGTAATATCTAAATTTATAGAGGCCTGTTATATCAGCTGCATGTATGCATATGTCGACTCACACATAGCTTAGTCAAACTGTCTTTCTAAAGTAAGGCCTTACTCAACATTTATGTTTTTTTCATGCTAAAATAATGATATATACCTGGGTTTCATTTTAAGACTGTGTGTTCTTTGGATTGAGGATGGCAGTTGAAATCCTATTAGTACTAATGCATTATAATGAGGCATTTTCTTGCATCACTGCGTGTATATCTGCACAGGTGTGTGTGTGTGTCCATGAAAGAGCACAACAGAGTTCACAGAAAACCTCAGGTTGAAAGTGACTGGAATGAAAAGGCCAAAGATGACAAGGCCACTCTGAGGCTCATTATAGAGGAGAAATGTCACACATAAAGGAAAGCAGTGAAGAGAAGCAGCTCCATAGTGTGAGACTGATGCAGGGGTGAAATAGCCTGAGATTGTGCACTGATAGAGGTAAAGGGGCATCTGATCATGTGTGTGTGTGTGTGTGTGTGTGTGTATGCATTTGGATGGGGGGAGGTTAATGCTGTTCATGATAGTAGAGTCATTTCACAGGGCTAGAGGCACTGCTGGATGATGGATTGGAAGCTGAAGGGGTGAGCAGATGGGTGAGTACAGAAAGTGAGGTTAAGTGGAAGTTAGATGTTGCAGATCTAAGTAGATCAAAAGTGTGGATGTGTGTACTTGTTTGTGTGTGTGAGAAAGGCCGAGAGAGGGAGAGATCGAAAAAGAGACAGAGAAACAAAAAGAGATGGGTGGATTGGTAGAGTGGACAGTCAGCTACTGTGTATTGCCGAAAAAAAAATGAGTGTGAATATTGTGTTTGTGACTAACTAAACTGATTATGGATTAGTAAGGTGTAAAGGTGTGGCAAAAAGCTTGTCAAACGTATTTTCCTCGTTCAGTTTCATGCAGCCATTTCATTACTGAATGAATAAATAAATAAATACATATACTGGTGTCTGTTTCACCTATCACTGTTGCCTGTTAGTAGCAACAGGGGAAGAAAATTTGTATGATAATAATAATGTATTTTAGGCATGGGACTTGCTTTATGAAGAAAAACCAGCCAGAGTGTATTTTTTTGAAGCTGACTCTTACTACACAAACAAAGTAGAACTTTCTGGTATGCAAAGGCCACCGTAGTTCCCCCCCATGCTCTTGGGCCCTTGGTTTCTTCTGATCTGCAGTCTCACCATTAGATGCAAATATTTCTTACTTTCTAAGTGGAGAGCATTTTCCTTGAACACATACTCGATTTCATACCTACGCAGCTAATTTGAAAACATCATCGCATTGTTTTCTACTTTGAAAATGTAACTTTGGTGAGAACCCGTGAAGCAAGATTAACGGTTATAATTATGTAGGACAACTTCATGGTTAGTTTATGGTTTGGAAGAATAGTTAAAAAGTTTTAACTAAAGATTAAAAACTAACCAACATGAAACAGGGATGAAATAGGGCATGACACCACAACACCACAAACTGTTTTTAATAAGCACTTGCCACCTTACAAATATAGCTTGCTGAAACAATATCATAAAAGTCAACATACAGATAGGACCCTGGTCAAATCCCTGCAGTTGCATGGGGCTGCTGAACACAGTGATACAAAACCGACTGTCATCAGCCAGACTGCACAGAGTATTTTGAGATGCCAAAAACTAAATGTTTGCCATATTTAAATTTGCCTATGTTGTCAGCAAAGTAACATTTGACATTTATTATGTCAAATATGCACCATCAGTGTAAAGGCAATCTGAAAATCAGCTGTGGAGATATTTATGTCTGGACTAAAATTCTGGACCAAGAGGCTGACTGGCACTGGCATCCTTGGAGCCACACATAAAATCTGTACAGTGTTTTGGGGGAGGTTGTGATCCTGTCCAGCAGGCAGGTAAGTAGACAGTGGTTGTGCGTCAAAGAAAGGGGCTATTGGGGTGGAGAGAGACAGGCCACACTGCCAGGCGCCAACAAGATTGGGGGGGGGGGGGGGGGGGGGGGGGGGGGGGGTGAGTTGTGCATGTTCATGTCTGTTTGCATGTTCATGTCTGTTTGTCTTCTCCCAGTTTGTGAGCTAGCTGGCCAGGACAAGCTCTCCGGGTGGCAGGCCTGTCACAGGTCTGTCAGTGCTCTGCCGTAGACCATTGTGGCAGTAGGCGATTGATGAGGGGCAGCAACAGGAAGACTGTGAGTTAACAGGAACAGGATGAGTTGACAAGAGGAATATGGGGAGGGAGAGATCCCAAGTTGGATGTTGTGAAGTGAGACAAAATTACAGATGTGGTGGTTTGCAGAACACTTCATGAAAACCATGCAATGACTTTTTGATGATGTGGCCAAGTCAGGTAACTGAAGGTTCTGCGGTTGGGTCAGATATTCAGTCTGTAGACTGGAATGTCAACAGATATCTGCTGGAAAAAGCTCTCTCACTCCCTCATCTTGTTGCTTCATGTGTTATTAGGAAAAAGTATATATAAGTATGAAAGAATAATTATCAAACCTCGGTCAAATCATAAAAGATTTAGTTCAAAAAAAGCATCATCTCTCATAAAGTCATGTGAACTATTCACCCTAAAAACAGTTCTGTCCAAACCCTCCAACAGTAATTGTATACCAAAGGCTACTCAAGGCCACAGTGAGAAAATCATGTCACCACTTCAGAAGATTAGCAGACTTGACACAATAAATATTTACAATCCCTAACATGTTTTAACAAACTCTCTTCATATCTGGACTTTCTAAAAAAAAAAAAAAATGCATGACATTTTAACCCCCAGAAGAAATCCCAACTCCTCCAACCTGCTACTTCAAAAAGGTTAAAACAAACAGCTCTTCCACATAAAGTCTGGTCTTATCCCGCTTAACTGTGAATCTGCTCGCCCTCTTCTTTAATTAGCCTAATCCTCACATCCACAATATGATGTTTCCCCTGATTTTCCCCCGACAGCTGCCAAGGGATGTAATGGCTGATGTACGAAGGGTAATGATCCTCCTCGTCTTCCTTGCACCCCTTCTTTCCTCTCCTCTTGGTTTGCTGAGTGGCTCTTCCTCTCCTAATTCAATTCTACATGCTTTTCTTGGCTTGACCACCTCCCATTCTCATTTAACAATTTTTCACCCTGCCTCAATTCTGCAGTTTTTTACTGACTCCCTTGCTTGAGCCATTAAATCCATCTTCACTCAAAAAAAAAAAAAACCCAAAAACTATTACTTTGCCTCTTCTCCCACTCTTCTTCTACTCCCAGCTTTTTCTGTCCCCCCCTTTTTTGTCTCCCTTGATCCCAGTTGCTATGTTTTTCTGTGCTGCATCTGATTTGCAACCTCTGGATGGTCCCCGTCTAGCTCTTCTTCTCCAGGCTGTCTGCCTCCCTCAGAGGGAGAACCTCACTAGGGCTGAGAGGGGTCATGCCTGGGTGAGGGATATCACTTCCCCCTATCTCCTTCTGTTTTTTCCTTTGTCACAACTCTTTCACTTTTCTATTTAATTCCATCTCTCTTCTCTCTTCTCGCTTCCTGTTTATCCTCTTTTGACATCTCTCTGTACAGTGTTGTGTAGGTCTCGTATAGCCTTGTGACACTCCCTTGCTGCACTCAAAGTCATTTTTTCAAGTCAGGACAGATAGAGGCAACAACAACATTGCACTACTAAGGTGAGACGATTGCAAACAGGTTAAAGTATGACTGAAAACACAAAGAAGCCCCCCATGAAGGGTTTCAGAACTAAATTCTGCTGCTCAAGAAACCCAGTCTTTCAGCAGTTTGACAGGATAAATGCTTCCTGCCTCCACTCCCCTTTGAGTGACTGGTGTATACACACAAGTGCTCCCTCAGTCAGATCTGATAGTATGCCATAGTCTGTTTACTAATGAAGGACGCGGCGTACAAATGATAGTACATATTTGTTGTTCACAAAGACCAAACAGAGGAAGAATAAAAAAAAAATGCAGTGCAGCTTTAAATATTCAATTTGATTATGAGAGGCATGTGTTTTAAAATAAAGTTTTTTCAGCATCTCCAGATACTGGGTACTGTACAGGTGAGATACATTAAAATGCATAAATGGTTCATGTGTATAATAGTATTTTGTGTTAACACATGAGTGATTTAGATAAGAAATGATGAGTGCAGTGGTGTATGAGAGCGCTGATGAATGACTGTGTAGGAGATGTTGTTGAGAAGCTGTGTGAACACAAATGCAGAAAGAGAAAGACCCAACAAGACAGAGTGATGAGGAGGAGAGAGACAAAATAGGGGTAAAGATAAGATGGAGATGGCAAGGAGAAAAAAGAGAGAGACTGGCCGGTGTGCGTTTTTGTTGGGGGGCAACTGAGGGGATCGTCTTCCCCCCATGCCCCTCCCTGGCCCCAGCCAGAAGACTGTGGGGGTCCCTGGGTTCCTGAGGAAAAACATCTTGGCCCCATCACCCCTGAACCTAGTGCTGGGCTGTTTACCTTGGCCTGGCTGCCTGACAGCTTTACTGATGTTACATACAGGCACAGAGGGACCCAGAGAGGGAGAGGGAGCAGGAACACGGGGAGTGCAAAGGAGAAAGAGGAGGATAGAGGGATAGAGGGATAGATGGGGAGTGGAGAAAGTGTGGAGGATGGCGGACGGGTGACAAGGATAGTAGATGAGAGGGGTAGGAGGAATGGGCATAGAATTAGGAGAGAACAGAGGGATAAAGGTGGTGGGAGAGTGAAAGGTGTGAGGGAGCGAAAGTGTTAGCTTACTCTGATCTTAATCACCACCATCAGATCCATTCTGGGAGATCTCCAGAGGAGAGAGCTGTTCAGGGGGCAAGAGAGGGTGCACACTAAGTACACAATGAGAAGAATTATTACCTGCAAAAAGTCTGCACTAAAAATACAGGCATTAATTTTCATCCGCTTTCTAAGTTTATAGTATCATTGTGCAAAGTAGTATGTGAGATCTGAAAAGCAAATGTGGAATGGAGACTCAATATTTTGACAGGAGGTAACATTACTCATTATAGTGTAGACATGCATAGGCACTTTCCATACTGGTCATGGGGGGAAAATGAGGCAAGGAAGGGGCTACTGGCCCCCACTGTACAAATGTTGACATAAGTATATTATATCTTTTTTTAAATAAATGCACATTATACATTTTGAGAAACAAAGCTTTGCATCATGGAAACTCCCTTATTCGTTCAACTAAAACAAATATGAGGAAAAAGGAAGCTGATAGTCAGAGAAGATCGAGAGACATCCCATACGGTCAAGGTTTTTTGCAGGGACTACAAAATAGAAAACTGATTGTTTTGATGATGATTTTAATTTGCACCCTTTGTCCATTTAGGACTAAACTTCCCCTCACTTTTGGCAGTTTGTCTAATTGTAGGCGTTTGTTTGTCCATTTCTGGGCCATAGTGATGGGATGGGCTGGGCCACAGGGGTTTGTGAGATAGGGTGGGAGGTCTGTGTTTTGCTGCTTGGAGCTCTAAGTCTTGTTTGTCTGTCCTGAGCAGCTGGACAAGCTGTAATAATACAAACAGGCCTTTGAACAGGCTGCTGTGTTGTGCGGCTCCAGCTTGAGTTACATCCCACACACACACTCACTCCCTCACTCAGAAACACGTTTGACGAGATAACTGGCAAACACATACACACCCACAAAGTCATAGCCCAAAAATACATGGGAACACAGGTGGACATACATGGAAGCTCTGATTCATGCACAGACATACAAACGCCCTCACACTCTCTGTTTTCTATCCCCAGAAAATAATCCTACATGGATCTCTTCCTGCCTCACAGTGACGAATCATCTTAAACTCAGCCATCACTCTGTCTGACGGACTGTTTGTCTGTCTCCTTTGTTTGTTTGTTTGCTTGTTTGTTTGTGTGGACAGATGGGTAGCTTGCTTACTGTTTGGTTAAGGCTGATCATTTGTCACAATAAATCAGTAGGGATGGACACATACACACACATACAGGCCGATTGAGGCCGACACAAACACTTCAGGCTCGCTGCGCTGTCATCCACACACTCTGGGAACTGAGGCTCTCTCAGAGAGCACAAAAAGGGACATAGTTGAGTGCCGTGCTACTCCACTACACTGACGGATGACTTCCTCAGTTGTTATGTAATGGAGTCCAGGGCTTCACCAGCCCTCGCCTGGCCAGTGGCCTCTGTGCACAAACACCAGTATACGAGAGGACAGGGAATTGATGTGTAGTTTACTGGGTCACTGCTCTGGGGATACAGGACATCCAGTGGGGGAGGAAGGTTTCATTTATATGATTCTGATGGACATGAGCACGAGAGTAAAAGGTACATTTTTTACCTTAAAAAAGTCTTTGAAAATTTGAGCAATTGATTGAGGAACCAAAATAAAAGATCAAAACTAGCACTCACTAAAACATTTTCTCACTTAGCTCTGTTGTGTAGCTCTAAGCAATGGGAATGGCGTTAATCGCCTTTTTATTAGGAGGTTCACTCATGTTCAAAAACATACCCCCTAATTGATGAAAGATGTTTAATAGTCCAGCAAAATCTGCAACATTCATTTGACAGTCATCCAGAGAATACAGGGACAAAAAGAGAATACAGACAGAATGAGATATGAGCTAAACAATAAAAATAAAACACAAACAAGTACAAGACGGAGTAGTTACAAAAACAAAAATTTGTCTTCGTCCTGTGCTCTCAGCCCCTCACTGCCCTCTGCTCCTGACCTCAAGGCTTGGGGGTGAGTTTGTAAACTGTTTCCCAGTGAACTCAAAACCTGACACCTTGTCCTCTGCCTGCAATAAAACACCAACAGCAGCACCCATAGCACAATCCACACAAGGACTAATGTCCTGCAAAAGTGAAGACCATCGTGCAGGACACTAGTGTCCACTTCATCAGGGAGACAGGTCTTTCCAAACAAACAAACTAAAAAAAAAAAGTTACCACACTGTTTGCTTGTCTGCTTTTCTTTGTACTTCTTCATTTTTATGATAAACTTACGTTGTGTAGAGACCAGTATGTTGCTCCTTTACTAGTGGATGTTTATGTGGCTGCACACATAAGCTTGTTACCCATTTATATGCTCATATTCACTTGTGAACTTTTCTGGGAGTGCACATGACATGGTTCAGTGATTTTTCTTCTCCTTCACTCTCCGTGTCTCCTTCACCACTTTTTGTTTTTACATGGCATGCTGGGATTTTGTTGTGTTTGGTTTGCAACCCATCAGCCACAGACTTCATTAGATAATGGAGGAGAACAGTACTTGTGGAGGAAAGGTGAAGGTCACAGCAGTCTCTGGAGTACACACGTGTGACTGGTTGGTCAGCTGTGTTGTATTTCATTTAAGATGTGCCTAAATTTATTTTGTCTTTCCACCTGAGTTCAGATTGTTAGTTAGTTTTTGTATTTAAGACATGTCTGTAATTTCAGCATAATAGTTATAGGGGGACTTCATAAGATTCAGTGATTGACTTTGCACTGCTATCTTATATTGTAGAATTTATTCACTATATACTGTATGTCTTGAGTGCAAGTGTAGAACTAAGGTCATCTGGGTCAGTATAACATGATCACCAAAGGGTTCTTCCATACTAGTTAGCCCCAGAAACTCTCGTACACTGAAACTTTGTTGAACACATGAATAAAAACAAAAAACATGCAACACTTTCATCAGTTTGACAACACAAACTTTGCAAATACAGCCTGCACAACCAATTAGGCAAACAACAAAATTCAAATATAAATGTTCCCAGCTACTTCAACATCTGACCGCCCTGTCCTGTAACTGCTAAAATATGAAGACAGCAGCACCCATCAACACAAACCAGCCAAATCAGCAGGACCAAAAGCACACCTCACAGGGTTCACTTTAGCAGGGAGATGATTTATTCTATTGATTGATCAAGTGATGGGTCAGGTGAGCTGCAGGTAAAAGCTGGATTGCAGAAGTAGCATCTGGGAAGTGGAGCTAGACAGGTGACAAAAAGAGCTGAAGATGGAAGATGAAGCAGGCAAAGGTTCAAATAGTCCGTAGGAAATTAGTAATAAAGTGAAATGTTCTGTGTATTTGTCAGCTTCAAGAGTCTGTGCTATATAAAGGAGCATTAGGAGACGTGAGGCCTTATTCTCGTGATCTGAACACACTGGCTGAAGTGCAGTTTAAAGAAAGAAGCTATAGAAAAGAAATGTATCTTACACCACTGTTCATCGAGTTGTTTTGTTTAGTGTTTATTGCATTTATGAAAGCCATGTCTATTGCCCTGTATTAACATGTGTGTTTCTCATTAGAACAAGGGGGATCCACATTTTAGAACAGGAGAAAGAAAGGAGGGTGCATAATGAGTAAAGGCAAGAGACACAGATAGAGTGGGTTAAAAAAAAAAAGGAGAAAGAGAGAGAAAAAAGTTTTTCCAGGGAAGCTTAAGCCTGGTAGTGAAGTGACAGATGACACAGGGGAGGAAAGAAGAAGAAGAAATCAAAAATTAGGTTGGAAATAAAATTGGAAATAACTATAAAAGATGAGCAAAGAGGTTGAAAAGGGAGGGAGAGTTTGTGGGAAAAAGCAGGAGGGCATGTGGAGGCCACGCGAACCACAAGAAAACAGGGTGAAATGAAAAATATGATAAAGCTCCATTGGCCAGTGGGCGCCAGATTGAGCGCGCAGGAAGGAGGGAGCAGTGGGAATTGAGCTTTAGAGGGGCTATCAGGAGCAACACATCTGCAAAAGCCATTAAGGAGTGTGTATGTATGCACCGTGACACTGTGTTTTCTCTGCCAGGCCTGGCTTGGTCCTGCGCGGCAAAACTGGGATCAGGTTTCGTCAGCGTGCAGTGGGGGGCCGTCTCCAGTTGACGCGTGATGATTTAGTCAGGTGTGAGCGTGCACTTTCCAATTTGGAGGGAAATAAATTAGAAGTGATTTTTTATGAGGCCTCTGTCCCAGGCTGTCTCAAGGCTCACTCTCCCTCCCACTGTGCACTGTCAGCTCAACTGATGTGTTTATAAAGAGTGCTGCACAGGGAGCAGCCCCTACATAAATACACATACACATACACACACGTACAGTAGGATATACAAAAAAACACACGTGCAAAAAAAAAAAAAGAAAAAAAAGATGCAAACAATGATATGTTTGAAAAACAGTCATGGCTGTGTCTTTGTACATCAACTAAGTTTTGTGGGTCACACAAAATGTACACTTTTCATACTTTTCATTATCCATCCTCCGCACTTTCTCCGCTCCCCATGTGCTTGTATGAACGGTGGCAGAAATGATCATTTTTGTGAATAGTGATCTTAAAAACACTGCATAAAAAACAAAGTCCTCAGCATTTTCAGTACATTCCTAATGCAAAGTCCCACAAATAAATAAAACTGCGGTGTACTGCTCATATTTAAACAAACAACATGCAGGTGTTTTTATTGAGAAGAACAGAACAGATTCAGTGGGAAACTTTTTTTTTTTCCCTGAGGTGAGGGAGACACTTTTAGCTCCACTGGGGTCTCGAAGCTGAAAATCCAAAACCCACCTGACCTGTGACCTCTGTTTGGTTCCACTGATCATGCTCTCACATATGGCTTTTGCTGTTTTTACTAAATGAGAGACTGACTAGTCTTGTTTGACAATGTGTCCTGTGAGCCTGTTTCATTCTGAGTGTGTTAAGATTTTCTTTTTTCTGGTGTCAAGCTACTAACATCGGTGTTAGTAGCGTAATACCAGACTGAGTGCATTCAACAAATCTGTTTTAAGCTTTAACTATTTTTGGCCAAAAACTGGTGAATGTACATCCAACATTTAAGTTATTAAAATTAATAACCACACAGTATTTAATGATATCATATCAATGGGAGAAAATACTGTATGTACATGTACATACAGAAGTACAGAAGTCCATATAGAAGTATCAAACCCGAAAAATATTAATACATTTGTTGTTTTTAGATATCACTGACAATGGACCATTTTACCCTCAAGTTATGTACTGTACAGCTCTTAAAATGGAGAGAGTGGATACAGAATTGCGGGTGAATTTGGATGCCCTTCTCCATTCATGTGCAGCCCTATGGCAGGCTCTTTGGGTTTGGCATTTCACTCACTGAAGGCTGCAAAATGAAACCTCATCGCATCAGTAGCCTACACCACAACGACGTAAACTGAAAAACACCCAGGGCTCATCCACTTCCTCAGTTGAAAAACATCCAGTCTGACTTTGAACGCAGTGATACTTTGCCACACCACATGCATCAACAGATGGCAAAGTATGATTCAGTCCACATCATGTTAAAAGCTAGAGCTGTTGGAAAATGACCTTGTTTCACATTCAGACTAAGGACTAGCAATTAGAAGAATGTTAAACATTAATTTGTTTGATACACTAAATGCCTCTGCATTTATATAGAGTTTATATATATTTTGATCACCTGGGCTTAATGTATCAGATGAGTTGTGAGGAAAATGTATTGATTGTTTATTTGGTTTATGGGATTTTCACCTTACCCTTCTTTTAAGCAAAAAATACAATTGTGGTTTCTTTGCTTCAAAGGTTGAGACACACTTTTCATTTTTTAAGTGTTGCAATACAGTTTGTAGCTTATTTTACTTAAACCACTCTTGAAGTTTGAACATTTTACAATGGAACTTTGAACAGGAAGTCATCTCCTGGAGAGTTGGTCTGAGTTTGCCTAACCCTCCTACAGGCAGCAGATAAATGAAGGGGATTGAGAACTTTTTTACTCAGGAGGTCAAAGTCTCCTTCCTTTTTACGAGTTGTTACAACATGAATGGGAGCACTGAGAGAAGGAGGGAGCAACTGAGGAACAAGGTAAGGAGGAAAAGTGGAGGAGGAGAAGGGGAGGGAGAGAAAGGAAGTGAATGGTGTAGTTTTTCTCAGCTATAGCGCCCCTGAGCGAGGTGAGAGGTGGGGGCCAGGGGGAACTGAATGGGTGGTCAGCATAATCGGCAACCTGTGTGTGTTTATGTGTGCGTTAATGGCTGTGTGTGCATGTAAGAAAATCAGAAAGACCTCGGTATGCAAAGTATCTAAGCGTGGGAATAATCAAATGTGTCTCGCACTTCGCCTTTGGCCTTATTGGATCCTTTTTCTGTTCATGTTTTTCAATCAGTTTTCTTTTCCCGTAGACTACTGCTTCTATTTCTTGTGTCATTGTTATTCCATACAGAGCTTAGACATGCACATTCTCTGAGGTTTTGCTCTTTATGGGCTGCAGAATGAGGTGTAGACCAAAATGACTACTCTAATCGAGTAACTGCACGGGTCCTAAAACAACAGACTGCATTTAGCCAATATAATTCACTCCTCTTGACCATAAAATACCCGGGTTAATAAAAAAGGTATCGAGCATTGAAAGCTTAAGTGTTTCACTCCATATAGACTCGTGCTAAGAAAAACAGAAGTTTAGGGATGTGGCATGATACTGTTAAAGGTACATTTTAGTTTTCATTTAGCAAAATACACTTTTACACTTTCTTGCAGAGAGTTAAATGAGAGGACTGATGTTTTTGGATCCCTAAAATGGGGGGGATTGGTAAACACAGCACTTTCAGATTAAAACATTTGGAAATGACGGCCCTAGTTCACCACCTGAACCACTCTTGCAGTCATAATCCCCTACTGATATCAGTATAATCTCTTACCAACAATCTCTGCTGCTGCTTTTATAAATGAAACCGTAGTTATAAACATGACATAACTGATTCAGAACTGTTATGTCTAAATGTGACACAACTACACAACTATTGTATATTCGCTCCTGGTCTCTCTCTTCTGTCTCTACCTCCTCCCCCTTTCTATCCCCCACCTCTCCTCTGTCCCCCATTTTTCCTTTCACCCCAATCAGTTGAGGCAGATGACTGCACATCTTTGAGTCTGGTTCTGTCAGAGATTTTATCCTATTAAAACATATAATGTATATTGTGATTGGGTGCTATATTTAGCATCAAGTAGTTATGATGGCCATCACATGCCACAAAAGATGCAAACACTCTTTCATAACTCCTTTATGTCATCTAAGTTCTCACTTTGCCATTTACTGGTTGATGCATTGGGTTTATATAAGCAAAATTGTTCTTCCGCTTCCTTCTTTTTATTTTTGCATACTACTCGTCTGCTTGAAAACACGGAACACACATCTGTGTGGGCTACTGCATACTGAGCCTGTCACTTCATGGAAATTTAAGACCATACAGCAAGGACCTTGCCTAAAGTAGACATACACAAGGGTAATTTTAGTTTATCTTAATAAAACCATTTTGATTATACACTTATACAACAAAACATACATCTGGGTTCTATATTAAATTTCTGACCTTCTAACTTTTCATGTTTCTCAGTACAGGTCCGACAAAAGGGCCTTTAAACATCTCCCCATTAAACATAACATAATCCGATATAATCAGTCTATTTGGAGGTAATAACAGATTGTTAATGAGCAGGTTAATTTTATCATCCATCTATCACTTGCCGTACTTGCTCAGTCGTGCTGTAACATACAGCGTTAGAGCAGAGTGTTTTCATTCAGGCTGTAGCAGCAGTTGGTTATTTAAAATCAATGTCATCAGACACTGATAAATCTAAACACTATTGCCCATAGCCCCAATTCCCTTTTACCCTGTACCCTCACTAACCTCCGATTGACTTCCCGCACTAACGTTAAACGAGCACACGTGTTCTCACTTCCTCGGTATTACTCTCTGAAATATTTTTTTTTCTCTCTCATTCCAGCCACACCCCAGATCTTTGATCCTCTGATTCATCTACATCTCATTGTGTCTCTCCAGTGGGTATTTCTGTCAAATACACACATGGTAAGTGGTACAACATCAGCAAAACACAGTCAAAAGTGTTGTGAAGTGTTGTAAATTTATCAGGCTTTGATCCAGAGACTTCAAGTGTGACAAAATGTGTTTGTGAGGAGGGAAATCTATACCTGACAGGAGTAAAGGGATGGATCAACAAGATCAAGCGATGTGGGGTGAGAACATTCATTTCAGATGGCCTGAGCCGTGACAGAATTGGTCCTGCATGCTGTTTTCCACCAAGTGCTGGTGTCATGTTCGCAGGTTCCATGTGTTGTAAAGTCAGAGTGGTTTTGGCATGGAGGGCTACGTCAGCTCCTGTTCTGAGGGCAAACACCATCCTGCCCAGTGTCTGGTAGGCCGCAGAGTGACGCAGAGCCAGGCGAGGGGATGAAAGCATTGATACGACTAAAGCTGGAAAACCGAACCCAGCTTTGATGCTGAATACTGAGCCTGTCACTTCATGTTCCCCTTCATAAACATTAACCCCCTCAACAACTGTCTGGCTGTCTGTTTTGTATTGGATTTTATTATTGCTTTTCTTCATGCTCGTGCATCCATTTTCATGGCGAATAGCCTATTCTGTTTGAGGAAAACAAATACACATTCCCCAAGTGTCTTTCACTTCCATGAAGCAAATTTTCACTCATTTTCTTCTTCTACTATTTGAGTTCAGTTTTTGTTCTAACACAGTTCTGTCAAAACTTCCCCAAATGATTTTCTTTAGCATAATTCCAGTGCATGTAAAATAGACAAACAACGTACAAACCAGTGAGACCAATGTGGACAAAAATATATATATATATGTCGATGAATATATAATATTCAAATGTTGTTCACATTAAGTGCCAAAAAAGTGAAGTGGCCTACATGAAATGTTTGTGCTAGCCAGACATTTGTTTCACAACAGTCGCTGTTATCTGCTTATTTTATGTGAACATTAATGCGAGATTCTAGAGTCAAGATTCCCTCTTGCATCTTTCATTAGGATGCCCTTCTCTGTTCCTGTCCATTGGTGCTGTGCTTCAGTGTACTTTCTCAACTAACTGCACTATCAAAAAACAAAAAACTGCACAAATTGTGTAACCTTGTGACCTTGACTAACGGAATCATTACATGTCATGGCATAATATTTGCTCTGGACAGAGAAGTGCATCCGATTTCTCTGGATTCCTTCATTTGAACACACCCATATCAACTTGTCAGCTTAGCACTGCTAGCTGGTAAGGAGAGCAACTGACATATTGATATGGCATATGACACAGGTTTAACATACAACAGCTTTACAGTGTAGTTAAGTGGAAACTGAAAAAGATGGTGCACCTTAAAGCCAGCTGCAGTGGGCGCTGTTTTGTCACCAACACTCAGCTCAGCCGTACATGTTTGACATCTAATCACAGCTGAAGAGCGCTCTGGATTTTGATGGTAATTGTTGTAAGGGTGGAAATAGTGGCAAAGATTTATGTTTAGTGGCTCTGTAAAGCAGCTGATAAGGGGCAGCCAGCTATGGCATATTATTCTGCAGTAGCTGCACAATGATGTTACTCAGGGAATCCAAGTCTGATAAGATGTGAAATATAACTCCTCATATCATGTTTGGAGGTGTTTCTGTGTCATCCGCCTGACCTTAATATTACCACTGTCAACCAGACCTTGGACCTTTTCACGAGGTGGCTCTCGCCCCGCTTCTCACTGTGAAGTCACAGGAGAGACTGAATACATCAAGTAATTTCAGATAAAAGTAAGAGATGAGTCAGCTGGTGCAGGTTGACCCGTTACTGAAAGATTCACATCTGCTAAGGGAGAGGAAAAACAATGTGTAGTAGTGGTCAAATGAAGGGATGTGTTATTAAAGTTCAAATAACAAGATGAGACACTTATGTCGAACAGAATATACAGTCCTCATCACAATTAGACCTGCAGACAATGACACCACTAATTACAACACAAACATACTTTATAACATTTACTTTTTAAACAATAAGCAATAACCCTGCTCTCCCAGGTCTAAGTGATGATGAAATCAATACTATTGGCAGCAAAAGTAACCCACAGTATCCTGTAATGACTCATGCAATAGCTAAAAATCTGATATAAACACTTGAGCCCTTCCATTATGTGACTCTGCCTTCATGCTTTTGCACACAAGTGGATAAAACACTGGTCATTAATGTACACCAGCCCTCTTAAATCTATACCCATAACAAAACAGACTCCCTGACATACTCCATCAACTTGGGCCTGCTTTTTTTATTACCTTTGTAATAAAAAGCTGTTTCTGCACATTTCTTGGATTAATAATTGTGAAAACATAAATTAAATTCATTAACACATAAATTAACATGCTCTAGCACCAAAATGACCTCACAGTATTATTGTTGGCAACAATTTTGAGTTGGTTTCCCTCTCAGAAAGATCTGTTTGAAACAAGGTAACCATCTCTTTGCATGCTAGTAGAGAGAAAAGAAGTGATGCAAACCAATGATTTAGACTCAGCACTTCTCTAAATCACTTACAAATCAGGACATTGACCTCGAGCAAATGTGTGCATGAGAGACTTTCCTAAGCAAGGATAGTGATTACTTACCGAGTTCAAGTTTGTGTTGTGGCATGGACATAAATTCAAAACTACTCAACAGTTTCAGATAAACCCACAAGATGGCTCTTCTCATATCTTATCGTCTCCTCTCCTGATGAGATGTCTCTCCATGTATGTCTGAGACTCTGATTTGGTTAGTTAATGAGATAGCCTGAAATGTGCTCTTGTGGCTAATGATATGGTTTCATGCCAAAACACTCAAAAGGAAGCTGAGGAAAAGATAATTACTCCTTTGATTTGTGGAAATACAGTTTATTTAATGCTTATTTGGTATGTTACGAAACAACCAAGAGGGAAATAACAAATTGAAGTAATTGATGTAGCACTTGATATTACACAAATGTGTCTAGTTTAATTGGCTATGTTTGGTAAAAACCATAGACCTTTTTCTCTCTCTCTCTCTCTCTCTATGTATAAATATATAAAACAAATGGATGGAGCATTCCAATTCCATATTTTGTCAATCAAGAAGTAAAATGGGATTTCAGAATCTTACAGGTGATATCACCACCGTTTCCCACTTTTAAAAGTAAATCAACTTGGAAACAGCTAATCTTATATCATATAACAAGGCTTTATCAGTGGGGTCACTCAACTCAGCAGAGTCTCACTCAGAGCAGAGATTATCTGTAATAGGCCCATTTTTCTCCATCACAGTGTTAATCTCAGCTGTGGGTTAAACTATCTGTGCTGCAGGAGTCTATTTACAGTGGGTTCAATGAGACTTTGTCTGTTCTCCTTCTCATTCTCTCAGCTCAATTAATCCAGGCTGTGTGCAATACACTTATGTACAGTAGCCTATATATCCCATTCAATAAAGCTCAGTTCAGCTGCAACATCTGCCCTCTTTAGCTTTGGGGAGTAAAGCCATGAGCAGTGTCATAGCAGGTGCATTAGACACTCATTAGATATGACAGAACATTACACTAAAACATTTTCTCTGGACTCCGGACAGAATATGGTCCTTAGCACTTGGTTATTGTTTTATATCGATTCAGTGGCTCACAAACTGAAAGATGTGGCCTTAAAATTACTTACAAACCACGTAATGAAGACATTAACCTTCTGAGAAACCACACAACCCCCAAAACAAGATTTCATTCTGATAAATATAAAATGTTTTGGGGTACCCTTGAGTGCTGTGATTTTTGAGGGCCTGACCATGAATCGCATTGTTCATGGTTTGACTTTAACAAATACAGTTACTTACTGCAGTTGAAATTGTGGTTGGGTACAGCCCCAGAAAAAAATGGGGTGAGGAGACTGATTCTCAACTGAGAAATCTGACTGACCCAGTTGTTACAGTCAATAAAAAATATCAACATCTCTCTTGGTTTGACATCTTAACCTTACTTTAAAGCATGAGAACTACTGTATTTTATCTCCACTAATTATACAAGCTATGTGACTTAAGTCCCCAAAACAAGAGTAATATATACCACACACACACACACATACATACATAGAGGTTTCCACAATTTCAGAGGACATTACATTGACTTCCTGGAGGCATATCTAACCTTAGCCATAATTGTCCTAAAGCTCAACCTGGCCTTGACCTAACCTCAGCCTAACTCTAAATCATGTCCTCACCTTAGTCATTTACATTATGGGGATTTATTTTTGTCCCCATAAGGAAGACAAGTCCCTAAAATGTAATGGTGTAAACATATTTAGGTCCACACAACATAAGGAATACAAGCTACACAGAGAGAGAGAACAAGAGCAACAGCTTACAGCAGATGTAGGTTGGCAGGAAGAACAGGGTTTTACTGCTCTGACTAAAATAAAACATGCGGACTTTGTGGTCCACAGTACAGTTAGAAAGACAAATATTATTTTTTATGAGAGCGAGAGCACGAGAGAGAGAGAGAGAATGAGAGGTGTGGTGGTGGTGGTGGGGGGGGGGGGGGTCCAGGAATTGGCTGTATAAAAGGTGTGGTGGTGGTGGTGGGGGGGGGGGGTGTCCAGGAATTGGCTGTATAAAACACCTTAATGATTTAATGGCTAAAGTGTTACATCTCGTAACTTTGGCTGCTGTGTCCTGATGTAAATAAAAAAAAGCAGCAAAGGAGAAGAGACATGTTCTTTGACAGTAAAAGTGTGTTCAGTATGCACACATCAAAGTGTCACACATCCATCAGGTTTACTCTGGCAGAGGAGTTGCTCTGTAAATCTTTATTGGCATGGTTATTATACAGATCAACAAATTGCTTTTTGAAGAACATTTTATTGTCTTCAACAAAAACAATTAAAAGGAACTGACAATTTTTTTGGTCTCATTCATTCATTGGAATGTATCTTTGCAATTTATTATTTGTTGGAATGTTCTTGCTGGTGCTGTCATGTTTCCGAGAAAATAGTCTCATCTTCTTTAGAGCAATCAAAAAAAATAAAAATAAAAATAATAGGCAGCCACTGTGGGGCACCATCAGTTTCTCTCATCCCCACACTCCAACATGGGATTTCCTGCAGCACTCAGACACTTTGAACTCGGTATGCTAATGTTGACATACCAGACCAACAGCTCTCCATCATGAGGCTCATTATCTGTCTGCTACACTGCATGATGATCACCATCATCCAACAAAGCAGACACATCCATTCACAGTGCTGGTCAGCATTTCAGGAAGAGCTAAGATTCCATGCAGGCTTTTCTCACAGTGTTCATTTGGGGACAATGAAGGGATGCACGGATGCATAGTCAGAAGGCAGAGGGCAGATGAAACTGCAGGCATGTAAGATATGCCGGGACTGTGAAATGTAAGCACGTACAAAGATAAAGCATGCACAGAGTATGAACGCAAACAACATCTCTCTATGCCTCTCATTCTCTCTCACACACAAACAGTCTTGCACGTCTGCACCAACCGTCCACAAAGGGAGAGAGATCCACAGGTGGTTATGGCAGCCATATACACTCTACAATACTTTCTAACAAAAATGACAATTATGAGGGTTTGTAACAAACTGTTTAAAAAAACACACCATATTAAACAAATCCATGTCTGCATGTGCGTGTGACATTTGAATGAAAGATGATCAGTTGCTGCCCTTATACTCTTATACTTAAGTACGTGTCACTAGAGTGTGTATCTATGTGTGTAAATGTCCCTCTCCTTTTCCAGCAACAGCTCCCATGCTGAGGCCTCCTCCTGGTAGCCATTATGGGTGTGTTTGTGTGTGCATATGGGTGGCCTAATCCCATCTCCATCCTTCTCATAGTTTTATACTGTTCTGCTCTGGCAGTGCTCGAGGGCAGGGGATGGTTGGGAGGAGGGGGTAAAGGTAGGGCGGTGGGTGTTGCTGGTGGTGGGTGCGGGCAACCCTGTTGACTGGGCTAATAAAGCTACACAGGGTCTAGGCCCATCGCTCTCAGCACTTCCTCTCCGCTGCCCTCTGTGCTCCCTCCTGCCCCATCAGTCTACCACCACACCCCCCACGGGCACATGTGGTCTAATGGGACCCAGCTGGACTCCCACCTTCCCTCTCATACAGACCCCAGCCTCAGCTCTAGAGCTGTTCTACTCTCTCCCTTTCAGCCCCAGATGGCTCTCCTTCAAGCAGGATACTCAATGCTCAAGGGACATATTCTGGGATTCCTTTCTTTTTGTTTTACTCTTTCCTGCCTTCCTTTCCTTGCCGTCTTCTCTCCTCTTGTCAGAGAGTTTCAGGATTCTGCTCTTCCTGCACGGTGGCTGTGTGATGTGGCCTAAGGATTCAGCTTCCCAAGGGAGGAGGGGGGGTGAGAAGATGAGAGATTAAGTTGTCTTGTCATGCAGTAGACCCTCTCAGATGCCTGAGATCTCTACCACCTCTTCTTCCACTGTCCCACCACAGCCACTCGTTCACACGTCAGACTCCCCACGGCTGCTCTAATCAGTGCCCCTCTGTGGTGAGGTAGCGTGGGGAAACATTTGTTCCCCAGACTTGTTCTGCTTCATCTCTCTAGAGTCGCAGCCTCAGCATGTAAACAGGGCGGTGCCAATTGCCCATCCCAAAGTTTTTATGGTACCAGGGCAGAGCAAACAAACAAACTGGAGAATTTTATGCAACAGCCTGTGAAACATTCTCACAGGGCTTCAGGGGACAAGTGTTGCCACGTCCCCTTACATGTAATTTGAGCACATACACATGGAAATTCACCAACATGAAAGCAAATGTGCATGGATTTACACACACATACGAGGGCCTGTGTTTCTAGGAGCATGTTTGACATGACTGTCATACACAACAATTAATGATCAAAGTCTCTTAGCATGCACCACTTACTCACTGTGGTAGTACCAAAGTGCCCATAACAGCCTTTATCGGTTTTTAGACTTGATTCCTTTTGACAGTAATTAGCTAAAACATTGACAACTGAGATTTCATGCTTATGTGGTTCAATTTAAACCCTGGTAAACAACACTTTTTAAAAATGCTTCTACTTTGCTACAGCTAGAATAGGACTTTTACCGTGATTACACCGACGACAGACAGCCCATAGTGTGCAGTTTACCATAACATCTTATCATTCTCAGACCATAACTAGATGTTCACACTGATTAAATGGTTGAGCTTCTGCTGTGTGGTCCCTCTGTGGCCTCTGCACATGGTGTCATAGTGGTTCCGCTCCATGTCAGAGATGAAAGAGGGTTGCGTGCGGCGACACTAGGTTTGTGCTCTTGAATTCATTATCTTTGACCAGATCCGTCCCTGTGATTAGTACAAGAGTCAGGATGGTGGCAGAGCAGGGCAGGGAAGTTGTTCTTCCTCTTCAGTACACACAAATGGGTTTTACAGAATATGCAACAAGGCAAGCAGGGTATATACTGTATATGGGGAATTTATGCTGAGAAAATGTATTAAGTGTGATTCTATAATTGAACAAGGTCACACGGGTTTCTTAATAACACTGGGCAGAGACAAGAGTCTTCAGGTTTTGAAAAGCAGAGAAAGGGGAAAGACCAGAGCTAAAGCTTATGGCAGTAGGGGAATAAAGGGGGAAGTGTCCACAAAAAAAAAAAGGCTCACAGCACCTGTCCAACAGAGAGAGAGAGAAATCAGCCATGCCAAGAGAGGGCAAACATTAACATAGAACAACTAAATAATATTCAAATGAACAAAACTATCTTCAAATTTAATAATATTCAAACAAAATTAGGCAATATTCAAATGAATTAGGTAAGAGTTAAATAATGAAACCAACCCAACTAATCCCATATTTAGCCATTAAACAAACAAAACAATAGAATCTTCAACAACAAACAAATATATAAAAGCACAATTAACAGCATATTGTAAAATAGATGTCCTTTAAAATGATTTGCACATGACCACATTCACAAATTGCACAACAGCCCTGAGCTCCAACCGGCTCAAGGAGGACAAACTAAAGGCCAAAACCAGGACAAGGAAAATGAACAGAGCCAAAACTGCAGCCACATCCAGGGTGTGGTGACTAGTGATAAGCTGCACTATCACTGTAGCCTTTAACAAAACAAAGGACAAATAATCATGATTTAATTGAAAATTAAATGATTGACTTTAACTTGAATACTAAACAATCTGCAATGTATTTCACTTACATCCCACGGACAGCCAGAGGATGCAAGCCACTACAGCCTCAAGGTTATGGCGCAACCACACTGTAGCACAAAGTGCATCACATCAACTGGGAGCTCAGTCTCTGACCGACAGAGGGGCAAGAAAATACAGACCCACCTTGCGTATAAGAGGCTGCATCCAGAAGAGAATCCAGCGGAGCCACACAGCTTCCACCACCGCACCACTGAGCAGCCACACTACAAGAAGTGAAGACCACGTTACCAAAGCTCATTTTGCGCATGCAAAAGAGGAGATAAACAGGAAAGGTGCATTACCTATACGACGTGAATGAGTGCACGATGGATGCCGCAAACACATACCACACCACACAATCGTTCAGGCTGCAGCCACCACAGCGGAACGGAAGCGGAAGTAGAGGGAGCGCACGCCGACCACACCTGTATATGTAACTGCGCACGACACCGCCCAGCAATTAGTAAGATACTAGTTGACGCAGTGAGGTGCGCAAGGTGAGGTTGCGCGGTGACATATCAGCAGGGAGGGAGGGAATTTCTCATCACACATATACAGTTCATACCTTCAAGGTGAGGTATGTAATCAATAAAGTGAAACACCAAACAGTAGACAAGGGAAAGGACAAAATGAAACCAAAACACAACTTTACATGTGCAAGTGTGTAACATTTAGGAGGACTTATTGACAACAATTTACTATATTGCCTATAATGTTGACATTAGTGTATATTTAGTTTCCTTACTTTACAATAAGCATTTCAATATGTGCCACATACTTAGCTAGATAGATAGATAGATAGAATATCACCACAATTTTCCTTTTTATCTCAAGGATACACACAATATATATTTGGTTGGGAAATACTTGATACAAACATGGTGCAACTGTGAGTTTAGTGTTGGGACAAGTAGAGGTTAAGGTTCATCCCTATACATGTTGATCCACCCTTTCACTCAGAGTCTGTACACCGGCCTTCTCTGAGGTGGCTTTCCAGTCAGACTTAAGCCATGACTATGGCCCGCCCATGTCCATGTATCCTGAAGCAAGAGAGTGTTTACGTGCAGCAGGCACCCAGGCTAAACAGGAAGGGACAGGAGACTGCCACCTGGATCACTGGGGACTTTAAGTGTAGACCTACATGCACGGGCCCTCTCAGTACACTTTTGTGTGTTTAACTGAATATCACAAACATTACCGGGTGCCAAACACCTTTAAGTGGCCAGAACTATGTGGGTGGTGGATGTGCATGTCAGTATTCTGCTGTGAATCAATTTATATTCACACTTGATTACTGATGTGTGCCTGGACCTGGTCTTCATGCAGTAATGCTTGTGACAACCTGTGCAGAAGGGAGACGCTATACTGTCCATGCAGGGCTTTACGTGAGTTGTTCAGACCGTAAAAATAAATACTGTCAGAGAAGCAGAGTAGAGAAAAGCGAGTCTGTTTGAAGTCAGGGAGCTGCAGAGCAGAGCTGAAAGGCAGATGAATCATCCTGTTTCAGAAACCTGAACGCACCCTTGTTAAGGAGCAGTAATATGTGTTTGTGTGTGGCAGCAATAACACAGTTTCAAGACTTGGCCCTCTGTGTGTACACATAAGCCTGTGTAACTCTACACACCTCTCTGATGATGTCAGATTAGCATTAAGCATGAGGTTGGGTCTGTGTGTTTGGGAACACATGTGTGTATGTGTACTCATTGCGGTGAATAAGACGTCTGGTATTGTTTTTTGGGCAGAAACAGAAATGTAAACAGCGGAAGGTAGTGGCTAAGGGAGAATGGAAGAGCCGAAACGTTCCTTGCGTGTGTTTGTGTGTATGCATGAGTGTGTGTGTGGCAGACGGACGATGACATCAGCGGCTGGGCAGGGAGTGGATGAAGGGGCTCTGGTCAGTGTGAAAGTCGAGGCTGTCACACAGATGTCATCGGTTGCACGCCACGCTTACAGCAGAGCGCTCAGCCACTGGCAGAGGCTTGAAGACTGGCCGGCGGTGGTCTGCCAAAGCTGTCAGCTCTGTGGAAGCTTAAAAGGTTCAGTGCAGTAGTCTGGAAGCAGAAATGTAACAGTCACAGCAAATGTTGGCATTAGATTCCTACACTGAGAGGTTTCCATCTCCGCTTCCTGGCCATAGTTAAAGTAAATGGCGTGTACTTTACCATGGTAAATTAAACATTTTAAGGTCACTTAAAAATGTAGATGATTGGAACTTTCTCTTTTGAATAGATTTTAAATGAGTTAAATTAAATTTCAAACAAGAGAACTGCCAAGGGAAGCAAAAGAAAAACAGAATTACATTCGAGCAGTAAATCCGTTTAATCTGCAACATACTCTTCTGTACAACAGCAGTTTATGCCTGGCTGTGTGGCGGCATGGATTTTGTCAAATCTAGCAGGGAGACATATAAATGCCCACCTGTTTCCTCTGCTTCCATTGTTATATTTATTAATACCAGACTTTACTGTGAAGAGTGCAGAATTTGCACATTTATGTTTTTCAGTAATACAAATGTCAACTTTTCTGTTGTATATATATATACAGACACACACACAAGTCTTTGTCATTGCTGCCAAGTTGCTGTTTTTGTCCCACAGCTGAGTTTCTCCACAATCTGCCTGCTTTTTAAAACATTGCAGGATTTGTTGGGTGGCCCAGCAGTTAGACACTTAGGCCCAGGAGTTTTTCCTCTGCAGCTGAACCATTCTGGATGAGGGCAGATGTAAAGAGTATTCCTAACTGGGATCAATGAAGTATCACTTTTATGGCAGTGTTTCATTAACCATTTTAGGTTGGGGACCACCAGTGAGGAGCAGGGTCCAAATGCAGACCGTAGAATGATAAAACTTCTCTCAGGCCAAGGCTCCTCGATTCCCTTTCTCTCTCCATCAGATGAGAGGGTCCTTGCTTTTTTTTGTACTTTGTCTTTGATCCCCAACTCTCTTCTTCTCCTATGATTCATCCTCCTGCTCCAGACAAAGCCTGCCTTTCCAACAAATGCAGCCGCTGCCTTTCAGGGCCAAGCGTCAGGCTGTTGAGGAAAGAAGGCAGCGGGAGAGGAACATGGAAGTAGTGAGGATAGAGCACAGAGGAGAGAAGAAGAAAGAAGAAAAGTGATCGAGGGGAAGAGAAGAGCTTGCAGTTTCACCTACTCTGGAGGTACCCGGCAGCCCCCGGCTCTCAGTGCCCTACCTCCAGAAGGCCTTATTCAGAGACTCACCTAATGAACACTCCTGCCCTCATTCAGCCTGACAATGGAGCCCTCCACTGCCATTGAGCCTGCTCACAATAGAGAACATCGCTCCAATTAAACCCCAGGGACAATACACTGGGGTAGGTGAAGGGGTGGAGGTGTGTGTGAAATATGTGTGTGGATGAAGGGTCGAGGTGGGGGTTTAGGAGGGTAATAAACAGAACCCAATGCACCTGATCTCTTCGGAGGTCCACTGAAGTGCTGTTGCTTCTGATGTGCTATTTGGATCAACAAGGAGCAATTAGGTGCCCATTCCCAGCACATCCCGAAATCTTATCCTCCCCCAGGCAAATTGTGTGTGTGTGTGTGCTTGTATTTGTTACCTCTTTAGGGCCTTTTTTGGCATGAACACTGAACTTGTCAGAACCAAAACGTGGTCCTAATGAGGCAGAACCTCATTTCCGAAGAACTGAATACGTTAAGAGCTAAGATTTGAATTGTGGTTAGGTTACAGTCAGGAATACAAGCTTTGTTTAGGCTGTTCAGATGAATGGAAGTCAATGCAGAGTCCAAAGAAGAATATTGTAGCTATGCAAACCTGTGTTTGTGTGTGGTTAATGGAGAACAAAAAAGGAAAAGGCAATGTCGGACTACAGTCATGAGCACAGACTATATTGGCCAGCGCAAATGAGATATCGTGAACGGACAAGTGACATAAGCAGAATTGGCATTTTCACACAAATGGTAAAATTTATTTTTGCTTTTGTTTTGATGCTTTCTTCAACAAAAGGGGGAAAATGCAGATTGTAATAATCCACTTTATTTTGTTTGATCTTACACTCAATGTGTGATGGTATAAATAGAATAGAAAATGATAACAAGATCAAACGGAGACATCTGTATAAAAATAAATAAATTAGAAGGTGTATGAGAAGAGAAGGAGCTGGGCAATCAGTGAACAACATGGAAAGAGTTAGAAAATAGAAATACTATTTTACTATTAAACTATTTTACTATTTATTTTACTATTGAAAAAAACATGATTTAAATTGTGTTGTGTTTTGAAGATATGCAGAATAAAAGATAAAATGAAACAAAAGAAAACACTGCACATGTAAGTGTCTTGTGCAAAGGGGTCTAGGCAGCCTTCCATTATGGTGAGTGTCCAATTATTGACATTGATGCTCAAAATACAGAATCTGCAGAGACGTGACATTTGACAGAAGCAGAGGCAGGCAGGAAAGCTAACAAAGGCCAAAACAAAGGCAAAGGGTCTGGGCCATGATAATGCAGCTCAGTGCAGATCCCACTCATGAATATGGCAGCTGTGGTGCTGACAGTGGTAAAGGTGTTAATGGGCAAGTGTGTTGCATGCATAGTGCATAGAGTATTCCAAACTGCACATGTTTGCTTGTGTGCTCATGCAGTTTTAAATACAATTCATGCATATCCTCACACTCTTCAACACTCTCTCTTTCTGGCTTGTGCCTGTATTACTATGTCAAGCCCACTGATGCTGTGGCATTTATGTGTCTCTATCTGCATATGCTGTTTCCCAGTGGAAGTGAAAAGTCAATCAACTAGTCTGTCAGGGGAGCAGGATGCACATTTTGCCCATGGATCAATGTCCTTCACCCCTGGGACCGTTGCTAAGTCAGTGGGGGTGTCCTAAGCCCTGCAAAGCTCTCAAAATCCCTTGCATGGCTCTGACAGCTGACTGCATGAGTCACCTCTGTGCATGGGGTGGGTGCATGCCTGTGTTTCTACATGTGTGCAGGTGTCCTTTTACACATTTGACTAAGCCTAACACCATTGGTGCAGTGGTACATTTAGTTATTTCTACTTTAAATTTGTCTGTATCAAAGAGAGCACATACAGTATATTTTCTTTTTAGGTGAATATGTGAGTATTCCTTACACATGTGGTAAAATGGTTATGTGAGCATCTTTTTCAAGCCAGATATAGGCCACTTGAAATCTTCTGGTGGAACCCATCAAACAATTCATTAAAACAAAGGAGCACCTCAGAATAATCAGAGAATTTAAAAAATATTTGACTAACAGACTACATGCATGATACCTCTCTGTGCATGCTCCCTGTAGCAAATTTTTTTTGGTCAGAAGAGACAAATGGTAGATGGTAACCACGGACACTTGCTTGAGGTTATGTACATATGTAGGGAGATCTACCTCTACCCACACCCAGACAACCAATTGCTCAAAGAATAGAAGGGCGAAGAATGATCATAGACCCTATACCATCATCACTACCCAGTTTTAAGCTGTCCTTCATTTCTTTCTTGTATGATTAATCACATCAGTTTTACAAATTACATTGATTTACCCATGATTTGAAACAGGATTTTATAGCTACAAACAAAGTCATAAATAGAAAATGTTTCAAAAGCCTTAATTTATTGAATGTGGATCTCTGGTAGAAACATTAAGCTTTGACATGGATATCTCTGTAGCAACCTCATCTCTCAGATAGATGACTAATAGCTTTGCCTCCAGCCGTGCAGGACGCTGTTCAGGAGCCTCAGTCTGCATCTTCTACTTGGGTAGTTTTGTGGAAGCTTGCTTTTCTTTGTTCAGGATCTCATCTGCCCCCAATTTACTCTCTCAGTGACCTCCCAACCCTGACCTGTCAGTGCAGCGTTCCTTTCTTTATTACAGAAGGCCATATTGTTTTCAAATGAAAAAGGACATAAATACTTGCTAATATTCTAGAGTCTCAGTTGAGTGGAACTGGTAGTTGAACTAAATCAAAGGCCAAGAAGAGGAGTTCCACCACTGTGTCCATGTGTGCTGAGTTTGTGCGTGAGCTCCCCTTTTGTGTACGAGTGTGTGTGTGTGTTTTTTTTTTTTTTGACTGGGTGTGTGTATGTCTCCATTAAGCGTGGGAGGGTGTTCTCTCCTTTTCTTTCTTCCTTTTTATATATCTCCATCGTCTTCCTCGCTGATGTTGGCACAGACCTCCACCTCTCTTCCTCTCCAGTTCCTGTGGCCTCCCAGGGCTTCCTTTAGCCGTCAAGACCGAGCACTGCTGAGGGACTGGGGCGATGGTGGTGGGGGTTCAGGTTTGGAGGAGTAGGGTGGGTATCATGTTCTTGCTCTCTCTCCTGCTACAGATTTATGGGGGCTCAGTCCTTCTCTAAATATTTGCCTTTCCCCCTGTACGGTGGTAGATTGATGGCCTTTGATGTGGGGGGGGGGTGAGGTGAGTTGGAAGTGCACAGGCTCCGGGTGCTGGGATGGAGGACAGGAGGATAAAATGCATAGGTAAAGACCTGGTTTAGTGCCACCAGGAGGTCCAGTGGTGCTAGAGTAAATGGATGCTGCAGATGAGATGAGAATGACTGTTGAGGTCAGGTATGTTTACATGACTTTAGAAAAAAAAAATGATTATGTTCACCCAACTAAAACAGGACTTTCAAAAATACTTACAAAACAGACTGAAATTGTATTGAATCAAAAGTTGGACTAACACAGCTAAATAATGCAAATGGGAGTTACTTGGAAGTGGAAATTGCATGTTCAACCAGACCCAAACTGGCCTAGACATCCTCACTTCTCAACCCCAGAAATAATAAAAGAAGTCAGTATACAGAAAAAGAAAACGGGGAAAACATGGGTATTTTTTGCACAGATTAGGAGACCAAATTTGTGCTGTCAGCTTAAACCTTCAACCACTGTACTTTTTAAGTTAATGGATGATGTATAGGCACAAATTGGCACTTAACATGCTAACAACTAGCCATAATAGGTCAGTCAAATACCATTGCCAAATACCATTGATTCCTCAATAGTACTTATATAGTGTACTGGGATGAGTAATCTGCTTAAACAGCAATGACAGTTAAGTCGAGCTGCAACTGTAGCTTGTCTAAGGTACACAATCAATCAAACAAGCCAATAATTTTGACCTATATGTTTTGTCGTAATAGGACATGGTCTGCCAACTGACTGTTCCATAGAGGAATACGTTGGAAAAGTCTTGAGTGGAGCTGCTAATAATGATTCTATCCAGAGTCAATCATGAATGAAGAAAAAACATCTGTTATAAAGCTCATGCTCAATCTTGCTGAACCTCCTTTGTAAATAATTGGTTTCAGACTTCCAAAACTAGAAAATGTTACATCATTTTTCTGAAGTCACATTTATAGATGTCTGTTTGCTTTTTGACTACAACCAATTGTTTTTACTCCCCTCAACGGTAATTGCACCCTCTCCATGGTAAAGGCCAACTTATCCTAGACAGTGATGTTTATGTACTGTATATGTAACTCTCTTTACGATGGAGCAGAACAGCCTCATTATCTCTGTGTCTTGTTGCTTAGTCCAAATAAATCATACGCAGATACATGTGCCAAAGTAGTAAACTACACTGTGAAAGCAAATAATTATTTTGGTTATTAGAGCTGAAAGGAACATAAACAAGTCATTTCAGCGATCATGGTGGTGGTGACACAAACTTTCTACCACAGTTACCACACACACACAAAATACTTTTTATATCTTAGTGAAGACCCTCATAGGTGCTAGCCCCTTACCCTAACCTTAACCATCACAACCAAGTGCCTAACAACTGGGGCCCTACCTCTGCACCCCATTGAGTGGGGGAGCTTCCACCTCACACACACTCACATGCAGACACGTGCAAGTATATTCAGATTTCTTTTGCACACTGATACAATTACATACATGTAATATTACAAACCACAACAAGCATGTCATGATTCAAACACATATACTGTACACACTCTCTCAATTCACCTCTGGTTCCTATTTATCTCTTCTCTCCCCAGGCAGTCATAGCTCCAGCAGCACTGTGGCACTGACATGGGTGGGAGAGGAGAGGAACAGCAAAGTCATTTGGATGACTAATGGCCAAATTCACAGGAAACTCCCGGCACATTCTTCCTCAAAATTATGCTATTAGCTGTTTGGGAGAGCAGAGGGGGAGAGAGAGAGAGAGAGAGAGAGAGAGAGAGAGAGACCAGGGAAAGGATGATAGAGGGAGAAAAACAGGCATGAACAGTGTGCATGTCAGTGTGTATGTGTTAAAATAACAAAAAAGAGAAAGGAACTTGTTGCCACTTGGCCTCCTGTTCTTTAGCGGAATGTGGTGCAGTGGCATTTACATGTTCACTGTGATTTATTGGCACTGGCGTCCCCCCTCCGTCTTTGTCAATACAAGGCTCTCAGTGCCAGGAAAAGGCTATAAGCCCAAGGAGACAGTGGGCCTGAACTATTCTCCCTTTCCCCTGCACCTGTTCCCATTGGTGGGGGAAATGAGAGCTTGTATTTATGTGTGAAAAGGGTTCTGTTGGATAGGCAGTGTGATAGTGTCAATCCGCTAATGCTTTCATTGGGTTGGACCATATGACCTTATGAGCATGAGGGGGATTGTGCCTTGAGGATTTGTTACAATACTCTGTCACAGAGCAGGCATTTTACATGTGTTTGGTTTGAGGGATATTTTTGTGAGTGTGTGTGTGCACATGTGTATGTGCATTTGTAGGCTGTCACATAGATATGGGCAGCCCAAGTTGACCAGTCAGGGTGCTTGTTGGCGCCAGCTGTTGTACCACTGAGGGTAGATTTTGATTTACTGACTCTGCATTTTTTAGAGGTTTTAAACCAGCTATATGGTGAACAGCAGTCATTCCCACAGCGTGCAGCATATCCTTTTGCCTAAGATTTGGGTGTATTATAGTGTTGTTTTGTAGCCATTTCCTTTTACAATGTATACTGCTGCATTAATTATGTGGAAGAAAATGTTAAGGGGCAACGCTCAGTGTGCAATTTGCAATCCAAAGTGTATGCTTTATTATAGGTGGGGAAAAATTCCATTATTTCACACATTCTCGACTAAAGGTGTAGAAACAAATGGCTCAGCACTTCCAGCATTACTGAACAATTTAAATACTTGTAACTCTTTGCGGAATTTTCAGCTGTGTTGGTTTTGACTCTAGGTCAGGTTTCCCAGCTGGAGCATGACTTAAGTTGAAAATGGCTGCAGTGGGAATAAGTTCAGTTATTTTCTGCCCTCCCGGTAGCTGGCTACCTTCACCAGAGGTCTGATGAAGGCTGTGCTAACTGTAGAAACTGTAAAGTTTTGGTCATGGAAAAATAAACCCACCTCATGTGCGGCGAACAAAGCAGGATAGTTGAGAGAAGAGAAGAAAAAGAAAGAGAACTTAACTTATATGTAATGGCTGCTGTGCTATGTGGGAGACACTATTCTCTCACCCATCCATGAGGGCAAAGGTTGTTTCAGTTCTGACAGCAAATGTTTCAGTACTTAATACCTGTATGTGAGTGATGTGCGTGTGTTTGTGTGTGTCTTGACAGTAGTCATCATATACAGGAAACCACAGAATGCTAACATTTGTCTCCATAAAACGAGGGGAAGGTTTTGCTTCACCTGCCTGATACAGAGAAAATCACAAAGCCCAGCGGTCAGACAAAATAACCAACAATTTCTACATCCACCACTAACTTTACAAACCATCTGACCCTGTGTGTGTGTCTGAGTGTGTGATTGTACATTGTGTGAGTGAGTAATAGCAAAGCTGCAGGTGATTGGCCAGGAAGTGGTCATGTTATTATCTCTAATTGAGGGGTAATTGTAGAGCTGAGTGTACTGTACTGTATGTGTTAGTGTGTAGGTGTGTTTGAACGTCTATGTGTATCTTTCTATGTGTCTGTGTTTGTGTTTAGGTGTATGCAGAGTGGAAAATTACATCTAGAGTTTAGGCTTGCTGTGATTAAAAACAAAACTGAATAAACACTGGGCTTTAGTGGGTAGCAGTGGGAACAGCGGAATGCTTTGTATCTAGCTTCCCTCTGTGCATGTGTGTTTCTATGCCTGGGTGTGCAAGTGTATGTCTGCTTGTGTGTTGCAAATAGATTACCAACAACTCACCCCCCACCCCCCAAAGCTTGCCGGAAACTATGGGGGCCTGCTCACACCAAAAAGAATTTTCATTCATGTAGTAAACAAAAAAACACACACTTTAGTTGCTTTGTCCATTACGACTGCTGTAGAAACAAGATGGTGGCCTCCGCAAAGCAAGGCCCTTGCCCAAACTATATAAAAAGGCTTATATCAAGGCTTTGCAACAAACCAAACAATTTTACTTAACGCATTTATAAATGAATACAAACATACTTTTGGGTAGTAAGTTCAAAACCTTTAATGTTTGTGTCAATTGATTCATCATCAGTGTCAGTGGTGTAAGATCACTCTTTCAGCCACAGCCTGTTTTCTTTGTCGTTTCCACCTGAAGGAGTTTATACTGTCTCGCTTCATCTCACTCTCCCAGCTTTTTTCATCTTGCCTTTGATTTGAATCCGTATGCCCTGTGTTCTCACCTATGCTCACCCCGCACAGATCTAATTGAGGACAATCATTGAGATAAAAAAGCCCGCCCTCACCTGTGTGCATTTGCATATATATATATATATATATATATATATATGTGTGTGTGTGTGTGTGTGTTTGTGTGTGTGTGTGTGTGTTTGGGGGAGTGAGGGTGTCCCTTTCTGTCTCTACCCTGAGCATCACTTCCTTCTCTCTTCTCTTTCTGTCTCTCTCTTCACCACCAATAAAATGCCATGCTGCTCTCTTGACCCACCTACTCAACTATACCCCCAACAAACCTTTTGTGTGGCACAGAGAAGAGGGACTGAGGAGCAAGAAAGCAAGAGAGAGAGAGAGAGAGAGAGAGAGAGAAAGAGAGAGGGAGAGGGATATGAAAAGGAGGCAGGCCAGCTTCTGATTTTGACTGGTACCATTGTCTTAGACCTCTGGGAGCACGTCCTTAACATCAGGAGATCCAGGGTGCTTCCAAAAGCGCTCCACTTTTCACTCCTCTTTCCTGTCCTCTTAACCTCCTCAACCATACTGCCACCCCAGCATCATCCCAGCCTATATCGGTGACTTGTCCTTTTTTTTTTTTTTTATCATCCTAGGGTTATATTGCTGTTTTGTTTTTCACTCTTTGGCACCTTCTTTTTTTACCTTTAATTCCAGCATGTTGCATTCTAATCTGTTGTAGTCATTGATGACAGCTGAATTAATAATTAATGTTTATATATTTTTTTTTATTTTCAAAAAGGCTTTCTGTTTTATCATTTTAGCCAGACATTAAAAGTTACAAATGCCTCGTAGACTATTTTTAGAGAGCTGCCGCAGTTCCACTTTGACATGTTGTCTTTAGTATCAGGTGCAACATTTTACAAATATGTTTTATTGGTTTCTTAAAATCAGAGCATAATGTCATTGGTGTTAGACACCCATGGAACACTGATACAATGAGACTGTGCATCCATAAAATATGCACAGTGAGTAATTGCAAAGTCCTCCATGTGAAGAGCACCCCAGTGTTCCCCTCTCTTTCTTTCCCTCAGTCCCTCTCTCTCCATTCACCCAGTAAGAGCCAGTGATGGTGTCAATGTGGTGTGACTGGTGGTGTGACCCCTCAGAGCAGGGGGACACAGTGGTGGTGGTGGTGAGGGTTGGTTTTTTTGAGAGGGTAGAAATGGAAGAGCTCGGAGGGTAATAGGGTGGGACAGGCTGTTGTCGAGTGATCCAACCCCACTTGGCACCACTCTGCTCTTCACAGTTTCAGCATCCTACTCAGGATTCTTCATGTTCTCCATGACATTTCTTCTCGGTTCACTTTTATTTACATGTAAGAGACTGTCTATTTTCCCCCAGTGTATATGGGTGTCTTCATCACTTCAGCAGCATGCTGTGTATAACAGACAGAAACATTTCATTCATTTCATTTTCTTATTCAAATTTTTATTTATATTTATTATTCAATCTGTTTTAATCGTTTATTTGCTGTACGGAATGTAATGCTCTGCTCTGTAATGCTCGGAATGTAATGGGGTATAGAAATTTCTTACTTACTTAAAAAATTTCCTGCAATTGTATGTAAGAACATTTTATCACATTAATTCAGTTTTATTTTTATGGTGCCAAATCACAACATACATTATCTCAAGGCACTATTTTATTCTAAGTTACTAATACTTATTGAGCATTAATTTGATACTATTTCACATTAAGAGCATTCAACTGGCGCATGGTCTCATTTACTTTGAAACAGTCACATGAAATGTGATGTGCCTCACAGTTTATTGATGTCCAAGTCTGATCCTGAAAAATATGTTGCTGAAAGAAGAAAGTTTTTTGCATTTTATGTTGGACAGTTGAGAACAGCCACAGGGACTTCTTGTATTTTATATGACAAAATAACTACTTAAGGAGTTTGTGCTATAGAATCACAACACTACCACTAATAACCCTCAGTAACCACACATTTTGTAGTAAAGTTGCATGCCTTCTCTTTCACTAACATCAACTTCCTGCCTATTTCTTTCATTTATTAAATGTCCTGCCTGTGTTTAGTATTTCTCAGAGGTATTGTGGCACTCGTTGTTCATCTCTCCCCTCTTGGAGCATTTTAAGTGGCTCGGAGTTCAAAGTTCATCTTGTGACTCTGGGGCCTCTAACTCTCTGCATCAGCTCTCACTTTTCTAGACACTATGAAGTTACACCTTGGTGACTATTACACCAGGTTCACTTTATATTCGTGTTCACCTGTTCATGAGAAGACATTTTGTAAAAGGACAAGCTGGAAGAATATAAAAGGAATGGTGTACAGCGATCTGAAGTAAAAGCCACTGTACCATATTTTTGCAAATGCAAGACCCACCATAGAGTTTATTTTAATGTCTGTTTTAGGTAAAGTTTACTGTGCTCGGTAAAATTTGATTTTACCGAGCACCGTAAACCTGCAACCTCTCTCTTGGTTTCTTTCTCTCTCTCTCTCTGTCTCTCCACCAGGGGAAAAAACATCATTGTCATGGAGAGAGGGATGACAACAATGAAGCGGCTGCAAATCACACCGATTGTTAGTGCTGGACCCAGTAGATGGGGAGAGAGCTAATGTAATTGTCCAGGCCCTTGTCACTGTTGATATAGGCTCTTCAGAAGCTGGGGTGATTTAGCTAAAAGCTATCTCTCGGCCAAGTAATTAGACACACCATTCATGGTGGCACTAGCACTGGCTGCTGCCACTGTGTCCCTTGCACTGTGTGTGAATACTCACACAAATGCACACATCACGCTCAGGCTTTATCACGCCACTCTGGGTGTTATTCAAACCATTAGCAGGGAGCATGGTGTTCCAGGCTGGGAACAAGTATGTGTGTGTGTGATTTTTATTTTTTACATGTTTATCTGTGAGAGAGAAATTGCGCTTGGCCTTTTCTGCTTGTGTGTACCCGCCTGTTTTTTAATGTTGTTATGTATCACTACTGGCTCTTTCTGCCAACTGACACAGGCTGCCTAAGATCTAGTTGAGGTAGTACAACACACTTGACTTCTCTAAAGCATCCTGTGTTCCCCATCTCCTGCTGTGACTCCTCGCTCTCCCATTAAATCAATTAAACAAGTCCAACACTCAGATCAAAACAGACGGGGCAGAGTAGAGCAGGCGCTGTGCTTCCCTGTTCAACGTGTACTTCAGGGGCATTCTAACCTAAAACCCAAGGGAATTGTACAGAAGTGTGTTGGATTGTTTAGCTATACTCACACCAGGATATAATGCCTTCTGTAGAGGCCCACTTACATTTGAGACCTTGAGATGAATAACAATGTGTTCATTCTGATTTTATATACAATACAGTTGTGTGGTTAGTCCACATTGTCAACAGCATGTGCATCACTTGGATTTTATTTGATAAATAATCCTATAAATCCAAAAGTTATGTGATCAATATTGAGTTTTATGAGTGGTAAGGAGCACATAAGTCAAACTACAAGCCAAACTTTGTAATCTAAGGGTACTAATCATCCTTGTAATAAATGGGCACATCATCATCAAAGAAACCATTTATCTTGGATCAGATTTCACGGCTCTTGTGTCACTGATGGATAACCATCAGGATCAGTCCACACCAGCTGAAGTGACACGGTGAGGTTGAGTCACAGCAGCGGAGAAGATTTCCATAATATTTTGACTATGAGAGCAATCGACAGAATTTTAGCCAACAGAAATAAAAGAAAAAAACTCATTCCTCAATGTATTAGTTTCACCTAAAATTAAATTAAATTTGGTCGAAATATGAACATTTAGAGGAAATGTTGTGCGATGAGTTGGGATTATTGTTTTTGTCTATTTAATAGCTATAATCAATGACTCATCAACATTTTTATATTTTCAGCCTAAAGAAAAATAAGTTCAGTTACAAAATGATAAATTAGCCCATGTTTCTCAGCAGACTTATACTTATATATATATATATATATTTTTTTTTTTTTTTTTGTCAAATCTGGTATCATCTATCATCTAGGCAAAAAAAAAAGAACTGTATTTCCCAAAATAAAATTCCCTAAATTATATTTACTTTATGTGAATTCTATTAAGTACTTTGTAATAATTTGTTGCTGTAACATTAATATGCTCTCCACTGACAACCAAATGAAAATATGCATTTTGCACTGTCAGCCTATAAGACTATAAGGACTTTCACATCCTTGGGTGTCTCAGGAGTCAACAGAGAGTGAAACAGTGACAATCACTCTGTAATACTATCATCCATTAAAAAAGACTGGTAGCATAGCTAGTGAGTTAGCTTTAACTCTGCAAACATCTGGATGGCCTCAGGGAGGTTTTTGTTTAAGTTAAGGCCAAGTAGAAAGCACTAAAACTCCCTCCTAAAACTCATTCCCACTCTCTATTTTCCAGCATTCATCCCCCTCCCCTCACTGCTCCTTCAGCCCTGCTCCCTCTTTATGGGGACATCAGACTCCCTGACAGTTTGTTTTAAATTTGACCATGCAGATGTTTCTCTGGGTGACTGACTTTTATAGTTTAGAAAAGATTATATCAGCTTTCCCTAAGATTGTGTTACTGTATTTAAAAATGACTGATGATTTGAACAGGGGGCTGCATTGGAGGGGAGTGAGGTCGGAGGCAAGATGGACTGAGGAAGAGAAACAAAGAGAGAGAGAGAGAGAGAGAGAGAGAGAGAGAGAGAAAGGAAGGGAAGGGAAGGAGGTTGTGTTGAGGGGATTTGTGCAGCAGGAAAGGGAGGGGATGAGAACTGGTTTGTACTTTGGGTCTCTAAATTCTGGGTCCCCCTCTGCTGCAAAGGCTGGACAGGGAGCAGGAAGGATGGAGAATAAAGAGGAGGAGGATGGGGGATATGGAGAGCAGGGGAAGGAGGACAGAGTTCACAGCAGCCAGGTTTGGCTTATTGCATTAGACACAGATTCTTTTTAATTTCAAAGGACAACACTAGCACCAAATTTGAGGATATTAGTTTTTGATAGGCAGCTGGGGAAAAGCACACAGTAAGGGGGTGGGTGAGGAGTACAGGGCGAGTTTGACTTTTAATCCAGATGGTCAGCCCCCTTTCCCTTTGCTCTTTAAATTTTTAAATGTGTTTTTTAAGTGTTATGTTCAGGGTGAAAATGTTTGAGTGGTGTACAGCAAAAGTGAGTGACAAATTTTTATATTACTAAATATTGCAATGTAGTATAAAAGCATTGAGTGCAGCCAGGGAACGCAAATCTACAGTATGTCATAGTTATTTTTAAGACCCCTAAACACCGATGTTCCCTGTAAGAAAACAATTTGAATTTTGTCTTATATCCAAGCAGATGAGGTGGCATAAAAAAGAGAGGTAAAGGGACAGTAATGCAGACAGGTGTGGAGTGAAAAAGTGCACATCATTTATCTGCAAACTTTATATCAGACTTTTTTTTTCATTCCATATCAGTGTCTAGACAAATCAGTTCAGTCATTCATCAACATTCTCACAAAGCACAAAACCCATCGGCGTCAAATTCTAATGTTTCCTTATGAAAATATGCAGAATAGCAACAGTAACTATAATTGACAGATTAAAGAAATGGAAGGCAGCCATCAAGTTTGGCCTGATGGTAGGTCCAAGTGATTTTAATGAGAGATGAAAAAAAGGGTGATGTGGAGGTTTCTTCATTGGTTCAGCTTATTTGTTTCACAGGCAGCTCGAATTTCATTCATTTGACCACAGGTTGCTGCTGCACTGCGGGGGTTTAATGCATATGTTATCAGACTGCGTGGTAAGAACAGTTTTATACTTAATTCAGTGTCCCATTGGTCTGGTGTACTAACTGATTTCCTACCCTCTGGTTGACATGCCTTTGACTGATGCTTTTGACTGAAGGATCAAAAGATCCAAAAACAGAACATGGTTCTACTTCTACAGGGCTTTCGTCAGAACAGGTAACACATGACAACAATACTGTGAATCGTGAATGCCAGTTCAGCAACAGTGCTAGCTGACTTAAAGTACAGTTAGAGTTAATTGTCCATCAGCTCCACTTGTGGTTCTGGTGCATGTAGCAGCATCAAAACAGTTCTTAACATTGGCCCTATACTTACTTGCCATATCAAAGAAAACTGGGTGTAATTTTCTTGCTGCGGTCGCCCACCAGTGCTGAAGAAATGCTGAAGGACAAGACACATTGGCTGTGGTGGACGGCCTGGCTCCCTGACTGATCTGCTGCCCGACTGTCTGTCTGACTAACTGGTGGCACTGCTAGATCTCTGCTTGTGAGGTATGAGGTTGTGAAAATGGAGATTACTTCACTGCTTGACTTAAGCTACATTTCTATGTGCAGTGAAGTCTGGACATTGTCCAGAGTGGCTTTATGTAAGAACAGAATTGTGCACACAACACTTTCACCAGACATCTTCTGGAAGCGTCTTCTTCCAGCTCACTAGTCAAATCTCAAGATTATGTCTGAGTGAGTGAATTTAAGGAAGTAGCAGGAAAAAAGTCTGCATAACACAGAATATGGGGTGAGTGTTTGGCCCCTAGCATGATGAAGCCAGGTGCAAACCCTCACCTCACCTGCTCTTCAATCACTAACCTTCACTCAATGCTGTCACAAGGTTCATACATTAGTGGAGAATTATCAAGATCTTGTGAAGAGAGTATTCCCAAGTTAGACAACAGAAGCTTTTTGTTGGTGGTTAGAGGTTAAGAATTGTGGTTTTAATTAATTATTGTTAATAAAGTGAACATGCCATTTCTTTTAGTGTAGATTAACTGCTTCAGTATTTCAGCAAGAACATGATTCCTTAAGTTATGTAAATAGAAAAAGGTGACGGCAGGTATCATTTGTTGGACATTCACAGTATACAATCATAATTTTGTGGGACACAGAATTGAGATGTCATGAAAACAGAGTGCTGTTTGACTTTTTCCAAGAGGAGACATATTTTCTCACTGTCAAAACCACCAAAGTAACAGGAAAACAATGTTGCACAGGAGTTAGTTTTGCCACCATCCTTTCACTACTCCCTGACTTTGGCTTCTGTAAGAAGCCAAGATTGGTAGTTTGCCTTAATGTACATGTAGAACCCAACATGATTGTCTTGGAATAGATGAAAGGGCATGTGTGCCTTGAACTATGAGTGGCTTCCATCTTTTTATCATCTTGCATTCAGTTCACCCCTCCAGGCTACTCAGAGACGAGGAAGATGGCAGGGCAGACAAAGAGCCTGTACCTCCACCACCTCGACTTCCCTTTGTAGCGCTCTCTCCATCACTGTTAGTCACCCATGATTATGCCCTGTCGACTGCTGACCAAGTGTTGCTATTTGCCTGTAATAGCATGACAATCAGTGTCAATCTGTGCTAGGTTTCAAATGTTGTTCACACCGTCTGCCCTTTGAATATGTGTTTTGCATTCTGTTTGCATACACAGATGTTGTCTTGTCCACAGTCTGTTGATACTGCTCATCTATGACAAGAGAAACGGCATATGCGCTGTTAATAATGATCTACATTTTTCCATATAAATCACCACACGACACAATATAATAGTCTACATCTAAAGGGGAAACAACTGACTGTCTGCTCTTGGTGAATCAGTTTCATTGGCAAGCATATTGTTCTGAATTGTTTTCTTGATCACCACTAAAGAGTAGATTGAGACAAGGGTTAAGAAAGAAATGACTTACGGATGACAGAAAAGACAAAGGGGAGGAGACCGGGCACCAGAGGATCAACATTCATCTCGTCACAAGTCTCCGCTTCACCTCTAATCTGTGAAAATATATGGAGTGCATGAAGTATAATTGTGATGTGGTCTTTGACCATTAAAATCTCTCAAGTTGTTGCATGAGGGGCCAGAGAGAGAGAGGGATCGAGCAGCAATCATGACACGTTTGCTCTGCTGATGATGGGGAGGGAATTAATTTACCCTGGAGAAAAACAAATTAGGCCTCTTCTTAATCCAGCACAGTCACACAATAGCATATATAAATATTTTATCTCGGTTGATCCAGGTTAACAAAGGTTTAGTGCATCTCCATTTACAGAAGGGCCACCTCTCCAAGCTGTGGCCTCCAATCTCTCAGCTCTTTTTCTGATGAGTGCCTGCTGTCCTCTCTTTCACCTCCCAGTCTTCCTCCTTTTCATGTTCCACACCACCTCTCCATCTTCCAGCAATGTCTCTCTTGCTCATGTATGGTATTTCCCCTCTTGCGCTCTCTACTTGAACTCCCACTGCCTCTAGTCTGCACTCTTTCTCCATCTCCTCCACTTGTTCAATACAAAAATCTGAAAAATTCATTGTTAAGACCAACTTGCATGGCTCCAATGTCTTAATCCCCACTGACACAGATGTATCTCTTGTTGACAGAGAGTGGGAGGGGTACACCATGAAAAACAGGATTCAGCTGACACAGTTGAAAATGTCACAGTGATTTGTGGACTTGTGTATAAATCAAGTTTGAGGCTGCACTGTATTCTTGAAACAACTTACTTTTCCTAGTTAAACTGGGTACCGATCCCATTGGATGTTTTGAATTGCAATAAATTTGCCCTGGCAAAAATATGGGTTTGTTATTTCAGCTTCCTTTTTCACTGGCTTTCCACTTGAACAATAAAATTGTGTTACCCTATAATATAGGGAAAAAGAATAATATTGCAAAATAGATTTCTACTGAATTGAACCTTACTAAGATTGCTGCTTGTAAAGAAATACTGTCATTTATAGGTTCACTGGACGTGTCCTGAGGCCCACAGTTGGATAGATATAGTAATTTATCAAATTAATAAAACTAACTGCTCTGTGTATCTCTTCAAATGCATTTTGTGAAAAATAAGCAAAGAAACTGATTGATTCATTGACACATGGGTGGATGTTTGACAGGGTTTGTAGAGGCCAAAGTATAACTGCTTTTTATAGCCAGCTTCAGTTACTAGTGCTGTATGTACTTATACCTTCATAACAATGAGCATTTGTCATGTGATTTGATATTTCTACACAGCACTGCAGGTCGGGAGGAGCTATAATTTTACGCATTTTAGTCATTAGGCATAGTTAAATACACTAAAATATAGCACCTGCAGTAAAATAATATTTAGACATTAGCACATCAAAACAACCTTATTATATGTTTTCCCCTTTTATGTGGACTTTGAATGGATGAATCACTTTATTTGGACAAATTACAAGAGAAGCACAAATTAAAGTGGTATAAATAAAGGCAGGGATGATCAATAACATGAAGTGTAAAGTAATTGCAACATCATAAAAAAATGAAGAGATCCAACTAAACTGAAACAGAAAACTTATTATAACTCCATTGTTGTGTGTTTAACGGGAGTAAGAAAGAAGTGTCACCTTGTCAAATCCCACCCCTTCTTTATATAAGGCTTTTAAACTAACAATTTGAAGCTTTCCACTTTAGTTAGGCTACTATAGTCACATAAACTATTCAATAAAATCAGGAAACAAACAAAAAAATATTTAAATTCAGATTTTTCTATTTTCCTAATAAATTATTTTTGTTATTTGTCTACCATGTCATATTAACACTTTTATTAATGAAAGCTCTTGAAAGATCTTAGTAAAGATATTAGTGAAAGATCTTAATGCTTTATCCAACAGCATGGGTCTTCTTATGCTGATGTCATGCTGTTGTTGTTGTTGTTCTCAACAAAGTGAGACAATTAGAGCCACATAAATCCAGTAATGACTGTGGTGCAGAGTGAACGCACAAGAGCGGGGCAACACCCGATGTGAGAAACAGCACGTGCCCCTGCTTTGCGTCCCGCCTTGCAGCAATGAAGCTTGTGATCTAATGAGAGGGATGCATGGGATTTACAGTGGTGGCGGATTCCTGAGTGTCCGCAGGCCCTTGGCTCCGCCAACTAGAATAGTCTGTAATAATTGGTGAGCCGCCTCCACATTAACGTGAATCAAAGGGAGAAAAAAATGGAATCTTCCCCTGAATGCTTTCCCACGACTAGCATAATACAAACAGGTAGCCAGCATGGACGCTATAACAGTGAGAAACTGAGTCTGAGTGTGGTGTGCAAGATTTAAATTATGATGAGTCATAATTGGGGTCATTTTCTTACTACATTCTTCAATATAAAGCATAGTTTGTAAAAAGAAGAATCAAATTGATAACTGCCATCATTTAGGCCAACATTTTAAATTAAGCTATGCTATTTTTTTACTGATTATATAGTAATGTGATCATTTGTGTCTGCGTGCATTAATGTATATTTAAAAAAAAAATCATAAAAATTAATGAACAGGGTTTGGGGTTTTGCATGCTTTTACTGGATAGATTATTTTTGATTCACTGATTAATGTTTTTTTATTGCCAAGTGAAGGTCACCCACCAGCCCTCTTTTGCCACCAGCCACCTTCTCCTAACTTATATTTCTGCCAATATGCATTTGATTTAGCCGCAATTCATGACTTTGGTTTGCTGTAATTCCTCTTTGATCCCACCTTTTCAGACCAGGCTACTTAAGAGCTGTCACGTTGTCCTCCGCTTCGTTGATCAATAGGCCTAGTCTGCTAATTTATTGTTAATATGTCTATTGATCAGGTGTCCTGTGGGGCCAGATAGAGAAACAGCGCTTAAGCCTAGGTCAACTAATCCTTGAGTATATCACATAAAAAAAGAGGAAAATAATTATTTCTTTCTCTTACTACTAAAGTAGATATATCATTTGAGTGACCAGTACATAATGTGATCTATTAAGTAATTTAATGGCTAATGAATCATTTTGCGTTAATCAGTATTGGATAAACCGAAACATCCTGTCTCTTAAACCTCATCTGATGTAATAAATCATATTAACAAGAAAACAAAAACCATGAGCACTTATTGAGTTAACAAGTTGCCCCTCCCAGCTCACCACTCAATGGCTGAAGAGAATTTCTGGACAAAAGAAACATTTAGCGTGCGCTTGTTTATTCCTGTGCTCAGTCTGTATTTATTCAGTCCTGTCACTCATCTTTTTTCCTCCTCTCTCCACTTCGCTCTCCCCTGCGGCTTTCTCTCACACACAGGCAGTGTGATGGCGCTGCAGCCGAGAGAAAGAGCTGGGCGACCATCTGAAACCAATTATGGCGGCGGTGCAGCCACCCAGAAACTAAGTGACGGATGGGGATCTTGTATTTATAGCTGGGATAATTGGCAACACTCACAACACACACACACACCACACACACACACACACACTTGCACGACACAAGGAATCACAAAGAAATAGACACATTCAAGTCTACATTCATAAGACACAGTTTGTGTTTACACTTTGGGATAGACATCACACACACAAACACACGCACACACACACGCACGTGTGCACGCACACATGCAAGCAAAGGCCTCACAAGCTGCAGAATAGCAGCACACCCCGTCAATGCTTGTCTCGCTTGCAGCCAAAGTGACACAGGCTGCATATGAATCAAAGGCCTTTGTCATGGGAAGACAAATAAGGCTCAGGGATGGCCATAGAAGCATGTTTGTGTTTTCCACGGTCTAATCAGAGCTGATGTTTACAGCCCATTTTGCAGTCTGGACAGAGGTTGTACATCTCAGCTTTCTGTCTCAGGCTGTCAGCGCGTCAAACCTGAATGTGAAAACATATACAAAACACATCTGCCTCTTGTTAGGTGCCATAAATGGCTGCCATGTGGTCTGCTGATAAATAGGCCAGTCTATTTATTGGAGCACAACAAATTGGCTACAAACACTGACAAGGAATTGAAGAACCATAAATATTGCAACGTGATGAAATCTTTAAACATTCTGCAGGTATTTTATGAGGGTCCTTTGCCTTTTTTATGTAGTTGGAGGTATTTTGGCTTTCTTCTTTCACGTACCGCCTTGTTAAATAAGTGGGGGGACAATGGCACACTCTCACACTGAGCATGTCCAGGGCTGAGTGTGTGTGTGTGTGTGTGTTGAAGGCTTGGCTGCACTAAAGCTGAGCAGATCCGCCACTTGAGAACGATAAAGAGCCATGTTACACCCAAACTCTCAGAGAGACGTAACCAGAAATTCCTGAATGAATCGGCAACAGACAAGCCTTAAACCCCGTGTAATTACATATTTGGAGTTTATCGGGCTTTATGCGAAAATGCACAAGTTTCCCTTCCCTGGTGGTCCTTAAACACATCCATATGTCCAGCCTGTTTCCATTTCTGCTCCTCCCTCTCTCTCTCTCTCTCTCTCTCTCTCTCTCTCTCTCTCTCTCTCTCTCCCCATCACCATTTTTCCCTCCATGAAAAATGACTGCGGTGTACAGATGGATGATATGACCCATTGGAGTGGTGTTTTTCTATTGTTAAGTTGTTGTTGACTCTCTAGACTCACAGTGTGACAGATCCAGTTTGGCGCTTCAAAGTAAGCCGAGGCCATCAGCACCGGCCTAGAGGTCTTGGTGGAACTGTGTGCAAACAGAGGAAGCCGCAGCCTGTCCACATTGCACTGACTGGAACACATACACAAATCTAGGGAGGCCTTCTATCGTGTGTGGGCCAGTTTTTTTCATTCCTGTTTCTCTCCGTCTGCTGCCTCTCTCTCACCCCTTCTCTCTTTCTCTCACTGCTTCTCCCTGCTTGAGAAAACCGATCTGTTTTAAAACACGTGCTAAATATTACCATATTTACATTTTCCTGTTTCAAGAAAACAGCAAGGATGGGGGTGTGGTGTGGTGAGGATTTTTCTTCTCTTTTTTTCCCAGTGGAAAGGTCTTGGTCCAGGGTTAGGCTCTGTTTGAAACTTTAAACCTTTTTCATGGCTATTTGTTTTATGATTCTGCAGGGCACCGTGTTTACACTAAGAGTACAACATCTGGATTAGATAATTTGTTATGAATTAACCTATACTAAATGCTTATGGACTTCATCTGATGTTTGCTGCAGTTGTTTAGCATTCGTTATTTTTCAGCCTGGTCACTTAATCAGTTGTAGATAACAGTAGTAGAATAATGTGCAGCACTATCCAAACACCAGCAGTAGAACTGTCATATCTCTCGCTCTCGTCATAGTGATGCTGGCCTTTACATAATGGCTAAGTCCAGTAAAAACTCATGGGTAATGTTTGACTCTCCAGTGACACATGATGCTGCTGGATATGTTAGCAATGTCTGCCAAGAGGACAGATGAATGGATGACATCCTCAGCTTTTTCAAACACTGATGTTTATGAAGAGAAATAACACATTCATTATTAAAACATTTATGTATTTGATGTATTACATATGGTCACAGGAAGAAACACCAGTGATACTTATACAGTCAGTCTTTCCATGTCTTTCTCAGTTTTTCTTCTCTGCCTTTTTCTGCCATTCACTTTATGCTTCTCTCTCACTTTATCACTGTCTTTTTTGTATATTTTATTAACTCCAACCAGCAGCTACAGCACTCTACCCTGTCATACAGTTAGTGAAGTGCTTGTCCCAAATAGTTTAACAAACTTGACATAGCCAGTTGGACAGTATTAATAGTTATGTCCCGTTCAATTTCGTTTGGGTTTTAAAACTTAACACCACTGCTCTGTTATCCAAGTGAGTTCTATTCTCACACAAGGGTGATGTGGTGATAAATACTGTTAGACAATATACTGTATCTGTGATACATTCCATTGTTTTCTGATTGTAGTATCATCAAAAATAAAGACAATATTGCCTCATGTTAATACTGGTAGACATATTCACACAATGCATTCTAATAGGTTTATTTGGTCAGCAGTTGATTTGATAATGGCTCAATAAACACCCAAAGGTTTCACAAAAATCTGCTCTTCAGGACTTGGGCATGTTTGGAGTTTGATATCTGTCTGGTATCCATGCTACTGACTTTAAGAACAAATGTCTGCCCTGGCCTCTATCAGGCTTTATCTACATTGCTAAAATCCATTACAAAGCAGCTTGCCTTCTCCTGGGTGATCTACCCTGTCCCCTCTAATCTGGCCGAGCTGCTGTGATTCCATCACTCCTGTCGAGCTACACGGGAAGATTAGTCTGCTCTGTGTGCAACAGATGTGTCCAACACTTGATTTGTGTGTGTTTTATTGACTCTGGCCATCTGTTAATACAGTTGCTGGTTCCTCCTCTTGTGTTTGTTGATGCACACAGACAGGGGAGCCGAGCGCCAGAGGAAACATTCAGCAAAGGGGAGATCAGGGAAAGAAGAGAGTGGAATTGAACGTATAGGAGGGTGATATTTCATACATTTGAATCGGTTGTATTTGTGCGTATAGTACAGAGCAATGTCCTTGCTTGCTTCAGGCGGAGCATGAGTTAAGGGTAGCACACAGGCTGGTTGATGAATGAGTCTCAGATGTTGAACGCTTTCACCAAACAGTATAAATTTCTTTACTAGGAGGAAAGTGAAAGATTAGCTATCTGGAATTCCTAATGGTTCCATTCCTCACATTCCCTCTCAAACTAAGGTGCATATGGAACAGTTGTTGTCAGCATTCCGTGGATTGTCCATTTGTGTATATGTGCGCATACTTGTGCTTGTCTGTTCGCTTATGTGCATTGCAGGGATTTCTGACCATGCATGGGGATGATAGTGTGTAACAGTTGGAGTCACTTGTGTCAAATTGTTGTCTTGTGTCTTCTTTGACATTCATTTGTCTTCCTCCTTTCAGTGTCACTCGCTCCTCCTCACAGTCTTCACTCCCATGGTGTCTTTTTCTCTCTCCTGCTGTCTCACATAACACTTGCACAAATGCCTTGGAAGTCGCAGAGCTTATGAAAACTTTTGCCTCACATTAATTATCCCCTGCCTTGCTTAGATGCCTATAAGGTGAGATACGTCTTAAAGCTGAACCTACTGACTCAGCAAGGATTGCATACTTGAGTTTTGACAGTCTCAAACAACATTTTTAATCTGATCTATTTAATCTGCTCTTTTCTTGCAGGCTGCTTATTTCCATTCATTCTTCCCACCCGTCTGCTGTGAAGCTGCACTCTGAATGGATGCTGCCTTGTTCCTTACAACAGCAGTGATGTTGCTTCTCGCCACCCTCTCTGCCGTGTCATGATGATGTGATTTCTTAACACATGCATCGCTCGGCCAGTTAAAACCTCAGAACTCCATCTGAACCTGCGGAAAAGACGGTGGCGTCAAGCCTGGGTAAACATATTGCGAGGGGAAGCCAGGGACACAGCCTGTTGGTCCTAAATGTGAAGGAAATAAAGTCCAATAACTGGGCCTTTGGGGAATGAGCGAAGCCAAGGCCAATGCTTACTCGTGCTCACAGGGTGCAGGCCGTGGGATTGGATCACAGCTTCCTTTAGGGATGTATAGGTAACAGACAGGTCTTGTGAACAGGACGTAGGGCAGTATCCCCTTTGTAAAGCAGGAAAGGTACTTCACTTCTTGTCAACCTAATAGTTTTTGTAAATTAAAACTCGAAAATAACCATAAAACTCCTGCAATAACTCATACACGATCCGAAATCAGTGCACAATGACATTAAATGAATTGTAGTTTTAAATTACATATTATACTGAGTAAGCCGAAGCAAATTGACCCCAACTCTGCAACGCCATTTAATCTTTACGTCGCAATGTACTGCTTTCGTCCCTCATCCTGTACATTCACCCCTCTGAAGAGGACATTGATATCGCCTTCTGTGCCTTTTACCCCCCCTGACTTTCTGCTCCCCTTTCAACTTTGACCAACGAAGGTTTAAGCAAAGTCCAAGCTAGCAGCAGGGGTTTGTGGGAAAAAACACACACAGAGAGAACACTGTATTCTTAACAGAGGCTGAGGTGTTAACAGTAGTTGTGTCTATGCGAGAGTATGTCTCTGCCAGACTTGGGTCAAATATTCAGAAATATTTTTATTGCATGTTTTGTCCCGCATGAAGTGCCAGGTGGGTTGGGCTGGGTTAGAATAGCTCAGTGTCAACAAGGTCCTTCATCCATACTAATGATTCACATCCAGATGAGCATTTCAGCTCCATCAGAAGTAATCTACATTGATACTAAAACAACTAAAAATCTATACACTGGGCATGCACGTGCCAGTGCAAACAGGAAACCAATTGCCTCCTCTTTTTTGCTTAGTTACGGAAAAAATCTACTAACAAGAAAAAACAACAGTTAGAATTACTTTTATAATACCCTATTTTATTCTGTTTTGCAGCGTACACATTACATTTTGAGTCACAATTGGTTCATGACTCACAGCAGTTTGGCCAAACACAAAGCAATCTGGGAAAGAGGTGCGTGTTTTATTTTAATTTCATCATGCTGGTGTGATGGTATGTTAATTATACTGAAGTCATCCATCCTCCCCACAGCAGCCAACCTTTTTTTTTGCACTGTGTTTGAGGAAATTAAAAGCCCTTTTGAACTTGTTCAGGTTCAGCCCCATGGCCACTTGCTCCACGTTCCGACCTAGTGCTACCTCACATCCTCTGGGAAGCAGCTAATGCTTTAATTGGCACTTAATTAGTGTTATGCGGGGGTCGCAGGGTGATGGGGGCTTTGGGGGCACAGGTGAGAGTAGAGAGGATTGGCCCAAGGTGCTTCCTGTGTCACATCACCAGTGGAGGTACCCATCAACCCCTTTGAACTGGGACACAAACACTGGAAACACTTTCATCGGGCCAATGTGTCATCACAGCAGGGTCCCATGTATATGTATGGGACTGTCTGAAAATATACAAAGTCCAATTTGCCCGGGACAGGCCAACCTCAGGATGATGAATCACATGTGATGTGTATCTGATATGCAGCCTGAGTCATCACCAGATGTTTCAACAGGATTACTTCCCATTTTGGAGAAGAGCGGCAGACTTAGAAAGAGAAACCAACAACTCTCCATCAAGGAAGACAAAGCAGAGAAGTCAACAGAGATTGTTTTGTTTTTTACGCAATGAGTAAAACACAAGTTTATAAAAAAATTCAAGATAGCTTGCAGTACCTTTAGAAGGCAGACAAAAGTGTTTCTTCTGTCTGTAATTGGGGGTGTGCCACATGCCAAATGAGGAGAGTTTTGAGGTCAAGTGCAGAAGAGGAAGTAACTTGGGCACCAGAGCTTCAGATAAAAGCTTACAGGTGGAACTAAGTACAGTCCTACATGTGTAAGCAAGCTGTGCTGTTTGTTTGTTCTAGTGTCTGTTTGTATGTCAAAAATACAGCTCCCGGTACATAATGTGTTTGCTCAGTTGAAGCATAGCATGTACCCTGGATAATATTCCCTGTCTCTTGCACTTGGCAAAAACATGTATGAACCTGGGCGAAACTGTGAACTTGCAAACCTCAGACGCATTCACACAAAAACCACACACACGCACACACAGGATTCTCACGCATGCTTGTTGTACTGTATCTCATCTCATGCACACATTTCCTTAATGATATTTTTGCGGGGAGAGATGTGGGTGGCTGTGGGCCTAATCTGCGTGTGGGTTCCTGCGTTTGCCCCTGTGCGTTTGCACCCATGTGTGTGCACCAGCAGAGAAGGACGCCCAGCAGGCAGTGTTGTTGTAGGTGAGGGTGAGGAGCCCCCTGATGGGCAGCTGTGGCAGAGAGGCCAGCTTTGATCAAAGGCCCAAGAGCAGGAGGAGGGAGGGGAGAGCAGCAGGCTGCCCATGCAGTAGAGAGGAGAAGAGAAGCAGAGCTGGAGAATAGGGGACAGGGGAAGACGGTGTCCTTAAGCCCATGGTGGAACTCTCCAACAACCAGAAGACAGAAACACCTGCTTCTCTGCTACAACCATGCTCCCACTTGACCAGATTCTTCTTGCAAAATTGTACCATAATAGATAAAAGTGAAGTGAAATTACTTCCTGAATTTACCCCCCTATTTTATCATTTGAAGAACTGGTGCCAAAATCTAAGTCGTTTCTGTTAGATGTCTGCCTCTGATAGATAAAAGAGAGGAGAGAGAGAGAGAGAGCTGCTGCAGAGTTTTCCAAATAACTGAATCATGTATTTATTCAATAGGCTCTGGGCGGCGTATTGATTGTCGACAGATTGAGTTACGCGCAGAATCTATGGTAAGTCTCACAAGAAGGAGACATCTTAACCAAGGGCATGTGTGCGTGGAGCCGTGTGGACAAATGTATTCAGACGGAATACGTGTCGCTTAGGTCATTCATGGCTTCACAGTGTGCAGCCTCGAGGGAAACACTCAACTCTTCCAGATAAAGACGCTTTTGTTTCCACCTCTTGATACTCACATTTATACGGCTACAAGATACGATTTGCGGTTGAAAATTATAGTAATGGAAACAAATATTTTTACTTTTTTTTTCCTTAAAACGTTTCACATGTAATATAAAAATGCTATATATATATATACCGAAAGCAATAACACTTCTATGATATGGCAAATGTTGGGGGATATTTATAGCAACTTATTGCGTGGATTTGGCCAAGCTCGGGAGCTGAGAAATGTCTAAAAATTAAACAAACTCATAAACGACGTCTTTGAAATTCAAGGTCGTAAAATAGTTAAACATGCGCGCTCTCTCCGCCAAACAAAGCAACAAACACATCCTCTAGAAACCAGACTTCAGTGGCCTTGACACACGCCGAGAGAAAATTAAATTTGACAAAATAAATTAATACCAGCACGCCACTTCAACTGAGCTCATGTAGGAAAGTGAAAAATGTGTTGACAATAAAAAAGGGACAGAGGGGTTACTGGGAAATTGAATACACTATAACCAGAAATCATAAATGTAACGACCAAAGCAATTATTATTATTATTATTATTATTATTAGTAGTAGTAGTAGTAGTAGTATATTTGTTGTCTTTTGTTCATTCATATGTATATTTATTTTAAAACGTTTTTGTCCAAATAATATTTATATAAATTATATCGCCTTTGTCATTTATTTCACAGCCAGCTGGACTAACCTATTTAATAAAAAAAAAAATCAGTTGGTGCAAGGTAATTATATTCATCACATTAAGATGTTTGAAATCTTAATTTAGAATTGCGTCATTGATGGCATTTTGTGTTTATGAACCAGCAGCGGTGGAAATGGGGCCTTGGCCACATGTGTTTGAACTCCATGATACGCGGCTTTTTCTTAACCCCTTCATTCCACCTGTGCACAGCGTCCGTCTTCCATAACACCGCGAACGGCGGTGACATTTCCCTAAAGACGGATTAGGTCAGAAAATGGAGGAAATGTGGCCTCTGCCGAACCTAGGGAATTGGTGTTAAATGTAGGCTCCCTCACATCAGTCTTTGTCTGCAGGAGCAATAGTGAGTGTGTGGATTTATAAGACACGAGTGGGCCGGACTGTGTGCAGCATCAGCAGCAACATCAGCAGCAGCATCAGCAGCAGCAGCAGCAGCGACAGACAATTAGAGGCACGCTGAGCCTGATAGCTGTAATTTACCTTACATGGCTCCTCACATGTCATTAGTCTATCAGAGTAATGAGCCTGTCACGCTGCTGCTGCATTTATAATCTGTCTCACAAAGGCCCCGGGAATATTCTGGAGTGAAAATGCAATGAAATTTAAATATTAAATTGACCCCTGTCTGCAAAAATAAAGGTGCAGTTAAAACAACAGATTTGCCACATTGTATTATTAGCCAAGCGTGTATTAATTCATTCGTGTATTTATTTGTTTACTATTACTACTATTACTAATAATAAGAAGTATTATTGTTAATATTATAAATGATTGTTTATTTTAAAATAATTTAACCTTAATTGATAAAATCAGCCAACAAAACTTTATTTTCTTCTAAATGGATGCGTGACTACGCGGTTTGGTAGGATGCGGGCTAGTCTGTGTTTTTTTAGCTCCTTCTTCTGTGATACTAAAACGGACACTGACTTCCGTTATAATTATGTGTTGACTCTCTCGGGCCACAAGCCCGGGGCCGACTTGCTGCTCTGCATGCGATGGGAAGCGCTGTCCCCTCGCATTGCTGTTTAGTGTGGTTTCAGAGGAGCACCGATGCCATATGCGCTGCCTGTCCTGCACGATGCATGTGCGCCTTGTGGGGTATCCTGAAAAAGAAAAACAACAATTAGACATGAATGTGTGTGTCCAAACAAACGAATCAAAGGCCCGTTGAGTTTGTGGGAAGATGACTGGTGGGGGGAGACAGCCTTCCCCCTTTCTCTCCTTCTCTCTTTCTCTCTGCTCTGACCCCGCGTTTGAGTCCTGCGGTGCGAGGCCGAGACACAGATGGGCCGCATTCTCTCTTTCTGTCGCTCCCCTCACTCTTTCATTATCTGTCTTTTAGTCTCACTTCAATTCACGTGAATTCAGTTCACTTTATTTCAGCCCAATAACTCTCGTTTATTCAATGTCACTTCTGCAGCACCTGCTCTGTTGCCATTAAAGGCCTAGAATCTATCTATCTATCTATCTATCTATCTATCTATCTATCTATCTATCTATCTATCTATCTATCTATCTATCTATCTATCTATCTATCTGAAAACGTGGACTAAAACAAAGAGGTTAGGACATGGAAGACATCTTCTCTGTCTGTCTCTGTCCCACAACAAATAGCAATGACTGAGTCCACGCCTGTTCCTCAGACAAGCAAAAATACAGTGTTGTTATGGTTTTCCTGCACACACGTGAGGATGTGGTTGGGCTCCATCAAACATAATAACAGGACCAGACAGCTGTCATGCTTAGGTCATATTGTCCAAAAACAATGTGACATGTGATGATTTACTTTAGATGGTGCCCACGTTTGAAAATGGAAATTGTGCTGAGAACAAAAGATAAGATAAAATCCCAGAGACACGCAGCAATTTTGGACAATATTTGATATGCCACAGATGTTTCATGAATCTAGAAAATTGGATTAAATCCTAACTTTTGTTTTGTGCGATTTCTATTTTTATTTAGGCCATGTATTTATAATTTAGAATTTAAAAGCATTCTTGGTCCACTTTGGTAGTTTCATGGTAAAAAAAACAAAAAAAACAAAACACCAAACTCTGGGTTAGATGTGATACAGCTGCTGATTTGAATTTATTCTTCAGCAATAAACATGTGTTTTTCACAAACTTGCACTTCAAATGTGTGAACTCTCAGTGCAGCTTGTGTGGGCCCGCAGTGGTGAAAAACCTCATGTCCATTTAGCTCTGCTGTCCCGACACCAAACTGTCTCAGCCCCAGCCATGGTTTCTGTCCCTCCCAACCTCCCAAGCTGCTCACAGAAGGTATAGAGCTCCAGAAGTACATCAAGTCTGAATAGACTGGGGGCCAACAAAGCAATGGAGCTGTGGGGCCCCTGGCTGTGCAGTGTCTATGTTTGCAGGCCTCCGGTGGTTGAGACGAGGCGTAACATGGGGCCGGGGGCCTCCACTGCATTAGACAGTAATAGGTTTGGGATGACCTAAACGATTAGTTGACTGGGACAATAAATCTGTTGTGTGTTTCTTGGCATGCTGAGGGGAGGATTACAAGTTGTCACACAAAGGAATGCAAATTGCAAGCCAAACTCTCCAAGAGGCCTGTGGAGTAGCCAGCTATTTAGAGCATTTGTGCGGATCTGTGCCTCACTCTCACACTATTTTATGTTTCTCTATTAGTCCTAATAACTGTGAAGGGCCTGAGAGTAGCCACTGTATTCATCTCAAATCAATGGCTTTCCCGCACCAGGCCCTATAGACCTCCACATTTGCATTCTATCAAGTGAGATGACCAGCAGGACAATTGGTGTTAAGTCTCTTTCAGGCGGCCAAATGGAAATCTTGAATCCAGAATGACATTTTTTTCTTTCCTCAGACCTTTTTTCCTCCAATCTACTCTCCCTATTTTTTATCTCTATTTTTTTTTATCTATCTACTCTCGCTCTCTCTCTCTCACACACACACATACACACACACACAGGAATATACTGTATTTCCATGCAACAATAAAATGTATATGCTAAGGGAGCATGTCTATATGGTGAGCCATGTTACAACATTGTTTCGTTCAGATGTGACGTTGAAAAGATGTATAATTTTGTATCCATCTATTGGCCAACTTGCAGCCTCAGTCCACTTTACAGAGGGAGAGTCTGTCTTCAATCATGCCTCCTCCTAGCGACTGCTCGGTGAAGTGCATGGACAGCAGCCCTCCACATCTGAGCCCACCTTTGTCAGCTGAGCTGCTGCTGCAGGAACGGCTGCAGGTCGAACCTGATTCTCACTGATATTTCATGCACATGCGGTGCTGGCTGTTGGTTTGAGGTGGCTTCTCCTTCGGTGGCCCTGCTGCCCTGCTCTCGGTGGACACGGGCTGCGCACTGCGCCAAATCTCTGTCAGGCAGCAGACGCCTGAGGTCCAGTGGACGAAACCGCAGGACGAGGATCAAGGCGATGATATAGCGAAATTATTCCTCTCGAATCTCAGCAGGAGTGCTGCAGGCCTGCCGCGGCTGCAGCGGAAAGAAATTATAGACGCCAGGAACTGCAGCTTAAGTTAACAACAACAAAAAAAAAAGATCAGCCTCACACTAATTCCTGCTGAAGACATCTATGTATCTGCATGTATAAATTACCCCCTTGTAATGGAAGGCAATGTTTACACTCTGCAGTGACTCAGCATTAATTTGGAAGAGATTTAAGTCAATTTCTGCTAGATTAACATTTATAAGTAGATTAATATATTAACCAATTAGGCTATAAGTACTGGATGTGAAGGGTGAGTTTATCTGCGTGTAAAAGAAGGCAATAATTGTATGCAATTTTTTTTAGTTACTTCAGGTGGGACTTACACAGAGACATGAAGAATGTCTCACACTCACATGGGCTCCTTATTGTATAATAAACAGTCGGCCTACACTGGAAAAGGAAAAAGAAATCATATTTGAAATAGTGGTATGTAGAGTGCATTGCTCGTGTTATTTCACATTACAGTGAGGTCACTGCTGGTTTATGCACAATCGGGACAATATTAAGTTCCAGGTTTTAATCTTGTAAATCAATGCTGCTTCAGAGGCTGATCACCTGATGCCTCTAATGAGCTGTGATGGTTGATTCATAACTGTGATTGCAAGATTCAGTTTCAGGTTTAGACTGAGTGGAGGGTTGTTGTAATTGGCTAAGTGTCTGACAAGGGTATGCACACACACACACACACGCGTGCACACACACACATATCAGTGACGTCCTCAGAAAGACCCACAATGCATTGTTTGCATGTACGCACACTGAGGCGTTTGCCAAAGGTTACCATAGCTCTGTGCCTTCTGCCCTGCTCCCTCACACTGAACGGCAGAGATAGTTTAATTAAAGAACAACATTATTTTAGGACAGCTGCACTCCTACAATGAGGAATGCCCTGATTTCAGCGCTGTGTCAGGAGAGAAAGAGTGTATATCCCTGCTGCTGCTGCATACCCTCCTCCTATACACTCCTCTAGCTGCTTTTAAATAAAGTGATTGTAAAATGTTTTGTCATATGAGAGAGCTGCAATGATGTTTTACGGCCCACAGCTTTCAAAGATGAGCCATAATGCCATAATACATCCCGCAACACACACAGACACAAAAGTTGCATAACACCAAGCACCATTATTTTTGATGCACATGTAAAGATGGGAGTCTGTGTGTTCTGATGTGGGTCATAAAACAGGGTACTTAAACACAAGGCCACACATGTGGACATAGATGCATGCAGCACACCTATGTCTGAACACACAGAACACAGCACACACAAACCTGCGTGAAAAACAAATGAAATTATATGTAGCAGAAAAGAGAGATCTAGACTGAAAAACTGTTAGCACACAGTAGACAAACACTCAGAGACAAGGTTAATGGCCTGTTGAGTAAAAAGGAAGAAATTGATGCACCCCATTGCCTCTTTATTATCATTTAACTGAGATACAGTACATGCATGGTTTGGATTTGGTGTGTGTTCCATTTTGTTCCAGTTGTTTCAGAATCTCTTAACTGATCTCCTAGCCACGTGAGGCGCCATGATTTCTGAGGATAGCAGCAAAGGCAAGCGGTTTATTAAAAAAGTTTTTCTTCCTATAATCAACACAATTGTAACCCCTGCAGAACAAAGGCATGAATATCCATTTCCAAGGAAAGGGTGAGTGCCCTCTCCATGCCCCGCTCACCCTCCTCACCTCTCGTTTAACTGTACTAGTTACCCTGGTAACCCCATGGGTACAATGAGGACCAACGAATCGGCCCCTTGTCTCTCCTCACAATTCACCCTGATGATGACTAACACAGTGATTCATGGAGAGGGCAGGTGGAATTTATGAAACACTTCAAATCATTGCTCAACCAAGATCCTCATATCTTCTCTATTTTCTGTTTTTTTTTTTTTTTTATTTCATTTGCTTTGCCATTTTTTTTCCCTCTGGCTTTTGTCTATCTTCCACTCAGGGAGGACACCGAGTCCCTCAAAGTTCTCTCACAGCAGACATGGCAATGGTTTGCAAGAGGTCAGTGTTATCTAAACAGACCTATTGGGCTATTTGCTATAGCACCCTCCATCAAGCAAGACGCTCTGAGGAATCAGCCCATCACTTCAATCAGCCAGCACAGCATACAATGAATTCATAATGGCTGCAGCTAGATGAGGAATGAAATCAGACAAATGCTGAGAGACAGAGAGAGAGAGAGAGAGAGAGACAGAGAGCGGAAGAGAGAAACAAAAAGGGAAAGGGGCTGGGGGGAACAAGATAGTACAAGAGGGCAAAGCAAAGAGCCATAGGAGAGTTCAGCTGCTGTTTGTGTCAATGACCACTGTGTAGCCGAGTGTGTTGTTTGTTTGTGGTCTGAAATAAACAAGTGATTGTTAAAAGTGGGGGGATGAACTGTGATTGTGTATAAAAGCTAACTGTGTGCAAGATGTTTCATCCATTACTGTACATGACTGCCTTTCTTATTCGGGTAAACATGCAAATGCACACACACACACACACACACAGAAGAATCATCATACATCAATGTGTGCGTGTGTATATGAACATGTGCGTGTGTGCACTTATTTGTGTTTATTGGCCTGTGTGCAAAGAGAAGAAGTAATCTTATCGCTCCTCAGAGGGTAAGTACATGTGACAGTAGATATATACAAACTCTCGATCAGTATCTTGATAGACTGTCAGATAATGACTGATATGAACAATTGCTTCAATATGTATGTTTTCCTGGCTTGTGCGCAGACTGCTTGGCCATGGGCCACCATCCACAACTCATGGACCAAAACCTGAGCTTGGTCCAGTCTCTTGGACTGCGTGATTGCAGCCAGCCGCTCACTCAACAACACAGCCTCTGCCCTTTGACCACATCAACCAATGCAGTCAGACTCATCTCTCAGACATCTCTTATCACCTGAAATCAAACATTAAAAGAGGGAGAGAGCCAGAGTTACTCATAAAGTGAAAGAATTACAGTCACAGAAGGGGAGGGGGTGGATAAAGAAACAGAAAGGGGAATTAACAAAAGACAATTAATACACATTGAAAGTCTGTGTGTACACAAGGCAAAACAGGGAGGGTGACAAAATATGGAGGGAAAAAAAGGTGAAGGGAGTAAATAAGGAAGGAACATGCAACAGATACCATGCCATGTCGTCTCATCCTATAGGCTTTCACTTCCTGCCTGTGAAAGTTTAGCATGTAAAAGGAGCAGGGCGGAGTTCAGCTGTAAGCAAACAGGCTGTTTTACGAGTACAATTCTGCAATTACCCGTTACCTTGACTGTCATGGTTTTAAGAGCGGCCTGGCCTTGGAGTTACCTAGATACACCTGGAGGAGAGTGATAAAAGAAGCTGGGGGTGGTAGCGACACAAGGTGGGGATGAGTTACTATCTTAACGGACTGAGTATGCACCCAAAACTCCATCTGTCTGTCTGCAGAGTCATGACTACTGGCGCCCGCACACACACACACCCGGCCTATCCCTCTGTCTGCTCACCTGACTGTAAACGTATCTATCTGTCTCTGTGTGTGCTCTAATAAAGCCAACAGGTCTGAGTAGTTTCATCACTTATGCCTATATGTTGCTTGGCCAATTCTTCTTCATGTACACACACACACACAGAGTTAAAGATTTCAGGCAGGTGATTTGCTGATAGTGATGGGTAGGAAAATATTTGATGTCCCCAGCTTGGCCATTTAACATTCTCACCTCGCGCTCTGACCTTAAAGAGAATGAATGCATGCATACAGCGTGCACGGCCGTGTGTGTGTGTTGCACTCATGTGCATCAGCACATTCAATGCATTGCTTTCTGTTTGTTCGCTTAGCTTTTAGCTGCAGTTAGCTGGTCAGAACCCACAAAGCACTCACACATACACACAGTCTTATTAGCAGAACATAGCAAAGCCCATTTGACCTCCACCTTCTCTCTGACCTCTAGCTCCATCCCTTGGGACTGTGGGTCATCAAGACAAAAGTGTGTGTGTGTGATACAGGATGGGGGGGCTGCTCCCCTGTCTGACTGTGAGCAAACACTGACGGTCAAACACACAGCCTCCTCCAGCCCTTGTGCCCATCCTCCTATTTTTGCGTCTTCCTTCTCCTCTTCTCTGACACACAGCTAAGGGTCAAATAAGAAAAATATGACCATTTAATCATAAAACAAAGATGTGCAGGTGGGTTTAGGTTTTAACAAGAAACCATTTCACAGTGATCCGTGCGGCCGTGATGCCAGTGAACATAACAACATTTCCATAGGTACTTAGTGTGCATTGTTAGATTATTACCTGGGATCTAAATGACCAAGGAGATGGTCGACCAAGGAGCGTATGTTTTTGCTGGCATTTGTCTTTGTATACAATTTTGAGCAATGTAACTGAAAACGTTTAAAAAAAGTATTATGATTACATTTCCAGATGATGTAGGTCATCATCCAAGGAAGAAATTATTAGATTTTGGTATTGATCTGGATATTAATCCAGATTTAGAATTTCTCTTTTTTAAACAAACTGTTAAATTTGTGAGATAGGATTTCAACATCCTCCTTAAAAACTTTGTAATGACCTTACAAACTAGTTTGATCAACACTATGAGTGTTTTCTCTCGTCTTGCAGTTGTGACATTATCACTCTAACAAAATCAAAAAGCAGTGCACTGGCAGATAGACATCCCTCCCACACACACACACACACACACACACACACAGACACACACACACTGTCTGGCTGGTAAAAATCACAATGATGTGAGTAGTGTCTACTTCACTATGATACAGCCATAACAATACTGTTTGAAAGTGGCTGCAGTTCAAAGTAATTTTGTTGGCAGCTTATGTTATTGAAATGCACGTCAGTGCACAAGTGTTGTGTCTTTACCAGCTAGTGTTTCCCATCATGCGGTCCGCAACCCACTGGTGGGCCGTGGAGGTGGGGCTTAGGCAGAGATATAAAAAATTGTCTTGTTTACCAAATTATTCTAAAAAAATTTCTTCATTTTGGGAAGGAAGAATTGTATTGTATTTTTAAAAGAAACAGCTTCTCAGTTCTGAAATATTCAGACTGTGATAAGTAGTTTATTAATAATTTAGGCAAAATATTCCACTTTTATCTTATCTTATTTGTTTACTTCAGTTTTTTGTGGCTACATCTGGATGTGGGCTTCAGAGGATTTGTAAAACTTTTTGGGGGCCTCTGTTCTAGTGCATTTTATATTCATTTTATCCCTACATGTTATTTCTACAAGATAACAGACCTACTGACAATCACTTTCCATGCACTCATAAGCTTCCAGTCAGACAACCCTTTTCTAAAGACAAACTGATGCTACATAAAGACAATGGAGTCCACCTTGTTGTTGGTAATGTGAAGTAAATTTGTCACTCCAGATTGGGTAAATTTCAAATTTGGGGTGGGGTGAGGAGGTGGGTGGGATTCTGCCGCAAAGACAAGAGGCCGAAGTTAGAGCAGCACAGAGAGCACTCTCGCTAGAAATATTTTATTCCACACTCCTCCATCCTGTGTTCTCCAATAGACAGGGTCTTTTACTGAAAAGGAACAATGGTGTTCTTAATCAGCAGACCTTTCCCCCCTCGGCAGTTCCTGGGTCAACTGATGTCCCACACTGCTTTGTAACAATTCAACAGCATAAAATATATGTTTATGAAAAGGAGAATTAATCACAGTGGGTATCTTTGGATAAAGTCATATTTGTTTTTTATACCCTTTCTCCGGCTCTGTCTAGGAGGGCTTTCATGTGCCTGTAATTACCATATTTCATTAGCGTATGGAGTGTCACTGCTGGAGCATCAAAGCAGTTGGCTCTTCGCATATGCAGCAACCACTGCCAGGGAAGTACACAACTATCTGTTTTTTTCCCAGAATAAATTCGCCTGCGCCTGTTTTTGAGTGCACTCTCTCCCTCAAGCTGCTGTCGATATCAAAGAGAACCCATTCCGCATGTGAAGTGCCCCTTGCGCAGAATAATAAAGCAGTGCATCATGGCAAAAAACTGTGAAACACAACACTCTCACCACTATTCTTCAATGCACACACAAGGACACACACACACATTTACACATGGAGACACAAGCGCACACAGTGTTCCTATCTCCTTTGTACCTACTTTTCTTTCCTTGGTACACATGCACTATTTACTACCTCTGCACTCAAAAACAAACAGTTCTACCTTACCAGACAGTGAAATATAGAATCAGTAAGGTAACATGTATGTGTTCATCATTCTCTTTCTATAATTACAGTTTGATTCACAGACTATTTATATTCAGCACACTTTTTTGACTTATTTTAAACACTGTTGGCTGTTGCAATGCAAATAATACTTTCTTGAACAATAATTAACAAAAATTAATGGTTTGGTAAATGATTCAAATGAAAAAACAAAACATCACCATTATATTCCTTAATTATTGACCCTTTTTAATTGTCACAAAGCACCAGAAACAGCACAATCCCAGTTCTTTACTACTAACAGAGGAATTATATACCTTCACCAGGCACTGCTTTGGAGACTTGCACCTGACCTGTGTTAATTCACCTCAAGGCCACAGGGCCAAAGCCACACATCTTCAAGGGATGAAATACAATGGGAAAGAATAATGTCTCAACCAGCACAAACACAAATGAGTTAGCAAAGCTCACCAAACAGCACCACTCTGCCTCCACTATCAGTAGGATTATCTAAAGAGAGAAGAGCTAAACACACTTTTGTTTTCCCAAAGCTTTATGGCTGCCCTCGGCTAGACAGAGAATCAAAGCCCTCTGTGAAATATGGGAAAGTGTTCACCACACAGGACATGGTTAGAGTAGACAGACGTTGCCTACAACACATAATTACAGATCTGGCATTTTTTTAAAAAAAATGAAATTTTGTAAACATCCTTCAGCAAAAAGCAGCAAGAAACATTGCTTCTTAGGTGGCTTGTTGCAGAACACACACGTGTCTCAACAATGGACCCGATTCATAGAAGGACAATAATATGTTGCTTTTAATGTTGAAGTCATTGGGTGTGTTTGCCATGTGATAACAAACTCCAGTGTGTGTCATTGCTGTGATCAGTGTGTGTGAGCTGCAGCTCAACAATCAAAGCAACACACACTTGAAATGCTCTTAACAGCTCCAGCTGCCAGAGATCGATGTTCACCTTGGCTCCGGTGACTTTCAATCTGTGAGAGGTATTGATCAAAAGATGAGGCGACAGCACTGAAATGTGAAAACACAGCAATGCATGTGTGTCTTTGTCTCAATGGGCACCTCTTCTTTTTTTCTAAGGATGATTTTTTTTTATGGCAATAGAGTTGTTTTTAGGTTTAGAGCTTTTCTTTGGAGAGATCCTAAGAAAACACTCACTTATCCCCTGTTTCTTCCTCCCCGTTTTAGTGACTTACTAAGATCATAACATTCTCTCAGGGCAAGGATGAGAGTTTCATTTTTAATCCTGTGATCAGAGGTTATTTTTCAACAACTTCCCTTTCAGTCATGTTAATGGGTCTGAAGCTGGATCCACTGTAAGCTTTCTCAGGCTGGGTAAGCCTTAACCTTGGAACCCCCACCCTTTCAGGAGGCACAGGCCAACATGGAAGGAGATGGAGGGAGTGGGGGCAGGCCAAGGAGTGCTGGAGCTGTATGGAGAAACCAAGGACCTGCCACATTATATGCTTTAACATGACTGGCAAATCCACCACGGTTAAACAAACTTAACCTTCATTTGTGAAACGGTGCAAATCAAAGGGCAAAAAACGACTTGTGCAAGTAATTACCACCAGGGGAGAGCAACAGGGCAGAGGAAGGATGGAGGGAGGAATGGTGGGAGGAAGGGGTGGGGTGAGGAGGTGGTGGAGGGGAGGCGGGGGTAGGGTGGTCAGTCTCAGGGACAGCAAGCCGTTAACAGGTTGAATGGAAGGAAATGGGAATCATTTAAGGTGAGGGGCATTTTTAATGAGTTTGCACAGAAATTGATTTTCCACTGTAATCTTTTATTTATATGCGGCTGGCGGCATGTCCCCAGCAAAGTGAGGGTCAGCTCTCAGAGCACCCTGTCAAGGCCCCCACTCCCTCAAACAACACCCCAAAGCCCAGGGAAAATTGTATTCTAGCTAAGGCAAATATTGTCCTGCCTTGGCTTAAGGGGCGAAAAAGTTGTTTGTTCTAAAAAACTTGCCCCTCACATTTTAACACCATTTAACAGATAATACTTGTAGAGGGGAAGACACTTTTTCAAGATAAGTGTAAATTCTAATTTGCTTCATAATTATTAAAATTGTTCAATAATTTTTTATTAGATAAATCTTATCAAAATGTATCTTATCCTTAGGTTACAGGATTAAGTCGGCACATCATCTCACTTTAGTAGTGATGAATTTTCTCACACGCTACAAATTAATCCAGTCTGTACATGAATGTAAAATTCAATACACATCATTTGGGTCAACCCTAATCTTAAACATACAGTATTTAGGATTAAAATACAAAACAAAACTATAGACAAATCCAAAACATTTAGTTGCACAGAAATTCATAAAACTACAGAAAAGTGATGACGGTTATCACTTTTATCTATTTTATTTTTAAACATCTTTAAATAAAGAAATCTTATTTTGAACATGTTCACAAATGTAAACTGACTTGACATAAACCCCAATGTTCTATAATTAATTTAAGTTCTCTTGTGAATTCAAAATTTGACCAGACAATGTAATAAACATTGCAAAAAAGGTGACACCAATTTCATCAGTTTGAGGGGGATTCTGTAATTTTATCTGTAAATTATATAACAGTAAATGCATGAATACACTTTGCCTGTAGTCTTCATTAAGATATATTCGAAATAGATTTGTGTTTGTAACCTCAAATTAGAATAATAGATCCAGTTTTTTTTTTTTTTATCAGATTATGTGCTTACTTTAAAATTAAAAGATACTTTATCATTATGTCTCACTGTAAATGTGAGGTTTTACATTTTTTTTGTATGTATTTTATTTTAAATGCAAATATGTTACTCAAAATGCTGTGCCTCTACCTGGCATTGAGAAGGTCTTTAGTATCAGGCCTTTAAGCGCTATTTTAAAAGCATTGCTGTGTGAGCAGTCGTTTCTGACACTGTAACTCTAGCCCCACTTAGCGGTAGAACTAGAGAAGTGCAGTCTTATTCCAAGAAAAGCGCTTCAGTATGATACAGGAAACTATCGATGCAAGGTATTAATCTATTAATATATAAGGCAGTTTGATTCATTCCAGATAACAATGACTCCACCGATGACTGATCTGAGCACCACAAGGGTTTAACCACTAGTTACGCTTCAATGAATACACAATGGCACAATAGCACAATGAGTAAAATCTAAAGTTCAGCCTTTTCATAAATGAAGTTCCATGATGCTCAGTCCAATGCAAAAAAAAAAGCTTTTTTATAAAGCACGGTGAAAGGACTGGTACACTATTACCAAGTAATGTAGTTGATCATCTTGGCTGTTTTATATTAAATGTTTTAAACTCAGGTTAAAAAATCCTGAAATTTATGCTGTTGGAGAGCTGACATTGCACACTCCTATAACAACATATAACAGACTTATTCCACAATGTTTGGGCCTGGTGTTAGGATCAATGTTATCTTTGAACTGTAGGTAGAAGCTGACATGACTTCCTCAACCCACCTTTAACCCCCAACACTGGGGATAAAGGAATGTCAGTCTCCACCAGAGCCAGCAGAGGGCAGAATAACATTAACTGTTACGTTTATCCTCAGTCTGCACTGATAACTGTGCATTTACCTGCAATTTGTATTTTCAGCATATCATTCATGGGCATTTACTCTGGGTAAGAACATATACATACATACATACAGCTCTGGGGAAAAAAAATCAAGAGAATCAGCATCTCGACATGTATCCATTCCAGTGTCTACTGAATTCCAGCACAAGCACGCCACATTCTATTTGATAAGGTACTGATAAGGTGATCACCTAAAATCTTGCTTTTTGAGGGAAAGTATAAAAAGAGTGCTGTGGTTCACACTATTGTCTTCCAAAAAAAGAATGGCAAATGGCAGCTGGGGTGAAGTGCGAGAAAAGTTTAAAATGGGCTCTTACCCATGTCAGGGTTCTAGTCGTGTAAAGCTAGAAAAAAGCCCTTCATCAAGCAGAAGCAAAGCAAGAGCCAGAAAGCCGAAGTTTGCAAAAGACCATTGAGGACTGGAGAAAGGTCATCTTCTCTGATGAGTCCAATTTTCAGCTTTGCCCAACACCTGGTGGTCTAATGGTTAGACAGAGACCTGGAGAGGCCTACAAGCCACAGTGTCTCACACCCACTGCGAAATTGGTGGAGGATCGGTGATGATCTGGGAGTACTTCCACAAGGCTGGAATCAGGCAAGTAACACATGAAATGCACATGTGTTACTTGGCACTAGGTTAAATAAGGTACATTTTGATCTGTAAAATATCGGAACTGAATAATGACACCACTCTGCTGGAGAAGAATAAATACTACACACTCCATTTGTTTTGAAAATTTATTTCTTCATGTTTCTTCAAAAAGCAAGAAAATATATTCCTTTCTTCCAGAAATAATAAATATACAATATTTCTTTATAAACAAAATGCACAATTTACAATAGTGGCCACTGAGTGTACCACTCTCTACACAGTATTCCTTGACTTTTTGCACTCAACTCATTTATCACAGAGTTATAACTGTTATTAGAATGTTCTGTTCTCATTAGTAATGTCAGTCTTATTTTTCTATACAGTATTACATTTTATTAGGTAGACAATTCCATTTCAGGTCTTCATTGTGCTATGTCTTTGTAATTCTATGGTAATACTTTCATGAGGTTTGAAGACTCCACCCATGGCTGAGAGCTTATTCCACACATTTTTAGACTTGGCCTTTTCAGCAGGCTGGAGCCTTTGCTGTGGTGAAGGCAGACAGCAGGACTGTCCCAACTCAGGATGCCATCTTCTGAATAAAATCTCTCCTCTGCAGCTCTTCTACGATGGTCAGACCTTGTTCATCAGGTACATTCTACTGCTGTTGTATGGATGAAATAGCGTCTGAGTGCTTGCCTGTGAGATAACGGTCAGGAGGTAAACAGCACGTGTGTGAAGATCCAGGCGAAAAGACAAGATAGTGTGAGGGTGCTGTGGACTAAGGCTGCCTGAGCGGAGCTGGGACTGGGCGACATGGAGGAAGACGGAGCTGCCTGTCGCTCTTTGGCATAGCTCGCCACCAGTCTGTGCTGTTCTTGATGGGTCAGTGGAGGCTCCACTGTAACATAGCCATTGATTATCCTCACATTTGGTGGTGGGGTAGTGCTGGAGAAAAGACAACACACGAAATCACGGTTTAGCTCGAAACTTACAATAAAAAACATTGAAGAATGAATGCTGCAAGCAGCGTTGGCCAGGCCCTTGCACACGAACATGTGTTGTGGCTAGCAGCTGTGCACTGCCACTAACTCTGGAAACTGGACGGATGAAGAATATTTAATTTTTCAAAGCTGTAGTGCATAAATTTTAAATATGAACACATATCTGTTCCATATAAACTATTTTCAAATGAGTTCACAGAATAGTGACTGAGCCTATCAGCTCCACATGACCCTGTCTTTGTTTCTTAGTATAGCACTAGTTAGTTAGATCTTGTGCCACTCAGCAACATTCCCCTGCTGCACATATGATTTGTTTTATGTCAAAACAGATGGAAGCAAATGGAACATTGCTATGGTAAGTTAACGCTCCTTAAAAAAAAAAACTGGTTGTTTGGCAGGTTGATGGGACAAATGCTTCTTGCCACTGTATGCACACAATGCTCCCTCAGTCATTTCTGATTGTTTGACAAGCTATTTTCAGATGAAGGATACAGCATACATATTATGTTTCATTGTTTCTTAACACAAAGACCAGAGGCAGAACAACAACAACAACAACAACAACAACAACAACAACAACAACAAAGCATCACAAAAAGTAGCACACTGCAGCTTTAAATATTTCAAAACTCATTAATAGCAATCATTTGGGGAGAAGAAGAAGGATGAAAAGAACGTGGTTTGTTATCAGGAAGAATATGACCATCTTCAATCTTGCTCGAGCTTCTTGGAAAGACAGAACAACAAATTACAAGGCTGAAAATCAAATACAATTATACTAATTTTCTCACCCATCCCCAATGCGAACCCACAGGTCACTGAAGAGACGGGGTCTCCCATGGCCACGGTGAGCTTTGCGAGGCCGTTTGTGTCGCCCAAATTCCTCCAGCTGGCTCAGGCTGTCAGGGAGCAGCATGTGAGGAAGTTCCTCATCTCCCAGTCCAGGAAGGTCCTCTGGATCCTCCAGCTCCACCTCTGATGGACTGGTCTGCCAGCTGGTTGGAGACACAGTGGCAGAGTCAGCGCTCTCCTCACTGGACTCTGCTGCAGGTTCTTCAGCTGGTTTACTCCTGAAGCAACACAGGACAGAGAGGATAAGTAGTATGAATTTTTCCTCATTAAAAGCCCACTTGAGATTTTTTTGACCATATAAATCTAAGCTGTGTTTAAAAGTAGAACTGAAAATTAGTTTATTAGTGGATTAAAGGTGACCTTCTTGTGTTTCTCAGGCCTGTTTCACTTTTCTAAAACTTCCTACTTGCTTACAGTGAATGCTATTCTTTTCCTGCTCCCTGACCACTCCACTCCTTTACATTTTAACACATTTTCAGTTAAGTCAAATGCAGTATATGAGCACCACACAAGATGCCTTCCTATATGAACACTTTACTGAATTACCAAAATTCCCAAGAGGCAATGTTGGAGCAAGCTGTAACTCTTGTGACTGGACAACTACGTAAAAACTGACATCTGTCCAAAGCAGACCACCCAGAATCACCAACTCTCCACAAAAATGCTTGCCGTGTTCCTCTTTCTTCCACCCATTACTCATACTTTCTCTGCTCTTGTTCTTTTTCTGTCAGCATAGCTCCCATTTGACTTTGTGTTTCAAGGTGGAACATCTCAAAAGAGCCTCAAATTATACACATCATGAGCACTGAAACAAGCGGTGGGAAGTAAAAAAGAAAATCAGATTATAAACATTATATCTTATGATGGACTGGTTTAGTCGTGATTTTCACTGCTTACTTTTAATTAGCTTGATCATAAATTTGATGCTCTGCACTTTTACTACTGGCTGCAGAGACACACATTCAGGTCTGATGTTTGGTTTGGGTGATGATAGCTCCAGGCCTGTGGTCAAGCTACTGTGGAGCCAAACCCAGCAGTAGTCTGCTCTGTCAGTCAGTCATATAATCCCTCTCAGAGACCTTCTGCCAGTCGAGTCGAAAACCTTCCAGGTCTGAGGCTAAAAGCTTTCATAAACACCTCTCATGCAGCCATCTTGTGGTGTTTTTCTTTGCTTGTCCCATCACCTGTAGTATCAGGTACCTGTAAGTGTATAAGTGTATGGTTGTATGCGTGCAGCAAACACAAGCACTTTGTGACCACAGTAAGTCAGTCCACTTGTCAGGTTTTTAAACCAGAGCCACTGGCAAAAGCCCACAACTGTGCACGCAGAGCAGGGGGAAACAGGGAGGCTCCATTTACAGCTGTAATTTGCAGTGAGAAGTTTGTAAAAGCCTCGGCTGGATCAGGGGATGGGGATGTTTTTACTGTTACAAAGAGATTCCCCCTTGTTGTGCTTTGTTTTTACATTTCCACATGGATTCAAATGGCTGTTACGACTATTTTATGGACCCATGGATCAATCTGAGAGGGGAGCAGCTCTGTGCCAAAGATAGGAACACACACACACTGGTTTCTATGACTTCTGAGGACATTACATTGACTTACATTAATTTCCTGGAGATTTACTCTAACCTTAACCATAATTACTACTGCCCTAACACTAACCATGACCCAAACCTTAACCTAAACTTAACCCTAAACCTCAGCCTAACTTTTAAAAATGTCTTTATGTCATTAAAATGTAGTAATTTACAAAAAGTCCCCATGCTTTTTGTCCAAATAAGAAAGACAAGTCCCCACAGTGTGACAGTGTAAGCAGGTCCCCACAACATAAGGAATACCAGGTATATATATATATACACACATAAACACTTGTCCTTTGTAGAAGAAATTTAGCAGGATAGAAGCCAAGCCTCTGTGTGAGGTGTGTGAGTTTGCATGTGTGTACAGCCCTGCAGCCCTGTTCCTTGGCACTGTGCACCATTCCTCTCACCGTGCAAACACATATGTATGTGTGTATATGCATTTGTGTTGAGTGCGGTAACAGTGGCTGATGAGAACAGACAGAACCTCCACTGGCAGCTTGCTGTTGGCCGGCAGATGAGAGCTCAAGGGAGGAAGGTGAGGGAGTTGATGAGCCATCAAAGCATTCCTGCATAGCTTAGCGCTATTTGTTACAGAGGCAGAATTTGGACAACATCTTTTACAGTCTATATTAACATATCATCAACAATCTGATGCTCATCCATACACTATAATCACACAGCTCTGGCCCTTTCCCTTTCATTATCTTGTCAGATCAGAAGATCCATGGTTTGGCTTCAAAGTAATGCATGATTTCAACCTGGAGAAAACTGGAATCAACTAATCCACATACCTCAAATGTACAGTGTGTAATTTCTACCACTAGGGGGTTCACTCATTCAAAACAATAAAAAAAATATATATCAGTTTGATTACATCTTAAAGCGGGGTACCGTCATGGCAATTGTTTGTCTCACTTGGCCCCCCTATGCAGAAAGTACAACCATGAGTAGTAACAAATGCACACAATAACATAAACAAATAAATAAACAAGCTGTCAAACTAGCAGTTCTTGACATTTTTCCTAACTAACATTTCAAAGAATTTTGCCCCAGAAGTTATAGCAGAGATGATTGACTGTCTACTTAAATAGAATGGCTCTCTATGGATTTCAAGAAGTCTAATTACTCATTATTGGAGACACAATAATATTAACTGTAATGTGGTCAGATGTTTAAAGGATAATTGCATTTTATTTTTTGCTCTTTTTGATTAATACATTTTTTTATTTGTAAGCACACTTTAATCAAATGACACACTGTGTCAACTGTTAGAGTGCACTATTCTCCGCTTACTCACTCTGTGACTGGCTCTTGATGGTCAGAGGGCATGTGGAGGATCTCATAGCCTTCTTGCCTCAGGATGTCCAGCACACTATGGTTCCCCAGGAAGTGACCTGACAGTAGAATGGGACAAAGGAAGAAAAAAAGTTGTTGTTTTCTCCTTGTGTAGTAACAATCTGGATTGCGTTTAAAGATACTGCAAACATTTTTGAAAAGGATTGGAATAATTTGTACAGACATCCGTGGTCCTCAGATGATGTATCCCAAGTGACTGACTTTCTCTTTATCGCCAATATTGTGATTGACATCACATGTGGATCACAAATTGTATTCTTTACGATGGACTCTAATATCCATGATGGTCACTTAAAGCTTTGGCAGATGGGACATATTTGGCCTGAATGAATAATAATAATAATTGAGAGCTCTGTGAGAGAAAACACAAGTTATGCTCCCTGAGCAGCTCACCAGCCAGCAAGCCATAACCTACATCCACAGAGCGTTTCATCAAAATCAATCCATCATCTATTTTTTAAGTTATACTCCTCACAGCTATCATTTTGCCCAAAAGGCAGAGATAATGCAGGTACTGCAGCAATCTGCTCAGGGGGCTCTTACAGAGCAAATCATCCGTGACCCTGCACTGCAGTTGAGGACATCTGGCATCAGGTCTCAGAATCTTCTCTGGAGGGACAATTAAGGATTAAGGAGGAATTTGCATCCCAAACCAAATTTAGCTGAATCTTGCACCACTGTGAGGGAGCGACCATCAGACGTGAGGCATGAGCATTTCCCTTGTGTCCTCCCAGCAGGCATGCAGTTCATTCAGATACTTCTCTGCGGGAGGAATTGTAAAGGCCATAGAGGCCTGTGTATGTCTGAAGAAACCACCAGCAGGAGCTGTTTGATCAGAAGGCACATCAAGCTGCAGGCGGGCCATGGCCATCTGGATTGACGCCCAAATGGTACCAGCCCCTGGCTGACCCAAGAAACTATGATTTCTGATGTCAGGGATGCCACCTCTTTCTCAACATAGTCACTGTTCTTGGGTGGCTGATGCTGCCAGTGAAATGGCTCCTCTGTGCATTGCTCGTGCTTCAGGAGGACCAGTGTTTCAGGTCCTCTGGCAGTCAATAAGGATGAAATAGAATCATTCACATGCTACCAGCACAGACAGCATTAGCATTTTGGGGTTGTGTTTTGTCCAGGGACACTATGGCATGTAGAGTAGAGGAGCCAGGGATCGAACCCCAGACCTTCCACTTGGAAGATGACCCACACTTTCCACTGACTGAAAGCGACAACTGCAACCTTAAAAACACAATAACAGAGCGAAACAATACACACAATAAAACCCATGTCAACATCAATAAAGTGTTTCAGAGATGCAGAGATTGCCTCAGGGCATCTACTACGCATGAAGATGATCACCCACACAGAAAAACATACATCCCTTACATTAACAACATGATAGTGCTATAATTTATATACAGTCTGTGGATACTACACTTCTCAGGAAGTGGCCTTATGTGGTAATATTATGAGACCGCGGTAGTGATGTTGGATAGAAAAAAGCAACAGAACTGTGGAGCATCTGCTAGATTACAGGGTCTATTTAAATGCAAGGCAGCTCATCTACAGGACCCACTTGTTGCTCTGTAAGGACCCCATACTGTCGGCACTCAATCTCCTGACTGCTCCCTGCCTCTCTCTACAATTCCTTCACCATGTACATGATTCCTTCAGGCTAAAATCAAACACATGGGCCCCAGCCACAAACTGATGAAAGGAGTTTTTTTTTTTTTTACACTCCTCCCACCATCCGATAACCCTTCACGTCACTCAATCCAGTAATAAACTGTAATGCACCTTGAAATCACACACTGCTCAACACTTTGCACAGATTTGCGCAGATATTCTTCTTAGGACTCTGCATTGGCTTTCACTCTTTTGGACAACCTAAACAACATTATCCCTAACATTAACCATAACCAGTTAATGCCTGAGCCTAACCCTAACCTAACCACAGCTCAGATATTAGCCCTAAACTTAACCACTTCCACAGAAATCTGTTTCTGCCTCATTAGGAGCGGTGTTTCATCTCCATGAGGACTACTGGTCCTGACAAGGTCAGTGTTCATGCCAGAGAATCATAAAGAGGTAACAATAAAAGTATACACACAAACGCACAGGAATTCAAACACTCACACAACTCACTCACGACTCACTGCTGCAGCTTATTACCAACATGTCGACAATTTTCAAACCTCTTGCTTGCTTTTTGTTGGGGCCCTCTGCTCCCCAGTCAGCTCCTGACCCCCTGCCAATTTTATCATGATAATGTTCCTGATCATTCCTGAAAGTCAAAGAAAAAAAAAAAGGCTCACGGTGTTACATTTTCTTGGCAGCAGAGTTCAAAGGCAGCGCTGGGAGAGGCTGCAGAGTTAGGGCAAGCTTCTCACAACTGTGTCACAGAGGGGAGAGTGTGAGGTTTTGACTGAGGTGGGCATAAAGTATGTACATGTATTAGTATGTACGTTGCTGTTGTCATTTGTGCTGACTAGAGGGGATATCCCTAAAAATAATGATGAAAGGAAACCAAAGAACAATTGCATGTGATCGCCAAGCACTGGAAAAAAAGAAAACAGTTGAGAAACTAAAAAAATACCTCAGATGGTAACACTCAAATGAATTAAGTCAATTCAAGCAAAGATAGCAATTTAAATAAAAACTATTTTATATAAAATACAGTACCTTAAATCAATTTGTAATTATACTGAATTAAATCATGCCTACTGACTGATTCAACCGTCCTCATATCTGTGCCAAGCAGATATTTCATTCATTTTCTAGGAAAAGACAGAACACCTTCTGTGTGCTCAGTGACTGGGAAATTTCCTGTACTCTAGTGTCATAAATAGCACACACAGACACAGCGTGTTGCTTTATTTCTTTGTACTGTATGACACTGCAGATTCTCTTCACAGCCAGCAGATGCCCACATGGTTTTAATTTCTGAGACACGCCTGCTGTTAATCTGACATTCTTTAAACATTCAATCAGCTGAGTGCTTGTTTTGTTTTTTTTCCTTCAGTTAAAACTCCAGTGATTGTGTCTAGGCCCCGTAAACATTCACCCACTCTTTAAACAACTTACCACCTCCTTACAAATCTTGTTTCATTCATTTATTTAAAGAAAGAAACAATGCATATTAATAAACATTAAAATGTAAATATGCCAGGTTGTAGCCAGAGGCTAATTTCTGCCTGTAGTCCCTTGGCAGGTTGATGTTACAAAGGAAAAAATGAGAACACATTCAGTGAAACTCTGCATTTACATACACATACATACTTGTACATACACATACTGTATACAATACATACGCACGTACATACACACATACATACTCTCATACCTGTACCTATAAAAACAGCTTTTATTAAATTGCCAGTGACTGCCGGGATGATAGTAAAGTGCTAATGTTTATGATAAGTCAGCTATTATACAGGTTCCTTTTTATAGAAAATATTAAGCACATTATTTCCTAATTGCTCTATTGCCCACAGCCCTTCATTTATTGCAATCTGGTGGAAATTACACATCATTTTGCAAATTTATAGATGGTCACATGTTTAGTTACCCCTCAACCACAGGTTCAACTGCTTCTTAAATGTTGCGGTGCTTGAGCACTCTCTCACTGATGGAGGGACACTGTTCCAAAAAGCACAGCCTTTGAACGAGAGGACATTTTGAGAAGATGATGTCCGTTTAAGGGAGGGCTCCCAGTCACCTCTACCAGTGGCTCTGGTTATAAGTGAAGTAGAGCCACAGCTAGATTTTTGTTTAATGAACTCAGACAAGGGTGGGGGTGCTAATCCATGTAAAACTTTATAAATAAGGCAAGCAGATTTAAAATGTTTAAAGTTAGTGAAATTTAAGAGATTGCATTTGTTGAGAATGTTACAGTGATTCTCGTCCAGGACCTTCAGTGCTTGTTTAAAACAGGATTCAACAGGTTTAAGTGTTGACTCACAAGCAAAAGAGCAGCTGGTGATACAATAATGAATGTGTGAGAATATCATGGAGTGTAAAAATACACTTAAAAAAGTGGTGTGCATGTGTGTGTGTCTGTAGTAGGCTGTGAGGACATTTTTGAAGAACAAGAATTGGCTTTAAGTTCGTTTTCAGTTAAGGGTCAGGGTAAGGCATTTAGTTGTGATGGTGGAAGTTAGGGTAAGGGGCTACAGAATGCAAAATGTCTATGAGTGTACTGACTGAGAATGCATTGCAAAAATGAGTATGTATTCTTATATTTGTAACCTCTTGAGGACATAACTTGGCATAAACATTGACTTTATCAGGACCAATAGTCCCCATGGAGCCCAAAACCTGGTCCTAATGAGGCAAAAACTAATTTCTGTGGAAGTGGTTAAGTTCAGGACTGAGATTTGAATTAGAGAATTGGATTAGTTTAGTCAGGTTAAGGTTTAAGTGATTAGAGGGATAATGGATTGTTTAGGCTGTCCAGATGAATGGAATAGCTGTGCAAATGTGTGTGCGTGTGTGCGCTGTGGGGTGGACTGGTGCGTTTGTTTGAGAAGTATCCGGAGCGTAAACAGTGTGGTTCTTCTGAAGCAAAAGGAAAAAGCCCAACAAACCGTTCAATTAGCCAAGATGTAATGAGGGGTCAACTCACTACGAATTGCCCTCCTGCTGCATGGAAGCACACACAGACTGTCTGCACTGGTTGTACACTGTAAAACGGGTAACTGCTGTGTCATTTCTGGGGGATCAACATGTGTCATCAAGAATAAAGCTAAACTAAACTTCATGAAATAGTTATGTCTGAATGCCATAATACAGAAAAAGCATCACGTCCTACTCTTCTCTTTCCAACCCCCAAAACATAATAGAAAAATGGACCCCATGACCCAGGAAAACCATTGTTAAAAGTGAAAATAAAGTGTTATTGTCCAGGCATTTAGAGCTCTTAGTTTAAGGTTGGGGCAAGATTGTGATCCTGGTTAAATACAAAAAAGTGAAAAGTGATTTGAAGCACTCGACTGGGTGGCTTTACTTACATAATTATTGTTAACCCTGATCTCAGCATCAAAGTCTTGCTGCAGAATGCCTACCATCCAACCTCCTACTATACATAAGCAAATCTGTTTTCATCAATATTTACATACCCTGTGTGTAATTTCTAGGAGGAGTAAGCATTGATTAGACAGCATGTTCTAAACCTAGTTTATGTGCACTCCAAACTGAAGCATTTCTAAATATGCACAGGAATAATTTTAAGTGTAATTTCATGCTCCAAACATACACAGAACTGAACTGGAGTACAGCTTTAACCTTCATCCTTATTTATTTATTTTTTTTATCACAGTCATTCATCTACGAAATGATGTGTAGCTGCATGCTAAGGCTGAGACAGCTGCAGACTTACTTGTGGTCTTGTGGCTTTGTACTACTTCTTTTTTGCCAAATAATCCATTTAACTCCCGTCTGTCCACTGTCATCACACTAGTAAAGTTGAATAAAAGAAAGCACTCAGAGAGCACAAACCTCTACCAAGGCTGCCCACTTTCCCACATTCTCCTATGTCATAAGGTTAATGTTTTATTTAAGACATTCTACATGTGGATCTGCATCTGTATCACCACCAGTCTGACCATTTCTTCCTTGGGCCATAACAATACATCACAGACCAACTGCCAAATTAAAAAGAAAACATTTATTTAGAAGCCACTACGACTTTTTGCAGTGTACGCTTAGTTACACAGGGTTTACCCTCTGGTATTACTGAGAGCAGAGTTAATAACCCATCCTTGATTTGGATTTACTGTAGCAACTTCACATATTCCACATCTTCCTTTGTCTGTTTATGTTTATGTTTACTGTTGCCACCTTGTCTCATGCCTTTCTCTTGCCTTCTTCTTTGCATGTCTGGTTTTTCACTTCCCCCTCTCTGTCACAGCCTTTTCATTCATGCTTTTCTGTCTCTATTCTCTTTACATTCATCTCTCTTCTCTTCCCATTTTATATCCCTCTGGACAGCTTTCAAAATGGTGGTGGAGGAGGAGGAGGAGACACAGACAGAAAGCACAGCAAGCAATTTGGTACAGCAGATTGAAAGAAAAAACTGTTTTGTTTTTTTTTCCCCAGTTTTTGTACAAACAAATATGCTTGCAATTACACCTTGTAAACATTGGATCAACAGATACGCACAAGTGGTTTAAAAACATCCCACATGGCTTGCAAGCAGACCACCTCATATGAGAACACTAAAAAAGGATGAGAGAATACAAGAGGGAGGAGATAATAAAAAGGCAATTTAGCGGTAGATTAAGTGAATAAAAACAAAAAAAGGAAGAAAAAAGGACAGATAGACTGAGCACAGATTGATGCTGACAGGAGGTGCAGAAAGCGAGGGAGGATATACACAGAGTCTGCCCATGGGCAAGATGGATTGCATTGAAGTACGCCCTGCACTGAGGGGAGTGCATGCTGGGTACTGTTGCTACATCATGGTCCAAACAAACACAGGCCGTTGTCCCTGAGCCAGTTGAACAAGACATGAAAGTGAGATGTGATGATGAAGGAAAACAGAGGGTGGGGGGGGGGGGAATACAGAGGCGAGGGAAACCCAGTAAACAGAGAGGAAAAATAAAAATACTTAATAGATGACGAGGGTGCATTTCCCTTTGGAGCATGTTGTTTTGAACATATTCTGCGTGTGCACAGGCAGAGATGATCGAAGAATTTCCACTCATCAATATGTTTGCACCGCCCTTTGCATCATCAAGTCTTTCATCTCCTCTTCAGTAATGAACATCTCCCCCCCCAAAAAAAATCAAGTTGTTTTGACGATGGTGGAGAGCGCTGGCTCATACATTGATGGAAAATCAAAATTACTATAACTGATTTAAAATAATTGTTCTGAACATCAGCGCAGATGTGATGCAAATATCACCACTGAAAATCACAGCCATGCTGATATTCAAAAGAAACCGCATGACGTTGAATGTGATATTGCTTTTATACAACAGTTCTTCAAACACACAAACACAACACTGGCTGACAATTAGACGTTATAGCGGATTATGATTAGGTCTTCTTTTAATTTAACGAGTTACATGACTCCACCCAAACAATTCTTCAACAACTGCTTGACCGTTGCCAAGCAACACAAATAATCTGCATTTTCTGCATGCTACACAGGTTATGTCCACTAGTTGGATTCATGTATGTTTTTTGTTTCTTTTCCATTAATTGTGCAACCAGAGAGTTGCTTTGGTGGTTTGTATGGTGTGAGTTAACAGCTTGATCTGACTCTTCACTGCCCCATTGTTTCTTGCTCTCAGTACATGGTCTCCAGTGACTTTTTAATAAACTTTCAGATCTGCAAGACAGAGTAAGTTACTTTGTTCAGGCTATTATTATTTTTTTATGTTTGTGATGCATTATAAGTCATCATGCTGATATTACATATCACATCTGTGCCCACTAACTCCCATCATCTCCCTCTCTGCTGTCATATAAGCACAATGGGAGGTAAGTTTGAAAGTATCCTGCTCTTCCAAACTGATCCCTGGAGCAGGAAAACCTGAAAATAGTTCTACTGTGACCTGCTTGGACTTAGTAGCTTTGGTCTCGGTTGGATGGAATAGCAGATCTTTCCAATTTTACTGAAACTCTCATGGCTCCTCCTGACTACCATCCTCAAGCCTTGTTTCTGTTTTCATGCTGTGTTGTCATTTTTTTGCTGCACGGAAATGTTAACTGGGTAAGTTCTCAAATGTATGAATAAAAATATCTACACTACATGTTATGTTTAAAAAAATCTTTTCGGCATAATTTGTAACAGTGTGGATTGATAGCGCCCAACAGTCAGTGTAATTAATAATTATTAACACAGGTGAAGTGGACTGACACTACAGTTAAAAGTCCTAGTGTTGTTAGGCTCAATATCAGTACTTATGGAATGCCTCTCATCCACTCAAATTATTTGCTCACAACTGGTTATGAACTATCTGTTGTGTAAGTGCATTTATATCATGTATATGTGTGCGTGTGCACTAATGTAAGCTGCAGCTGCATGTAAAATTTGCTGTCAACAGTTTTTTGCCCAAATAAATCTAGGGCTGTCAACTTGAAAATGAAGATAAATTGTGTTAAAAATGATGTGGATTTTGAGGTTAATCTGTCACCATTATCGTAAATAGCATTTGCATGCATGGATGCAATGTGGGAGTTGGATTGAGATCTGTTGGCTGCTAAGGTCATGGTCTATGATTTAGATCATTTTCATACTCATTAAACAGTTACCAAGCATGTGTGTTTTAATTTCTTCATCAAGTCAGGTTTTTGCCTATTTGTCAACTGCTGATGGGTCACTATCAAATGTGTTTGTGTGTGTGTGTATATTTACAGTATATTGTTTGTGGTATAAAGTGTCTGACTTATCCTGTGTGGCAATATCGCTCTTTCCTTGAACAACCTATGAGTAATGCAGCAAAGATTTTAATAGGCCCAGCATCCCAACGCCTTGCTGTGCATTTCCACTTACAGTTTACTGCACTGGGATCCCTCTATAAATCACAACACAGCCTCTAGATTAACAGGGCAGAGCTGCAGAAACAACTACCCATAGTGCTTCACTTTTTTAGATTCCACTTTCACTGGAATCTAAAAAAGGCAGGGCAGTCAATTCTAGCACTCAGCCCGGCTCTAGGTTCGGAGAAATGGAATAACTCACCCTTCCACAACTCTCGCTCATTCCTCATCTCCATAATGACTTCACTTCCTTTGTATGTGGTTCCATGTCCATCTCCGTGCGCCTCTCTGAGGTGTTATTAATGACAGCTGTCAATGGGGCTGTTCCCTTTCAGGTTCTGGTTGAAGTTCTGGTCAAATATAGAGATCAAGAGAGCCAGGGAGGGATCATATGCAGAGGCCAGCTGCTGCAGGCAGTGGGCCTGACACTGGTCCATGTCCGAAAGACTGGAGGGAGGGCTCAGTGGTTTCAGTGTTCAGAAGCTTTAACGTAATTCCTACATTTAAATATTTAGACTGAGGGAGTCTGTAAAGCTCTCCTGGTGGACAGAAAGAAAGTGAAGAAGGAGGGCGAGGTGAGGGAAAATTATAGAAGCAGTGAGATGGAAAGAGAAAGTAGTGGTGGAGGAATACGAAGGTGGAAAGAAACAGAGAGAAAGGGAGGTGAGCTGAACCTACAGTTAGGCCAACAAGATTACGTGAAAATTGCCCCCATTGTTTGTTTTTACTTCTGTTAGCTGTGGTCGTCTTTCCCTGCTGGAGACAAGGGGATTATGAGGAGCAGCTGGTCCACGAGAGAAGGGAGACTTCTTTTCTCATGGACACACACTCGTAATGGGAGAAGCTATTGTATCCCGACAGAGCTCTCTCTCACGGAAGAACTTTATCTTTCTCATCTCATCCTTCCATCATCAAAATACTTGCTCGCCTCCCACTTTCAATTAAAGTTGCAACTGAGAAGAATGCACAGTTGTTGTTTTTTTCTTGTGAGCAGATAGAAAAGTGTCAGAATTACAAACAGTTGTGCGCGTGTGTGTACCTGTTTTTCTATCCTCATATGGACCACCCCCAAAAAAGAAAAAAACGTACAAACCTACCTTCAAGGGGACATTTTGCCTGGTTCCCATGAGGTTAAAGGGCATTTTCAATTTTAAGACATGGGTTTAGGGTAAGGGTAATAGGCTAGGGAACGCATTATGTCCACACAAAGAATGCAAAATCAGCGTGCATGTATTGCTGGGGTATGTGTCAGACAGGTCTTCCAGCAGGTATGTAACTTACCATATGAATGTGTATGCTTGTGTGGGAATGTGAGTCTATTATTGTGCGCGTGTGTATGTGTGCATATGTTTGCGTGTGTCTGTACTGGCAGAAACCAATGTTTCACAGTCGTCATTTCTCAGGACCTAGAGGCCAGCTGGTTTTCATTCTTGCCATTTAATCAGCACTTTATTTACACCTGGGACAACAGGTGAATACCATTAACTACCAAACAGGGAAACCAGCAGTTGCATGGGCCCCAAGAAGTGAACCTTTGTATTCCAAAGTTCCTTGTTCTGCATACAGTACATTCTGCTGTATGCACGTCTTCAGTTTTAGCGCTTGAAAGATCAAAGTGAGCACAACTGAAGCATCCACGTGTTTATGAGATGTAACATTAAGAATTTTGGCTCTAAATAAAGTTTGAGATGTTCTTTCACTTTCTAATGAAGTGCTTGTTTTTTGAATAAGTTAATGACTTGTACTGATTTAATTTAAGTAATGAACCCTACCAGCTTTAAAGATTTAACTTGTCTCACGAAACATAGGTATCACATTTGCACTACTTTTGTGGTTAGAGTATTTGAAAGGTATGTGTGTTAGTATTTTGAATCAGCTTTCTTCATATGGTAACATACTGTAAAATGCTAACATAATAAAGTTATGAACAAATATATTGAGTGCTATTTAAAATGTAGTTAATGTAGCATATCCTAAATATGTGTGCACAGCTAGAAGATATGTTTTAACTCTCATTGAGAACATATTAGACCAATATGCAGTTACACACATTGCTCTTTAGCAAGCAGTGGTGGTTTCTGGGCCAAAATCCACTCCTGTTAAAAATGAATTTAAATGTGCACTAAGGCCAAACTGTCAGTTGGAAAGAACTAATGACATCTTTCAATTTCTTCCTCTCAATCTGTCTTCTCTGCTGTGCAGAGTACAACACATGACGCACACATGGTACTTCCATCACTTCATAAGATGATCTGTATGAAGAGACAGGCGAGACAGGACCAGAAGAAGAGGACAAATTGAGGTGACAGACAATGGCTTAAAACAGAGAGACTGGCAAGCAAGACACTGAGACAGGTAGTGAGTTGGACTGAGAGTTATAGAAGACAGGCAGACAGAGGTGCTATGAAAAGCAGATACGCACGAAGGGAGGAAGAGCCACAGAGACAGTGACATGCAACCCTGGCAAACTTTCTCCTTTAGTCATCACTTCAATGTCACACCACCACAAATGACTGAAAAACACATGGTCCTGCTCTGCCTGCACAATAGGCTATTATAGGCCTTTCCAGTGTAACATGCGCTCCAAAAAAAATCAGCTTTCAGCAAACAAATCCATAGAGGCTCAGCCTTAAAAGTAAACAATAGTACATGTGTATATTTTGACAGTAAGAGCTCTTTTTTTTGGTGATAAATATCTTTGTGGATCGTCTGACTTTGTGTCACAAACATACACAAACACACGTGTGAGTGTGCTTGTGTGCAAAGTGGTGTCTAGGCCGCGGCAGCATCAGGAAATTCCATGGGATGTTTTCAATAAGATCGGGCAGCAGCTGCCAGAAAATTGGCAAATGAAAACCTGCTGAAAGTCCACCACAGAGCTCCAACAACACCGCCTGCCCTCACAATACTCCTCAACGCTGCAGCTCAAATGATAATCTTGCAAATATGGCTGTAAATTAATTTGTTTGTGACTGTGGGAGAAGGGCACAAATAAGCAACAGTATCGCAAATAAAGATTCAAAACAAAGCGAAATTGGATGTGTTTATAATAGCAACAGAACAAGCAATGTCTGTTCAGTGTCTACCAGCATGCTCACTGCTGGTGCTGCCATGCCACTCTGTCTGAGGGGAAATAGTGATGTGTTCGCTTGGCTACATAAGGAACACTACATCATGCTACAGTAGATGTCTGTGATTGGTACCCATTACATAATAGTGATAGTAATCGTGAACAGCAGTCGCCACATTTACCACATTTTTGAAGAAGAGGATGAAACACTGTGAGGACACAGAGGATGGAAAAGCTGAATACTTGTTTGTAAATATTCATCATGCACAGTGTTACTCACTTCAGCCAGATAGAAATAAGGCAGTAACTTTAGCTTTCTGGCTTTATATTAATAGGACATGAGCATGTCCATCACACTTTTATTGAGAATTTATTTCAGAAAATATAGAACTATTTGAAAAAGTGTTTTCTTTAACACACAACTCTATCAGATTTTTAGGTTTGTATGGCTAACATGAGACATGAACATAAATCCAGAGATTCTCCATTGTTTATCCAGAGGGGATGGATGTGAGAACAGAAATGTCTGCATAAGTCTCTCAGGACATTTTCCAGAAATTCTCCTGGCAACTCCCCCACTATAGTCTGTGGATAGTCCGAGTGAGCCTCATGTCAGAGCACAGCAGGAGAGGATCCACGGCGGGTGTCTTGCATCTTGCGTGCTTATTTTAGACTTAGACACCACCTCACCTGGATTCTCAAAAGAGTCTCTTGCTATTGTGAATGCAACTCACCCAGACAATCTTGTAGTCATTTGATACAAAGCCAATTAAAAAAATAAAATAAAAAAATAATGAGTCAGGGACTTAATACTGATGAATTGTTGACTTAAAATAATAAGAATTCAGTTATTTCAAATATATTCTAAATTACTGGCTGAAATATTACTGTTGACTGAGTTGCTGCTGTAGACCAGTGAAATCTTGGCCCAACAGCTGACTCCAGTGAGAGGATAATACAGCTCAGTCAGTCTCTTTTCTACAGCCCAGAGTAATTAAATTATGCCTGCTGGAGCTCACTTAGCCTGCCTTGGTAATTTGTAACAATAACCTGTTGGTGAAGCACAAACTCTGTTAAAGCATGTGTGTGTATGAACATTTGCACAGGATGGAGGAAAACCGGCAGTAAAATGAGCACGAATCTGCTTTGTGTGTTGCGAGGACAAAAGCTTACATTTTGTGCAAAAATTGTACATTTGCTTCAGGAAGATGGAGGTGTACACTGGGAGGAAAGGGGGACGTTGGGAAGTAAGGTGCTGAGCTGAGCAGAGATGGATTTCCTGCCTGAACCACTTTATACACATGTCGTATAGTTTAATTACCCTGTGAGAACAATTTCTGGATTGGACTACGACATCAGTAATTCTGGAGGGCCTTGACCCGTGTGCTGCCTCAAGTCTTTCCCGACAGTCCTGTTTTCCTTCTGCACACTGGACAAGGTTCAGCCTGGAAATAAGGGGTCCAAAGAAAAAAGCAGCTAAAGAGCAGTCATTAATATATGTCCGTTCTGTGAAAGAATGTAACCTGACAAACATAAAAAGAGCCACTCGACAAGAGCATAAAAGGACGCACCAAGAAAAGATTACAGGAACAGAGAGACCATCAGCCTGTCACATTGAATGCCAAGATCCAAAAGCCCCATGTTGTGTTTATTCCATTTTATATTTCATGAGAAATAATACTATGCTGTATACTATGACTCTATCCAACAGTAACACATGTCAGGTTAATGGTATTTCTGAGATCTGACCATAAAGATTGGATTTTATATGATCACATTGTTTTACACCAACATTTGAAAATAACTGTAATACATCTCTCTGAGCTGTATTTACTTGAAAATATGTCTGGATAATCTTAGCCCTCACACTTTCTGTTCTCTTTATTCCTTTTCATTACTCCAAGCATGCACTGTTGTTTTAATCAGACTCATTTTACAAAGGCAGACTGCAAGTTGATGCCAGAGTTGAAATGATGCAAGTACAGACTTTCACTTTATACATCTTTGCATCACTGAATGATAAAAATTTCATGGTTGTTTAGGGCCAATGGGAAACTGGGACCAGCAGTGACAGTTAAAGGACCATAAAGACATGAGTCAGTGTCCTAAAGAGGAAATAGAGGAGGGAAAGGGGAACCTTTGTGATTAGAGCATGGGAGAAACTTTATTAAGCTGATTTATTAGGCCTTTTGTGTCTTGTTTTTGGCAAATCTGCATCAAGAATATGCATAGCATTATTAAAACAACCTGGAGTGTATTTGAGATAAGAATCCAACCAAGTCCATTTTTCCATGTACGAGAATGAAAAGGATTAGTGTGGAAGAATCTCCACTTACCGTCATTAAAATACCAGGGTGAATATTTTATGTTAAACAACCTGTATTAAATAAACATTTAACCATTATTCTGGATAATAAATTTGCCAGCTGCATTTATTTTTCACATAGTCGATACTATGAGAAGATAGTTTAGATATACCTCCACTTAAACAGCTTACTAATCTTTGGTCCTTGGTAGTGTTTAATTACCTTGAACATGCATTAATTAATTCATACCTTAGTAACATATTTCTTCCTTGAGTTTCACAGTTCTCGCTGAAGGAACCAGTAGGGAGGACCCAGTTTTTAAGGAGCTGATACTACTGGCATGCAAATTATGATCAAAAAACTGAACAAATGAACAGCCCAGATGTCCTCTGTTATTTCATATGCATAAATGAAACCCCCCGTGACTGGTATCTGCTTTAGCTTCTGAAGAGCTTTCCTGAAATAAAATGTATTTGTTAACTATATGCATGTGTAGGGGTAAAGTGTGCACCAGTAGCAAACCAAGCTACTACCGGAAATGCAGGGGCCTTTAATTCTTCTGTCCTACCAGCTGACCTTTTCATTAAAAAGACCTTTTCATCTAAAAGACAGGCTGTTAGAGGTGGCAGAGCTGAGGAAATTATTGTTGGGAGTGACCAGGATGGACAGAAACTAGCATATCTGAGGGACGGCTCAGTTTGAACAGTTCAGAAATAAAGCAAGAGAGTCACGGTTGAGGTGGTTTGGTCCCATGCAGAGGAGGGATAGTGATTCTGTTGGACAAAGGATGTTGAGGATGAAGCTGTTGGGAAGAAGGAGAAGAGGAAGACCACAGAGAAGGTCCATGATGCTGTGAAGGAGGACATGAGGACAGTTGGTGACACAGAAGAGGGCGCAAGGGAGAGGGTAAGATGGAGGCAGATGATCCGCTGTGGCGACCCCTACAGGGAAAAGCCGAAAGAAGAATAATAATATTTGGTTATCTCTGGAGGCCTGGAAGCCACTAATAGTTCCCCACTATATGTGCATAAGCGCTGTATGCATGTGATTTCAAGTATAAGCATGTACGTGTACATGTGCTTATGTATGCAGCAGGTTATAACTGTGATGGTTCTTATCACTTCACACTTTGTGTCAGTTTTCTCTCACACAAGGCTGCAGTCATAGGTGACCTGACACATAGTGTATGTTCACCTCGCATCCACCAAGACCAGGTTAGACACAAGGGGAAGCTAAAAACACAGCTGCTTTACCAAAGGGTAAACATTTAGAGGAGGCCAACCTGGAAAACATAAGCCTGCAATAGAACAGATTTTACTGGTAAAATGTGCCTGTTTTATTACTGTAAAGAAATGCCAAAACAAAGATTTAGAGTAACATTTCCAAATCTAAATGGAGGAATCAGTGTCCATCTGTCTGCCCGCCCACCTGTCTGTCCATTTTCTTGACAACCACTCATTAAAGGGAGTGAGGACCTGAGGAATTGCAGTGCTTTTTTTGAGGTGAAACTACACAGCAAGGGCCCTGCAGCTCCAGGTCATTTTATGGGGTGCACATGACAGTTGTGACGTGAGTTCATTTTAGAGCAGCAGCACTGGCCAGTCTGGTTTGTAGAAATGTGCCGTTAGATGTCTATTTTCTTTGTCCCTGTGTTGCCTGTTGGCACTTCTGTGTATCAGAAGTGTAGTTTCAAAGTCAGACCTAGAGGAGAGCCAATAATTTTACATTTAAAGATCTCCCATCTTGGTCGTTTCCACATACTTCAGCATGTACTGCTCCCACCAGGGAACAACATCACCTCAAGATGCACTTCTGAGGTACATAATCCATGAGATTTATTAATAATTATTGAATGGGGGTGTTGAATTTATTGATACCATAAAATGTTTATGCACACAAATGATGCAGCACATGACTATGTCATGGCAGGGAGAACTCATGAGTCATGACTAAGAACTTGGGTCCATTGATTTGCAAATGATAAAGACACAATACAACATAAGCAACTCCTAAATTATATTACTTTCAGTGTTTTGACTTAAGCAAACAAAACTTTAAAAAAATAAATGAAATAAACTCAGAATGGTATAGCCCTGGGTTCGGAATGGTATAGCTCTGGGTCAAGCTTATACCAGGGCAATGGTATAGCCCAGTACCTTTACTTAATTGGCAGGGTGGGCGCTGTGCCTGATGGCCAAATGACAACATGGAAGGCAACACAGCAGAGAAGACAGCTCTTTTTTCCTGCCCAGTGTCTGTTTGAAGGGTGCCAAAAAATGAATGACTGGGGCTGTGGTAGTGTTCCTAATGAAACCGCAAAAAAATGTGTACTGTACCATACCAAACTGAACCGTTCCAATTGGTGGAAACACGGCTTTTGTCTCAACAAGACATCAAGCTTGTTTTTCTGTCGCCCAATCAGCTGACTGTTGTCTAACCCTAACCCAGAGTAAAATGTTACATACCATTTTACTCTGGTACCCTTAATGTTCAGGAGGATAATAAAAATGGAACGGTTGGGACCAGTTATTTTGGTGCTGTTCGTAACATATCAAATGCTCCACTCCACAAAAAATCCACAAAAAGACCACAAACACAAATCTCCACTCACCTTACAGGCTGCGACACTTGTACTAACTTCAGATGCATAATTATACAGTAAACAGATGCATAGACATACACCAGCCACGTGTTTAGTTAGAAAACACACATGAACATATTGTAATACACACTCACATATATCAAAGCATTAGCCAGGAATGCTAACTGAAACAAACAGCTCATGGTTTCTTTATTTCTGAGGTTGGAGCTGACTATAAGTGAGACTTCTGTGCACGTGTGTGCACATGCCATAGATCGGGGAATCATTGTATATCAGTAATGTCCTGCCTTTTCTCTAGTTTTGCTTTAAAACACACGAGTGAGCAAAATGTTCAGCATAAACAAACATTAAGACAGTCAAAATCACAGACCTAAGAGAACCGCAAAAAGGTAAACTAAAAGGTAAACCACCCACACTCAGCTCCAATCAGAATATGTTTACAAAGAATGGTTACACATCACATTTGCTATACTGTCTCACTCACCTGCACCAAAAGCAAAAAAGTATGTCTGATTAGGATTCCTCTGCAGTAGGGTGGACACACGGCGGGCCATCCGCTCGTTGCGTTTGTAGATGAGCTCTTGACGGAAGTAGCTGTCAATCTGTTGGGCAGTCATACGGTCATGGGCTGGCAGAGAACTGTTGATGAAGTGAGGCAGCTGAAAGACAGTAAAAGATGGCAAGAGAATGAATGTGAATTAATTATTTAAAACACCATGCAGAAAGAAGATGTCCAATTGATGTGTAGTTCCTTGATAGAAATGATCAGTGCCAGACATAGTTCAACAGAAATGTTTGTGCAGAGATTTTTATTTTTTTAAATTTTTTTTTGTATTTTCATGTGTGAGTGATTAAAATTAATTCCTGCATGCAAGAGGTGCCGGGTCTGTGACCCAGTCCAAACAAAGGCCCTTCTGCATGGAATTTGCATGTTCTCCCCGTGTGTGTGGGTTTTCACTGGGTACTCCGGCTTCCTCCCACAGTCCACAAACCTGCAGATTTGGGGATTAGGCCAATTGGATACTTTGTGTGGCTCTGTGATGGTCTGGCGACCTGTTCAGGGTGTACCCAGCCTCTCGCCCTATGTCAGCTGGAGTTAGGCACCAGCGCCCCCCACAAGCCTCATGTGGAGGATAAAGCGGTAGAAAATGAGTGAGAGTGTAATTCCTGCATCAAGAGTCAGACAGTGCAGAGGATGACTTTGCTCTCCTCTTGGCTGCACCAGTGAATTTTACACTGTTTATCCGTGAGGATGAGTAGAGGTCAACAGAAGTCAGAAGAAGTTGTTTCAGCTCTACCTATCTCTACATAATAATATCAGAGGTATGTCATGTCCAAGAAAAACAAAATAGTGTGTTCCCCATTTCCTGTAGCTTCAGCATATCATTTTCCACCAGAAACAAAGAGGAACAAGCGTTTTCTAAATTTCAGTTGCTTCCAAACCTGTTCTTCACATGATGGTCTTTTGCATTGGTAGTTTTATTTGTTTGCTTTTGGTGTTTTTGCAGTAGATGGCATCTGTCATGTTGCATTACTGCCTTCTCATTCTGTTTTTCTTTACCTCTTCTACTTCTCTTCATCACCTCTACACTGCCTACTTTGCAAAGCATAATAATCCACTGGCCACTTCTTTTGTTACTCCAGTGACAGAGATTGTATAATGTTCATATCTAATGTCACCATGCTGATGATTTGAATTTATGTTTAATATTTGGTATTAGATGTTACATGTACAGTAAACAGGAAATATTAACATCTAATGGGGAGACTGAAGATTGTCACAAATGGAGGAATTCACCGTGGCCGTCACATACCAGAATATATGTCACTTCCCTTTGTTTCTGTATGAATCAAACCTGAGAATGACAGCCTTCTCTTTTCCTTCTCATGTTTGTAAAAATTAAATGACGGAGGTCCTGGGGTTTGAAGAAACAGAGCTTTGTCTTTATTCTTGTGTCTCTGTGCATCCTTGTGGTTTGGAGTGCAAGATGTGTTAAATCTTGGATTCTATTTGATTGTGACAGGAACACACGCATGCATGCGTGCAGCCTCTGTCTATCTAAAACTGAGTTACACATTGACACAACAGTAGAGCTGCTGCAAATAGTCCATAAATCAGTGTGTGTCTATGTGTGCGGTGTCTGAATACTGAGTACATGAGGGGATTTATTGTACCACATGCGAACAAGGTGTTGCTCTCAAGTGCTCATCCAAAATCCCGATCTGACACATTTTCTCTCCCTCCCTTCCCTGCATGTCTTCACATCTGTTTCACATCAAAATGTTCTGATTCACACCTACTGCAATCTGAGTACTTATTTTTTTGTCATTTGTGATACACATTAAAGGGGAGCTTCCACAGATGTGATGTCAGTTGGAGCAGAAAATTAAATATCAAACACATCCGACTGGTGAGTTGCCTTTTGGGTAATGTAGGCGCCATTTTTCAACAAGACAAATGGTGGAATAAATAAAGACCATCGCTGATTATGTTGCATTGATTTTAATCCATATTTGGTATCATAATATACTGTAGCAGACAGGACATGTTCTCTTCTTTTTCTTATTTTACCATTATTTGTATTACTGTGTGTATGTGGTCATGTTTGTGATTGCTGCAATGTGTTGTATCATGTCCTGTATTATGTGTTTTTGTGGTTGACCCCCTCTAATACGAGATGGTTCATCTCAAGGGGCTGTCCAGTAATAACAAATTTCTCATACGTCTCAGAATTAACTAGTTTTACATACTTCAGCATAGACATTTTACTCAAAAGACTAAATGTTCAGCACAATGAGGATATTCCTCAGTCCGTTCAGAATTTCATACTTTCTGAAAATATGAAACTTTTTCAAAGACAATTTCTCATTCAAATGAACTGAAACACACTTTGGCCAGACTAATTCTAATTACTGGCTCCACATACGTCAATGCAGAAGCTCCATTTTCATGTAATTCATGTAATTTTCAGCCTTTTTCAGAAATTTTACATTTTAGTTGTGTATTGCATGGAAGGTTCAGAGCTAGAGTGGAGAGAGATTGTTCAATTGTTTAAGGAGGTCATGTCAGTGACTAAATTCCACAATGCAAATCTGAGACACACTACTATCCCTGATTTCACTTTTAATATAAAATGGCTTCTACTACGGTAATTTTTTTACTTTTCTTGGGCAAGGTGCTGATTTCAATACCTTATCAGCCGTTTCAAGCCACATTACATGTCTCATTTATTTGCTTCTAAATACAGCAATTAAATGGTAAAACAATGTCAGACCCAAAAAAAACTATTTAACCTAATGCCTCATACCTAACCCTAACTTTAACCCTAACCATTGTGGGTGGGTTCAAGCATTTTGACAGACCTGCCTCCAAAGTATAAGTTAAAGAGTGAGAGAGGTGAAGGAGTGCTTCATCATTTCTCCACTGAGTGAGGTTAGTGTGAGCATGAGTGATGGGAGAAAAAAGTGTCCGGTCAGAGAGGGGTCAAGGTGGGAGTGCAGCAGTAAATGCAGATAAGTTATCGCAGGAGTCCATAAGCTGCTCTTTATCCCAACCTGCACAGGAAATGTGGAGTGACAGCAAGATTTTTTCTCCTTCCTCACTGCTTCGCTCTCTGCTTCTCTGCACTCATTTGCTTCATCAGTCTATCCTGCCAGTTTTTTTCTCTCTTGTTTCTTTCCTTTTCCTCTCTGATTTCCCTGTTTAGATTTTTTTTTTTATCTTCTCCCCTTGCCTTTACATTTTGTGCTTTGTGCTGTGTTTTCTTTCCCGTGAACACCAAACAGTATAAACTTTTGTCCACATTGTCAATTCCAATATGTATACCACAAAGTATTTTGTTAAACATATTTTATTTCTAATTTCTGCCTTTGTTTTCTCAATCCAAATTTTTCTACTGTCCATTTTTGACATTGTATCTCTGATAGATTTGGGAGCAGTGGGGAGTTAAATTGCATTCAATTTCCTTACATCATTCCACTGCACTGTGTTCTGGGGCCAATCATTGACCATGATGATTGAGCAGGGAGAGCATTGTGGGTGTTGAACTCTGGAAAGGTCCTATCTATCAAAAATACCTGCTCTTTTAAGCTCTCAAAGTTTTCCAGGCTACAAAAGGAGGCACCAGAGAGGAGCATCTGATTGCTTTAGCATATGCTGGGAAATGCTGATACATGTTATTATGACATAAGGAGCAGAGCTAAACTGGCATTATATAAAGCAGTTAATTGCAGGTGAAACTACATTAAAAAATAAAATACAATAAATATATGGTGTGTTAGAGTTAATGACACTTTAGATCTGCATGGAAAGTGTATAATGAGGATGGTCTTCAAGTAAATGTGAATTTGAAGGTGGAGATTCAAAGATGGAGGTGGAGACCGCTGCTGCATGTGATGTCTTTACCGTGTGTGTAAAAGATATTGAATGACCTTTTGACAGCAGAGCTCAGTATGGAGACGGATGAGCAGGCCATCACAGGAGGAGCAGAGGCTATGTTAGGAAACATGGAGTTACAGGGGGTCAGATGGTGTATTTAGTCCCGAGCTAATAAAGTGTAAGACTATCAAGTAACTTGAGATTGAAAGGGATTAATTTGGTACTGTGCAGTTTTGTGGGACTGACATGCAAGCCTAAAAGCCTGAGGTGATGAGAGCGAAATGGCAGTGAAGTGGATGTTAGCTGGTTGCCAACTAAAATCGAGGTTCTGACAGAGTTTAACTATGAACATCTTTTTGGACAGAAGTGAAAAGTAGTTACTATTTTGTGTGAATAAAGGCATCAAAATCAGGTATTATAAGCCAATAAGTGCACCATTGGCACCCAGCTACCTGCTGATACCTGCTGCCATATTTACCAAAAATGCTGCATGTTGCATTAAATTACCCTACATCATCATTCATCTTCGTTGTGAACAGTTTGATGCCCTGACAAGTGGCTCAAAGAATGTGAAAGTTTTTTTTTCCAAGACTATAAATATGCCTAACACTAATATCTTTTGGTCTGTAAGATAACTGACTACTTAATTGTAGTTCATCGCTACCCTGTAACATAAAACTGTTAAATTGCTTACTTATATGCTCTTTTCATCTTTAATCAATTCTAAAATGTTTGACATTTTATGATATTGGTCCGTAAATATTGCCTTTTATCTACTATCTATTATATGGCCAAAGCAATGAAAAAAGTTACATTTTAAATGTATATATAGTTTTTTAATATACAATATATTCATTATTGTGTTCCACATATTAGGGAATTAGCGTGTTAGAACAATCTACCATTTGCCAGTATGCAGAAATGATACTGTAGAAAACTCTCAGGCAAAGTGAGAACGTTTAAAAAGCTCCACACAAGCATGTTTGCCATCACAAACAAATTTTAACACCTCCACCAGTTAGGTGATGTAAAGTTTAACAGAAGACAAACCTGTGAGGTGTCATGGTTGAAAATGATGGAGCTGAGGTCACCGCAGTTGTAGTGTGTTATGAGGTCCTCGGTGGTGTAGGAGCCCTGCAGGCTTCCTGCTCGAACTCCCTCATGCTGCAGCAGCGTCTGGTTCAAGGCAAACAGCACCTTCAGGGAGAGAGTGAAAAGATGAAAAAACAGGACTACTTTGCCATTTTGCCAGTTGTGTTGCTCCTTAAAAAATATTTTTGACCTTAATATACAACAACACATTTATGCTGAATGTTGGATACATTTAAGGTTCTTTAATTCACTTTCATTTCTTTCAAGCTATGTTCATACATTTTCTATTTAGGCCCACTACAGGTAAAAGAAGAACACAAAAAACATGGCAACACTTTACTGACTTCCTCTTGAATGAGCGGGAAAACAGAGAGCTGAGGAGACAGAGAGTGAGACCCTAAAAAAAATTTGCCTTCTTTTTCTTTCGCCAGGACCAAGGTGCCTTAAATTTACAGCTCTCATTAAAATCAGGAGTAAACCCTTTTTTGAGAGAATTTACAGCGTGCAGCCACCAACCAGCCAACTACTCAGCTGTCCTAGACACCAAGGGTTAACCTCTGAGCTCCCACCCTCTACAAACCCACACCACCTCTGACTGTCCTTGTTGTCGGGCCATGCTGTCAATCACTGTTAAGCTTTCTTACAATAAACAGAGGTGTTTATAAAGGGAAACATGCTTTTTTTTTACCTTCATTTGCAGAACTACACAGCAGATTTGCACCCAATTAAGCATTTTCAATTTGCTTGATTTGAAAAAGTGACTCAGCTCATCATATCTTCAAATCACACCACAGTAATTACCAAGAACCAAGAACCCTAACCAGCACTTTGGGAAACAGTGCAGAAAGAACGTCAGTATCCTGGCCTGCATGATTTATGTAGCAGCTTAAGGCCGACCCAGCTGCACAACTGACTGAAGCAGATGTCAAAAGGCTGGGTCGTAATTCTTGCAATTAAGTTATATTTTCACAATCATAAATGCCCATATTGTGTATATTGAATGCTTCAACTCCAGGTAACCTTAACGCTGGGATAATCACAACCATGCTCACAGCTCAACCTTGTTGCTCTCTCACTGAGGTCATTATGTTTGTGAACCAGCCTTGTGAGAACTTTGACTTTGTACAGTGTATTCTTTTTTCTTTAATGCAAAGTGACAACTGATGAACTAACAACTCCCATTATCCCCTTTTCTGGTCTTAACATTTCTTTTTGCCAGCTATTTCGCCACTTTCACTGTGAATCTACATCCTGCTCTCATCTCTTCCACCACTGGATCCTGAGCCCTCCCTCTCAAGAATTCAGTCGAATCCTGTTTATTCTTTTTGACATATACTTCATCCAGCATATTTTCTTGTTATGCTTAGCGCCCTATCGTCACCCTGCCAGAGGCACATTATCGAAGAATAAAAAAAGAATGCTTCTCTCGGCTCAGCACCAGACTTCCCGTTCCCAGAAGCACCCCTACTGATTCAGTAATGACACTATACCTCATTTAATTTTCTAGTTCCATCTCACATAGGATTTTTTTCTTTTTATTGCTCTACATTCTGGGTAATGTGGATGTGTGATGCCTGGCCCAAAGAGGATAATACTTGACTAACTAGTTACAGTAGCTCCTTCTGCTTTTGCAGCTGCTGTGCCAGTAAGTTGCCACCACCCCAAAGTCCTTGACCCACAATGTTCTTTGGCACTCTCTTCCAAAAACAACACCAGAGCAGGTCCCATGGGCAGTGTCAAGGTCTAAGGCTGGCAGAGCACAAGCACCTGTGGCTTTTTGTAATGTAGCCAGCCTTAGTAGTTTCCCTTAACATGGCAAACTGCACTCGACATGACAGACAGACAGGGAGGGTGAGCGAATTAGAGGATGGAGAATAAGAAGGGAGTGGGTTTGTGTGTTGTGAGTGCGTGCATGCATGTGATTATGTTGTTAAGGGAGTTGTTATTTCAATATTGTCCGTCTCCCGGGATTGACCATCACTGCAGCTGTAACCATGGCGCCTGAGTGTGTGCTGGGCCGAATAAGTGAACATGTCAATCAAGTGTAAGAAAGGCAGTGGAGAAGAAAGAGGGGGGGGGCAAAGAGGGAAAACATTCCGCCCCCGAGTGTGTACACTTGCGTGTATATGCATCAGAGTAAATATGTGTGCGCGCGTGTATTGACCAACGGAGTGGGTGTTCTCATGGAGAAGTGGTCCAATCTCTCTGTCAAACTGGATCTTTAACAGTCAGGCCTGTTCAAAGTAACAAGCACTGACTCAGTTCACCACACGGTTTACTACACTGCAGGTTTCTCTTTGTTCGTTTCTCTTTTGTCTCAATACATGCATGAGAAACTCTAATTGTATTATTTTTTTTTTATTTTATTTTTTTTTTTTTTGAAAAAAAAAAAAAGGATTTATAAGAGCAAAACTGGAAGGAGCAAAGCATGTGGATGGTTTTGGAACCTGTAAGCTGAGCAAAGCACTCCAAAAATTCATTAGTGAGAACTGGAAGAAAAACAGAAAGAAGGGGTCAGCCTGGAGTGGGAGTAACAAATGAAAAACATTTAAAATATCAGATCTTAGTGAAAATGACATTTATCAACATGTGTGCATATTGCAGCAATTTACCTTGAAGTACAATCAAGCCAGGCTAAGAGTGTTAGCATGTTTGAATCTTTTACAGGATGGAAGGGTGTCATGAGTATGTGTTGATGACAAGGTGTTGGAACTGAGAGAGCTCACTTTTGACAACTTCATCACTCCCCTAGAATTCCTCCCTAAATCTGAATCAAAGAATGTGAGTGACTGATGGCACCAAATAGGCCGTGATACACGAGAAGCAAGTGTCAAACTGTAAAAGCCAAAAATTAAACCCTGGCACAGAGTAAAAAAACTATTTATTTGGCAGCTGGGAGTCAGTAAAATAAATGGAAAGAAAGCAAAGCAATCAACAACAGCAATTCCCACATTAGGAAAAAATAAATAAATAAAATAAAATGCCATATGCCTTTCCTGACTGCTTCAATCTTTCAAGTTCATTTTCCCGACCTGTAACTCACTTCCTCTTCTTCCTCGGGTCTGGTTGAAACCGACAGACACTATTCTACTTTTTCTGCAAACGGACAGAGAAAGAAGGGAGGAAGAACAGAGGAGGGGAGGTGAAGTGGTATGAGAAGGACAGAGAACAGAGAACAAGAGCCAGAGATGTGAAAGTGTGAAAGAATGGTATAAGACAAATAAAGCCTTGTTAGAGGAGCATGTGCTGTACAGATGGGGGAGACTCTTCTGTTTAAGTGTAGTGGAGGGTTCAGTGCAGGCATATGGGCAAAAGGCCTGGCATATAACCAGGCCGGTTAAGGAAACCCTGGTGATTCCTGCCAGTATCAGGCAGGAGAACTGAGAAGTTTTTGTTGCGACACACACATTCCCTCTTCCCCTGCTCTATTGCATGTCTTTGTTTGTCTTCCTGTGTATTTTCCTATGGTTTTCCTTCTCAGTTCCTGTACTTGTGAAGTGGTGAAGTAACATAGCATAGTTTAATTTCATTAATCCATATGTTTTTTTCCCCTTTTCTTTATTTCTTGGCACATGCATTATACAGAACACATTATCATCACACTGGCTGCTTGCTGACCAATATGATCTCTGACATCTTAAAGCTCTAGTGTGTAACTTCTGGTGATTTTTTCCTGACTCTGTTTGGTCTTTGTGAACTGACACACTGTGCCACGATTTGTACGCTGCATAACCTTAACCATACGCTCTGTAAAATAATACTTTCATGAGTGACTGAGGGAGTGTTAGTGTGTATACAACAGCAGGACAGAGGCAGACACAGGCAATTAGCAGTTATCCCATAAAAATGCTGAACTTTGTGCTTTCTGTCATACTCCAACTTATTTGCAGCTGCCTCACTTAACAAGTGCAATGTTATGTTGTCTCTGTGTGTTTAGCCATAAAACAAAATCACTTCCATTGTCACCAGGAAAAATGAGATCCAAACACCATTATACTGAAAAACACAGAGCGAGTCAAGTGGAGCTGATAGGCATCAATTAGCATTGGGCTGAATTTAACATACATTTGGTTTTATTTAAATGTCCTCAAAAAAAAACTAACTCAAATCATTTCAGAAAAATTGTGTAATGATAAAACTTTACAATGTTTCGCAAGACTTACTCTTTCTTATCTGGGTCTTGGCTCCCTGGTTGAAAACCACAACTTTACTGCCCAAATCAAGTTGTTTTATTGCTACAGGGGATGTCTTCATCCTAATTCCCTCTCTTAACAAACAACCGCACGTGAAACAGAAAGAAGAGGAACATATTCCAACAATCTTTGTCACAAAGATTAAGAAGGTTTATGGGAAATGTGGTCTTAATAAAGTAAAGATTAAAATACTGAAAGCATGGTGCTGTGTTTATTGTGTTCACAGCAAGCCCTATTAAAAGAGGACTGCACTGTTCTAGTATTGAACTCCTATAATGCTGTCAAAACCTGGCACATAACCACTACCCATATAGCAGCTTGACCTCTCACCGTTCAGTCAGTGTCATATGTAATGCTATATTATCATTGATTAGAGAGATACAGACAGGTTCCAGAGGTAAACTCCTGTTTCTCCCAACTGACAGAAAGCATGGACATACACAAAAAAAATGAACACAGTCTTCTGGTTGCAAAACAAACTCCTGTTATAAAGCCTCAAGATTAACAATGTGGCCAATGCCATGACACTTTTTGAATACAGATGTTAAAACGTGACAAATGTCACCTGCAAAGGCACCCACTGGACAGTACTGGCTTTACATTGGTGACCACCACTTATTTGCCATGGTGTACCATCTATATTCCTATAAATGGGAACATAGTTTACATAATCACCATAATGTTCTATTGACGAAGACCTGAAACTAACAGTTCAGACTATTAACTCCTCTGGAAAAGGTTTACTGTCATTATAAATGAAATGAGAAGTATGTGAGAAGATGTTCCAAAGACCTCCAT